>MU227134.1:2615558-2630135 GCA_018584345.1 Thuja plicata
ACCTAACTACAATTCCATATACAACTTCAAATCAGGGACTGGAATCTCTTGAAGAATGCAGGGGAAACAGGGGAAGCAACTCTGGTTCCCTCTTCACACTAATTGCTGAAGCTTCAAAACATAACTTCTCCTTCTCCTCTTCTAAACACAAGGATTGACAGCAGGATGAGGGAGTATACTCATAATAGTAACTTGATGGAGAATTAAATGGATCAACAGGCCCAAGAGGAGTAACAGGACTACAAATCAGTGCAGGAAGAGTCACAGATGAAAGCCCATAACTATTGCCTGCTAATCTTTGTGTATAACAATGATCATTCAGACCCAAATTGTGATGATGATCATTCAGACCCAAATCAATATGATGATCATTCAGACCCAAATTAATCTCCAATTTCCTCTGAAATTTCCTTCTGTCCTGGAGCTTGAAGACTGGTTTCTGAATACCCACTTGGAATCCACTCTTCACCAATGGAGAACAATTCCAAACTGATCTGATTCCTTCTGTAGGACTATCTTTCTTTGAACTTCTTGCAGGCCTGGTAACAGGAAGCTTTTTCACTTCAGAATTCTCTGCTGCCCCAGTAAGTTTCTGCACAAGATCCTTGAAACAATGGCTCTCAATCTTAACAAATGTGTCTGGATGCACAGTCTGGTTGAACACTTTTGGGCTCTCAGAATTTGCAGATCCCCATTGTTTTGCCATGGCTTCAGAATTTGACATACTTTTTTCTCCTTGATTAAATCACTGGATGGACTGAAACTCAGTTAAATCAATTTGGGTAGCAGCTGAGAATTCCTAAGATACTTTTCAACATTGTATGCTGAAGATGCAACAAACACAACCAGAATAACAATAGTTATGAGAGAAGAATCCAAAGTCAGGATTCCACCTGGTCAATTGATATGGTCAATCATGTGGGTCCAAAAGGTATTGATTGAAACATTGAATTCTCTGTAAGAAGAAAGAAATTTGTATAAAACAATTAGAGTTTTCGTGAAAACAATGTGGATTTGTCCTCATTGGCATGCATTGAAGCTTCTCGTTCAGTGCCACAGACAAAGTCATTGACTTGAGCATCTGATATTGAAAAATTAAGTAAGGTCGCTGTTATTTTATTGAAAAAGTTGTTTGGGTCATGAAGAATTTCATTGAGTTGCAAAGTCTGTGGTTTGACTTAAAAAAAACTCCACTGCTTAGCTTTAAGAATTCTATATTCAAATCTCGAATAATATTTTTTATTTAAGAAAAAAAAACTTAAAGGTTGTTTGGTTCATGCAGAATTTTGTTGAGTTGCAAGGTCTGTGGTTTGACTTAATAAATGCCCATAATGGTCAACATTTAACAAAATAATTAAGTTTGGTGTTACTTTTTTGAATGAAAATCATTTTTTGTAAAGTTAACAAGTTAGGCTAATTAAATAAAATGAATGAATAAACCAATTTAGATTAATTTATGTGATAGTTAGGATTTATAGTTTTGGTAATGTGTAAACTTTGGAAATTAAATAAGAAAGAGAAGTATATTTATGTTTAGAATTGATGGGAATGAATAATTTTGATATAATTTGAATTTTGTTAATTTAGAATATAAAAATAAGTAATATAGAGATATGTTGTTGTCTTGGATTTTGCTAAAAGCAATTATTGTTGGTGGATGAGTTCAATGGATTTGAGTCAATGGTTGTGATTTAGTTAATCTGGTATTTCTACTCTTCAATTCACATCAAAATTTACTCATTGCTAATTGTTGAGGGATGGGGATATTTAGAAATACCTTAGGAGGGTTGTCTTATTGATATGGTTGTAAGGTTTTAGGCCAACCCCTTCGAAATGGTTGCTTCTATGACTATGGAAAAGGTTGGCAAACAACAAGCAAACATGCAAATGCCCTTGTTAAATGCACATGATGACTAAGGTCAGGTGGGGGGAGGTGAATCGGTTGTCACTAAAATCTTAAAAACTTTCCTTGAATTAGATCGACAATAATTTATCCTTAATTCTTTAACCACTGAAAGATGTAAACATGTAAGAGCATATAAAATGTAGAAACCACCATACACAATGAAACACCAGACTTATGTGAAAACCTTGTTAAGGGAAAAACCACAGAGAAGATTAATTCTCAAACATATAAGCACATGTTAGGGTGACACCGGTTAAGGTGATTTTTACAAAGAAAGACTGACTTCTAGAGGCTCACGGCCCATATGAAGAAGAATAAAAGAAAAAATATCCACCACTGATGCACTTATGCAACTCAACCGAATTATCTATAGATACTTTCTACTCACTACTTCTGATAGCTAACACGTGAAAGTTCACACTACACAACACTACACTTCGCACCAATTCATACATAGAAGGACACAAATCCTCTTTCATACATTTGCATCTCATATGCACACACTTGCACAAGTATCCACGCATGCCAGACCTTTTCCTCAACAATTTATCCTTTACTTGTACCATTCTTACACTTGCAAAATCACCCAAGGTTGGCTAAGCATATTAACCGAACATAATTTGAATTGGGTCGGCACTAAACATTCTCGCAGTGGAAAGGAATGAGAAGTGGACCACAACACACATTAACTAAGACCAAAATAATCATCATACATGTTACATTTCATCTTGCATTCATCGAGGCTTTTAAGTAAAGTGCAAACACGTAAGGTCGGTCAAACCTAGAGTAAGAACACCATCAAAATTTGAAACAATGCCTCCAGTACTCAAATCTCATGCCAACTAAACTAAATGAAGCTAAGGACATTAAAAACTCAGTTCCAAAACCACAACATTTGAAACCATCATGCAGATAAATGCAGAGCATGCATTTCACATAGAAAACACTATTAATCATCGTCATACTCAGAAAAACACCAATTGCATTGAACTGTGATCCGAAACACAAAAACTTGAATCCAAAATCTATAAACATTACTCAACAACATACCAAAACCATATCAATAGATTTTCATTATGAAAGATATGTGGAGTAAAAATCTCAGCACTACTGCACAAGAAACAGACACTAATGACAACAACAACAACAACTTGTTGACATCAATAACAACCTTACGAACTCAACCAACAACTCATTCTACTCAAACCTACAATAGTTATATGATGGGAATTGTGATGTTGGCAAGTTCTTGTTAGTGCTCTAATTGAAGTGTTTCTATAATTAATGCTACTTGTGTGTAAATGATTGTCAAATAAATTATACATGATGCTAGGAAATGAATTAATGTTTACCTAGCAATAGTCACATAGAATCTATATTAAGTCAATTCATGGTGAAAAAGAAATGGGCAATAGTTGAAAAAATAGAATTGAATTTTGAAATTCAAGGATTAATTTCACATGAAACAAGATTGATCCCATGCCATAGGATTGACCAAAGACATTGAAATGGTAATTTTACTATGGGAAATGAATATATAGACATAGGAGATATGAATGTCAAGTGCATTGAATATGTGTAGAAATATATGAGATAAGGTCAAGTTCTTGAGAATGTGTGTAATGGGGATAGGTGAAGAATCAAGGAATGAGACAAATGCAACTTCACACAAGAGCAAATCTTTTGTTGATTTGTAGGTATATTAGATCATTCTCTCAACATGGGTACAAAACTAAATGGGACTTGACATAAGTATGCAAATTTTGCTATTACATTTTGTCCCCACTTTGGCATGAATGTTATAAATTGGTCATGTATCTCAAAGTAAATAAGAACTCAAAACCATGGATGAAACTAAGCACTTTAGAGAGAGAGAAAGTCAAAATAAAGTAATGGACCTTGCTAAATTTCTCTTTGTGTTCATCATTTTCGGCATGCATGTTTTACATGAACCAAAAGTATACAACCCATCACTATGTGGTGTATTAGACTTCACCATGTTATGCCTATGGATATAATAATAAGCCTCTATCTAGCATGTATCACTACTTGGAAGAACAATCATAGGAACGTTGGTAACAATGTATGTCACCTACAATTGGCTACATAATCTTGTGCAAAGAATTGGAAGAGAGAATATAAAACATGATAGTAAATGTAATCAAATGATTATCATGTAAGTATATTAATAATAAGATACTAATGTCAAGAATGCATCAATTAATAATTAGGTAAGAAGATACTAAATGATAGGCACATGTGCAATGAAATTGTGTTGGGAGGGAAAAACCTAACACGACAATATTGATCAAGACAACAACATGAAAATGCTCAAATTGTGCTTTAACAAATTCAAAAAAGCATGTGATAACATCATTTAAATCATGCTAAGATATTCTAGTTGTATATAATGGTTTTGCCCAATTGTTGTTTGGATGTGTGCTCATAATCTAGCAGCATAATATTGTATTCAAATTTGTTAAAAATGGCTTGGATGGGGTTAGATTTATAGATATTAAGAATAATTGGAGGGATAGAATATATTTGAAGGGTTGAGGGCAAAGATTACATAAGACATATCAAGAAAGGAAGAGATGACAATTGTCAAGTGGAGGTTAGATGAGATAGGAGACTCAACTATTAAAGGAGAGTCAAGGATGAGATTGAGTATGAGAGTTAGTGGAAGTTGGGGATTAGATAAGGTATTTCCAAGTACTATGAAAGGATCCTCATAAAGGTTTCTATTTTCACCACCCAGGCATTGGGGTATAAAACAATTAGTTTTTCCTTTAATGAAAAAGTGGAAGATAGCCCATGCTTACAAAGTATTTCGAAGAATAAACAATTGGTGTATTTAGGGATAATGAAGATTAGAGGAGGATAATGGAGGTTGCCTAAATAAGGCAAATTGAATAAATAGAAATATTTGTTTAATTTTTTGAGGGAGGGGACATTAGACTAGATAAATAATTGAGGAATAATTATTTACCATAGGGAATGTTCTTTTTGAATGAATAATAGGTTATTGGGGTTATTGTGGGAATATTATTTAAATAATGAAAATATTATTTAATTAATATATGAGTATAAAATAGAAGGAATTGAGATCAAAATTGATCTTATCCAAATGATCAATTTTAGGTCTTAACATTTTCCCCATTTGAAATACATTAAAATAAATTAATTGTTTTTAAGAAAATATATGCATAACTAGAAGAAAAATGTAGAAAAATAGATGTTTCAATGTGAATGGGATGGAAGAAAAATGATCAAGATGTAATGTTCTCTCAAGAGAATAAGTAGGTGAATGACGCTTAGATGATCTATTGAAAGAAGAAAATGATGGAAAATAGGAAAGAAGATGAAAATGGAGATGGAAAAATGGAGGAAATTGGAACTAAGATGAAGAAATGGGAGCAAAAAGAGTGATTAGGGGTGAATAACCCGCCTCACAAATAGGGGTAAAAACTATTCACTTTAACCCTAAGCAATAATTGTTTGAAGAAGAGTAGAAAAGAGAAGTGAAGTTGGTAGCCAATATACCATTTGTAGAGCACCAAATAGATCAAATGCAACATTATAGGTGACCATAGGGAGTGGCCCATAAGCATGTAATTAATAGTAAATCATATGGGATGCATCCTCTAATCATGATTTAGCTAGTGTGTCCTCTGTAATGTTGGAGAAGGAAATGAGGTGTTTACTAGCTGATGCATGCAAACTAGGAACAAGGATATTTGCCCCTTTGATTACATTAAAGATAACAATGTGATTATGAAAACCTAATTTTGTAAATTAACATAACAGAAGCAATTCAATGGTAGAATCAGATAATCAGACTTCATTACAGCCATTCCATCTACATAATTTGCTAAGCTTCTATTATAGAAGCTACATTGATCTAAAATGAACATTCAGAATGGTAGCATCTCATAAAACAACTATGGAAATAGAATACAAAAGATCCTCAGTAAAGGATAACAATGTGATTATGAAAACCCAATTCTCTAAATGAACATAACAAGGCTTATTCACACGAGCATCATTGCTTTTCATTTTCACAGAATAGAAGAGATGTTAGACATGGCTGTTACAAAATTTAGGAAACCAATAGAGCCTAAAAAATCTTATGAATAGAAGAAAACTAACTACAATTCCATATACAACTGCAATTCAGGGACTGGACTCTCTTGAAGAGTGCAGAGGAAACAGGGGAAGCAACTCTGGTTCCCTCTTCACACTAATTGCTGAAGCCTCAAAACACAACCTTTCCTTTTCCTCTTCCAAATACAAGGAATGACAGCAGGATGTGGGAGTAGAACCATAATAGTAACTTGATGGAGAATTAAATGGATCAACAGGCCCAAGAGGAGTAACAGGACTACAAATCAGTGCAGGAAGAGTCACAGATGAAAGCCCATAACTATTACCTGCTAATGTTTGTGTATAACAATGATCATTCAGACCCAATTTATGATGATGTTCATTCAGACCCAAATGAATATGATGATCATTCAGACCCAAATTAATCTCCAATTTCCTCTGAAATTTCCTTCTTTCCTGGAGCTTGAAGACTGGTTTCTGAATACCCACTTGGAATCCACTCTTCACCAATGGAGAACAATTCCAAACTGATCTGATTCCTTCTGTAGGACTATCTTTCTTTGAACTTCTTGCAGGCCTGGTAACAGGGAGCTTTTTCACTTCAGAATTCTCTGCTGCCCCAGTAAGTTTCTGCACAAGATCCTTGAAACAATGGCTCTCAATCTCAACAAATGTGTCTGAATGCAGAGTCTGGTTGAACACTTTTGGGCACTCAGAATTTGCAGATCCCCATTGTTTTGCCATGGCTTCAGAATTTGACATACTTGTTTCTCCTTGATTGAATCACTGGATGGACTGAAACTCAGTTAAATCAAATTGGGTAGCAACTGAGAATTCCTAAGATACTTTTCAGCATTGTATGCTGAAGATGCAACAAACACAGCGAGAATAACAATACTTATGAGAGAAGAATCCTAAGTCAGGATTCCACCTGGTCAATTCATATGGTCAATCTTGTGGGTCCAAAAGGTATTGATTGAAACGTTGAATTCCCTTTAAGAAGAAAGAAATTTTTTAAAACAATTAGAGCTTTCCGTAAAAACAATGTGGACATTCCCTCATAGGCCTGCATTGAAGTTTCTTGTTCAGTGCCACAGACAAAATCTTTGACTTGGGCATCTGATATTGAAAAATTAACTAAGGTCGCTGTTATTTTATTGAAAAGTTGTTTGAGTCATGAAGAATATCATTGGGTTTCAATGTCTGTGGTTTGACTTAAAAAAATACTCCACTCCTTGGCTTTAAGTAATCTATATTCAAATCTCGAAAAATATTTTTTATTTAGAAAACAACTTCAAGGTTGTTTCGTTCATGAAGAGTTTTCTTGAGTTGCAAGGTCTGTGGTTTGACTCAATAAATACTCATAATGGTCAATATTTTAACAAAAATAGTAAAGGTTGGTGTTACTTTTGTGAATGAAAATGATCTTTTGTAAAGTTAATATAGCCTAGACTTATTTAATAAGATGTAAGTATAAATTTATATGATAGTTAGGATTATTAATTTTAGTAATAAATGTTAGGTTTAGAAGTTAAACATAAAAGAGAAGTGTGATATTGTTATCATTGCTTAATTGTTTAGTTTTCGAGTCAAATTCATTGATCTATATATCATGAGTAGTTGACAAAAATCCATATTTCATGAGAATGAATGAAATATTTAGTACTCATTGCATCTAGGTGATGCTCACAAAGGCGAAGCATTAGGCTTTTCTGGGAGGTCACACATCAACGTCTGGCTCCACCTCAAGTTAAGTGGATTTAACCTTGGAGGAAACCCCATGGTTAAGCACGCTTGAGTTGGAGCCATACTAGGTTGGGTCACCTCTCCAAAAAGCCCAATGCTTCACCTCTATTAGTGTCACGTAGATGCAATGAGTGCTAAGTGTTACATTCATTCTCATGAGAGATGTGTTCTTGTGAACCACTACTACTCATGAAACATGGGTCAATGAGTTTGACTTGAAAACTATACAGTTGAATTGTGTTAGCAATATCACAATTTGACTTGCTGTGGAAAATAATTCCTACTTTTCAAAGAGAAGTGTATTTATCTTTAGAATCGACGTGAATGAATAATTTTAAATATAATTTAAATTTAGTTAATTTAGAATATAAATTTAAGTAAATTAAAGGATATGTTGTTGTCTTGAATGTTGCCAAAAGAAATGATTGTTGGTGGATCAATTCAATGGATTTACTTCTACTCTTCAATTCACCTCAAAATTTACTCCTTGCTAATTTTTTAGGGATGGCAATATTTAGAAATACCTTGGGGAGGTTATCCAATTGCTATGGTCGCATTGTTTTAGGTCAATTCCTTCAAAATAGTTGGTTCTATGACTAATGGCAAATGTTGGCAAACAGAAAACAAGCATGCAAATGCCCTAGGATGGGAATTGTGATGTTATCAAGTTCTTGTTAGTGCTCTAATTAAATTTTTTCTATAACAATGTTGCTTGTGTGTAAATGATTGTCAAAAAATTACAAATGTTGCTAGGACATGAAATAATGTTTACATAGCAATAGTCATGTAGAATCTATACCAAGTCAATTCACAATGAGAAAGTAATGGGTAAGAGTTAGAAAAAAATAGAATGGAGCTTGGAAATTCAAAGATCAATTTCACATGAAACAATATTGATCCCACACCATAGGATTGACCAAAGACAATGAAATGGTAATTTTACTATTGGAAATGAACATCTAGACATAGGAGATATGAATGTCATGTGCAAGGAAATGTGTGTAGAAATACATGAGATGAAGTCGTGTTATTGAGAATGTGTGTAATGGGGATAGGTGAAGGATCAATGAATGAGCCTAGTGCAACTTCACACAATATTATGTTGAATTCAAGTTTATTTGTAGATATATTAGATCACGCTCTCAACATGGGTACAAAACTAAATGGGACTTGACATAAGTGCAAATTTTTCCATTACATTTTGTCATCACTTTGTCATGAATATTTCAAAAAGGTCATGTATCTCAAAGTAAATAAGAACTCAAAAACATGGATGAAAGTAAATAATTTAGAGGAATAGCAAGTCAACATAAAGGAATGGACCTTGCTAAATTTATCTTCGTGTTCATCATTCTTGGCATGCATGTTCTACATGAACCAAAAGTGATATAACCCATTACTATGTGGCATATAATGATAAGTCTACATCTAGCATGTATCACTACCTACAAGTACAATCATATGAATGCTAGTGACAATATATGTTGCCTCCAATTGGCTACATAATCATGTGCAAGGAATTGGGAGAGAGAATATAAAATGTGATAGTAAATGTAGTCTAAGGATAATCATCTAAGTATATGAATAACAAAATGTGAATGTTAATAACACATAACTTAATAATAGGGGCGACCCTTTGGTGAAATGGTGGGGCTTCTTGCATGTAGTGCCTACAACCAAGGTTCAAACCTCGCAGGGTTACTCTCTACTGCGTCAACAATTGAGAGGCCCCCAAGATCTTGTATCTTGATTTACCCGCGGGATGTGGAGTGGGGCATTTTCATTCCGCCTAGGGAGTACATCCCTAGCTTAAATTTTGAGCATGAGCTCACAACGCAGTGGTGACTGCGAGCCCCAATAACTAGGATGTTCAATGTTTGAACCATGGGAAGTGCAATCAAGCGAGACAGTCTATGCTAGGCACAGGAGTCGGAAGGAATTGTTGGTCAGCATAATTCAGGGTTCAAATTTCACAGGCAGCACTCGACGTATGCTCTGCATAGCAGTCACGGGAGTCAGAAAGGATCGTTGACGAGGGAGTGCACTGTTGCGATGGAGGAGGTCAAAGATTGGTGTTCATGATCCAGTTGTCAGACCCTCACTGGTCTTGGTGTGCTCGCAGACCCAGACGACCCAAGCTGATGTCCCTGCTGAGCTATCTGGATCGCGGGTCTGATGTGTTGGTTTCATGGGGATGAGGTCCCCCAGATTTGTGGCCTCACTGGTTATCGCTCCAGTCAAAAGCGTATATTACCGATCAAAAAAAAAAAACACATAACTTAATAATTGGGTAAGAAAATAATAAATGATAGACACATATGTAGCAAAATTGTGTTGTGAGTGAACAACCTAAAACAACAATATTGATCAACACAACGCCATGAAAATACTCAAATTAAGCTTTAGAGAATTTAAGCAAAGTGTATGATAACATCATTTAAATCATGCTAATATTTTCTAGTTGGATGTAATGGTTTTTCTCAATTATTGTTTGGATGTTTTCCCATAATTCAATAGCATAACATTGCATTCAAACTTGTTAAAAATGGATTGGATTGGGTTAGATTTATAAATTTTAAGAACAATTAAGGGATGGATAGAATATATTTGAAGGATCAAGGGCTAATATTAATTAATGCATCTAAATAATATAGGTGATGAAAAGTGTCAAGTGAATATTAGATGAGAGATGAGACACAAAGAACAAAGGAGAATCAAGGATGGAATTGAGTTGTAACAACTGGCCTCTGTTGTTACTACTTTTTTTTACTTAACATCAATCATTAACTTAACCAACTAATAATAATCCATTTAATTTAGAAGTGGTGATTATGAAACTCCTTCATTCACAATGGTAGCAACAATTTAATATCACTCTAAAAGCTTACACTTGATAGTGTTTAGCTTCCATAATTAGGGCAATCCCTAGAAAGGACCTAAGCCTTAATAAGGGTTCACTTCTAATGACCTTGCCTACATATCCTCTTGTGGGAAATTAGAGGCTTTGTAGTTCACACTCAGAGGGAGTTTACTCTCCTCTTTAAGAGATATCTAATCTCTCTTTAATCTTGACTATTAATTAAGAGATTTTATGAATTTGGTCCCGTCACAATAAAAGATATCAATTTCCATCAGGTGTTGGTTCCATACCCATCATTATCAATCATTAGTTTTCCAACTTACACATACACATGAGGGTCATATCACAAATAAAACATAGTAATTTCTCGAACATACATCACTTATACAAAGGACTAGCTCATACACATCACAGATACACAAGATAACTAGCTTGTTTACATCACATACATAGTGAGTAGCTCCAACATACATCACAAATACAATACTGGATGATTCATAAATGAATCACAAAGATAGTAGTTATTGTCTCATACAAACATCACAAATAAAATAGTGACTGGATCATATACAATGGCTAACCATCCCCTATCCAATATAGAACATGCCAAAGAGAAGGAATGTTGATGCATTATGCACTACACCATGGGTACAATTCCTTTCCCTGGTATTTTGTACCAATAGATTATTGGAAAGAGGATTTGGTACATCCCATACTACAATGATTGTTCTTCATCCTAATAGGGTGAAGTATACCATTTCCACATCAAGCTATACCCAAAACTATACTATGAGGATGGTAAAATTATCGTCTACCTATTCTTTATTAGAAATTATCTTCCCTATAGTCCATCATGTTGGCAAGTGGCCCATTTAGGATTGCATATAGGTTGTCATTTATGGAAACACTACTCATCTACATGGTCACTTGGAGTACGACACAGTTTTGGGTATTCAATTTTGTATAAATGAGTAAGTCCATAATGCAGTGTACAGTCATACAGTTTGGTCAGCGAGCACATGATATGATGATCTAAGTCATGCGAGCTTAGAGGGAGACATTATGGGATATAGTAGACCTTCAGTTAAAGTCACTTTTGTTTTGGAGTTTATCACTGAGAGTTATAGCATGTTGAAGACATGCAAAGACAGTATAGAAACATAACAGAGCAGTGGAATGGTCGCGATGATTAAGGGAGTAATTTGAGGAATACAAAAGTGCTAAGTTGGATTTGGATTCAGATGGCTAAAGAAATTCAACAAGAGAGAGATGGGAAAAACAAAATTGAAGAGATCCTAAAGAATACAAATGTTCAGATGGGAAAGATGCAGTGATGCAGAGTGAGCATCCAAAAGCTTCACGAGGTCAATGTTTGCCCTTCAAAACCTTCAATCACTAAAAGTTTAGACCAAAAGAAAGTGTCTCCACAGACAAAGTACCCAAACACTTACAAAAAGTGTTTTTTTTACTTGATTCAAGGTCCTCACAACCCATTCCAATAGGTAACCCAATCTCTAGGTTTAACCAAGTCTTCAAACCCATCTAGTCACTAGTTGGTCACAAGGCACTTTTACTAGTTTTGACACAAACTTCATCAAAATGACTTCTAGGACCACGAGTGACCCAAGGCTTGTTATTTGGTCTATTTAGGTCCCTAATGAGATGAAATAGTGTTTAATATCATTCTGTATAAAAATCTGAACATAGTTTCTTTGTTAACCACTCCTAGGCTTGTAGCCTTTAAAACCGAAAAACTTGAATGATTTGTGAAACTTCCAAACAAACCTAGAAAAAAATCACATATTCAAATACCCTTTATGGAATTATATTAACATCCAAAGCATCCGGACCTGAAACCATTGGTGGTTATAGTGAAACCCACTTTTGCGGTGAAATCTAAAGGGGCAATTTGGTCTACCTTTACAAAGGAAGTACCCTAAGGGTTTGGAAAACCTTCACCAGTAAATTGGATTCATGATGGGGCATCCAAAAAATGAATAAACCCAAGGTTTTGGGTCTTGGGGCGAAACCCACAAAGAGTTACAACACTTTTTGCAAAACTATCAATGGTGCATACATGAAGATATACACCTAGGGCATCAAATTTATCCCTACTCACTACAAGTTACAACTTGAAACAAAAACCATATTAAATTAAATATAAAATAATTGGATTTCACCAAAGGCCATTAAATTCCCATGGTGAAATCCCAATTTATACACAAGAGAAGTTGAAACCCTAGGTAAACACTCAAATCTGTGACAACAGTTAGTAAAATGCAGATAACATGAGTTGTAGTTTGAATTAGTGGCTAAAACCAGATGCATTGGAAAGATAATTCAAAGGATCATCTTAAAATTTAAACCTTTCCTCCCAAATCAATTGTATGCATCCGTACCAAGAAAATGAACAACAATGTTCTAGGCAAAACAGGGTTTTCTTTATTAATTTGAAAGCCAAATTACATTCTCTCTCTTCCACCTTCTTGAAATGGATTATGAAGACCTTCCCCAGCATTTCCAACTTATTTTAAAAGGTTGTGAATTTTGGGGGAATGATTAAATTAATTTTTGCAACTTTTACACAAAGTTGCTAAACAACATCTGTTGCAGAAGTGCAACTTTTGCATTTTCTATGTATTTTCCCTATTAGACCTATGTCAAGGATCCCAAGGAACCTTTATTGACATGAAACATGTATTATTAGCCCAATAGAATATTAAAATAACTAATCACACAACTATTCCTATGACCATAGTCAAATTCCAAGGTTTATAAACACACCAAGGGTGACTAGGCCTTACAATAGGCTTATTGTCAAACTTAAGACACATAACTCTTTGGATCATCCATGAAGATAAAATTTTGAATTTCAGGGAGGTTCTCCTGCACCATAATCTTCAACTTTAAAAAATTTCCAACTCCTCTTGGAAACCTGCAAACAAAACACATTAGAAAACAAAATCTTCATTTTAACTTTAGGTCGGAAAAGATCAGCATTAATGACCCGTGGAACTCTTGAATATTGTTGCTCCACCTTTTTCTTCAACTTATCTGTGGGCTTGCCTCCCATGGGAAAAATGTAGACCAACAATTCTACATTTTTCTTCATATCTTTTGATGCATATTCCTACAATATAAACATTGATACCCAAAAAATGTATTGACATGTATCTTCATAAATTTTCCATGGTTCAACACTTGAAATAAGTGCCAAATATTCTTCAACCTGCAATATCTCCAATCTTGGAGAAAATTTTACAACTTCTAACTCATTGTTTGTCTCTTCTCTATGTGAGACATCAACCAACATATTACTATGCCATTTTCCTTGGACTTTCAAATCTTCATTCACATGTTCACCATGGGTGGCTCTTCCAATTCTGCAAGACATAGGTTAGGCAGAAAAAATAGGCCATTTTCCATCAGACCATCATTGGTATGAATTCCTTCAAGTGCAAAAACCGTTGCACCATGTTTGTGGTCAGCATAAATTACATCAATCAAATGTGTACCATCATTAATGGTATGGGATTCATCAGCCTTAGATTCTCCCTCTTGGTCAATCACAAGACCTACTGCAAGAACATCATGAGGCTCAGTCATTACCTCTTTCAACAAGCAATCCACAGCTTCCTCTTGTTGCTCATTGTTCTTGAGTCCATCTAATGGACTATTCTCTTCTTGCATGGCTGATTCAAATACACCTCCAAGTGTACCCTGCTCATATGTCTTATCCACAACATCCTTTTCTTTGTCCATACATTTTGGTTTTTCCTCCTTAACTTCTTCCTCAACTTCCACATGATGTGGGAATGCAATCCTATCAATCAATCCTAGACTCCTTGTCATCTTCCAAGATGGATCATCATCCTTTAGTGGCTTCAATTTAAATTTATCTCCATCCTTATTGAAGGCATATGTATTCTCTCTACAATTATGTTGGGCTGACCTATCATAT
>MU227134.1:2636044-2686061 GCA_018584345.1 Thuja plicata
GACAGAGATTATTGAGAGTTATAACTAGAACTATCTAAGCATTGGAGATGCTTGTTTTTGTTCATTTCTGAGAATACTTTTATGGAGTATTGATTGTAAGAGTTGTAAGCTTAGTATACCCCTAACAGGGTGTTGTATACCTTTAATAGAGTTGTTATTCCTTTAACAAGGAAATATACTATGTAATATTCAGCTCCTAACAAGGCTAGGTCTCCTAACAGGGACATTATACTTTAGTGCATGCTTGTGGACACCATCCCCACCGGGGTTTTCCCTTGGCCAGGGTTTCCATGACAAAAAATTATGGTGTAATGAGTTGTGTGTTATTTTCATTTCAGCAATCATATGGTTTATGTGCAATTGATTTAAGTTTAATTTAAAGTGTTGTAATAATAATTCATCCCCCTCTCAGTATTACTTAATCCTAACAATTGGTATCAAAGTTGTTGGCCCTTGAAGATAAATTTTAACAACTTAAGGGAGATCAAGATGGATTCTATAAGTTTGCAAAATAACTTTGAAGTAGCACTTGAAGACCTTGACAAAGAAAAAGCAAAGAGTGGTGACTTGAGATTCAATTTAAGGAGAGCTGAGGGATTCATTAAGAAACTAAAAGACCAACTTGAACTTTCCATAAATTAGAGACAGGATCTTATGGTTCAGATAAAAGAGGATTCAGACAATGATAATTCAAATCAGATGAAACAACTTGAACAAGAGAATGATACTTTGAAGCTTGAGAATGAGAAAATGGCTAAAAATATTCAACAGGAAAAGGATGCTAAAAACAAGATTTATGAAGCTTTGAAGGATGCTAATATTATGATGGGACAAATGAAGAATGAGCTTGACTAGTACAAGAAAAGTATCTAGAATTGGAGAAATGTAATCAGATCATAAAAGGTGAACTTATTAAGACAAAGAAACATATTGAGAGAATTCACATGAGCAATGACTTGATCGAGGAACAGAGAGATAGACAGAAACCTAAAGGAGATATGACTGGTGTTGGCTTCAATGAAGCTTAATTTTCTAAGAATCAAGAAGAGAAACCTGATGCGAAGACTGATGGAGAAAAGCCTATTCTTGAAGAACCTAAAGGACATTTCAAACCTTTCAGAGTTAGATGTTTTGGTTGTAACAAGTTTGGACACATGAAGAGAGATTGCAGAGGTAATTCCCCTTTAAACCTTTCTCTAGTTATTATTTTAATTGTAATGCATATGGGCACAAGAAAGAAGAATGCAAGAAACTTTATCAATCTAGATATAGAAAAGATAACATCAGAGGAGAATGAGCAATTAAAACCACATTTTACAAGTGTAATAACCTTGGGCACATTGCAAACTATTATAAGCTACAAGTTAATCAAAACATGCCTCCTCCTATATGCTACAAATGCAATAATCCAGGGTATATAGAAAAGTTTTGCAGGTATAATAGAGCATACAATAAAAGAGTACCACCTCCTATGGAAATAAAGAGGAATGACAGTGATAATGGTAAGAGTCTTGCATATTAAAAAACTAAATTTGACAATTTTTTCAAGAAAGAAGAAGATAACAACAATGGTAAGGTGTGGAAAATCAAAGAGTCAAGTGAGATATTGGTTCAGGGAGAGACAATAGATGCTATTAAATCTTTTCCTGATGCTAACACTATTAAATCGACCTAAATGGCCAATCATGGCCTTAGGGGGAGCTTTGGATGAAGACATCATATTATATCCAGTCTTTGATTTTGAGAAGTAAGCTCCAACAAGCTTGGTTATGATATATGTAGACATTGTGGAACTTATATCTGAGAGCGCAACATCGGACGATGCATATTCTATGATCACGGGATTTGTGATTGACTGGACAGTCTATGAAGTTAAGTGTATTGGGTAATGTACATTTCCCACTTAATGATGAATAAAGACATCTGAGATTCATATTTATTCACCATTTGAAGAGCAATGACCTAGGGAGAAACAGAGGATTGAAGAGGTAGAAGAAAATAAATATGAGAAAGAGACCACAAGTAACAGACAAATATGGAAACCTGATATAAAGATGTTAGAGAAAAGAGATATTGAGCAAGGAAAGCTTGCTTCAATGAACAAATATTATGACAGGTATGAGGAATCTGACAAACTAGTAATTGAGGACATAGTGATAAACTATTTACTTGTTTTCAAGAAGAATCCACTAGAGATAGAAGGAAGAATACCTGAGGAGTTGTATGGAAAACTAGAGATTAGAAAATAACTTACACATATTGAAGATGAGGCTATTAGAAATCAAACTATTGAGGATATGTTGCCTGTAGTTTTTGTACAAGAGAGCGAAAGAATATTCAACACACTCAAACCTTTGTTGACAACCAAAGCAAGATTAGTGAAAATTATGGGCAGGAAATATGAAGAAGTCATAGAGGAGACTCAAAAGGCATTAGCTCAGATTCTTATGAGTAATATTCTTGAGAGGACTCCACCTCCTATATCTACTATTTTAGGAATTGGAGAGAGCTCTAAGATAGTTCAGGTAAATGTTGAGAAGAGAGAAGTTGACATGAAACCATATTTCTATGTTTCTAGCATGATTGTGACCCTTGACACTTCACATGATGAGAGAGATTCATTTGAAGGGAACATTGACAATACAGTGACAGATGAAGTAGAACAGAAAGAGGAAGAACAAAAAGAGGGAGAGCATAAAGAAGAATCAGAGCAAAAAAAAAATGAGACAAACACAACAAAAGAAGAAGAGGCAAGAGTTGAAGTGAAACCTAAAATTGACACATCTTCTATTCTATTATTGGAAAGTAAGGACATATCTGTAAGCATAGATGTTGACAGTATGGATGAGGATGAACTGATGAGACTATCCTTTATCACATTCACAAAGGTAAAAGAGATATCTGAGAAAAAAGGAGACAAAAATACCAAGGTAATTACTCGAGCAATTGATACTGTGAATAAACTGCTTCCAGTCACTATTGTTTTTCAAAAGAAAGATGATGCAGAGAATCTGAAAATGGCACTAGATGATTTTGATGGTCACTATGAGTCCTTAGTGAAGATTGCTGAAGAGAAGGCAAAGATAAGTTATCTAGAGAAGAATTTTAAGGAAGTATGTCAGTCTATTTCATGGGACTTGGGAATTCTAAGATCAGCTACATTAAAGGCTAAAAGTTGTGTTACACGTGGAAGGATGCTATTCATCTATTGTATGAACCCTATCAGACACATTCAGAACATTGAAGACATTATTGCAAAGGACATGGCTACTCTGAACAGCATGATGGATAGTTGTGAGACCTCCTCACAATCTGTAATAGAGATGGACAGAGAGGTAACAAGGATTCTTGATAAGTTGAATGTATTGGATATAAAGAAAGGGAGAGTAATGACAAGATTTGGTTTGTTGAAGAGTCTAATCAATCCTAAGCTATCAATTCTTGAAGTACATCTATCTAATATGGAGAAGGTTGTTGAATCATTGAAAAATTCTATGCCCATGGAGTTAAAAGCAGCTGAGACATCATCCTATGCACTTAATGGATTAATTCATGTTAGTCAGTTGTTGGTTGAGTCATGGATTGCAAAAGTGAAGATCTTGGAAGATTCCTTTCAAGATATTCTTAAACTAGTGAGCAAGTACTAAATCCTAAATTTTTGCAAATTTTGTACACCTTTTCCATTGTTGTCAAATGGGGAGATGAGAGAAAAAAATGAGAAAAAGAGAAGAAAAAAAAAGAGAGAGAAGACAATTTGTGTTGGAACACTTAGTCATTATTTTTTTTTAAGTATTGTCATTAATGCTAAAGGGAGAGATTGTTGGAAAGTGATGGTTTTAGGATGGTATGAGACACTTAATGGTTTTGATTTATGGCAACACATGTAATAGTATGATCAAGTTAAGAACAGTTTTGGAGATTTAGTTATGAAATCGACTGAGTATAGAAACAGAAATACAGGGTATAAAAACATTTTTTTAGACAATGAACATTAAGTACGATGTTTTATGAATAGAGAACTTAGAGGAAGATACTATGATGTATGTATGATCTATAGTTAAGATCGATTTGTTTTTGGTGATTATTACAGAAAGTTAGAGAGATTTGAAGACATGAGTAGATAGCAGAAGAGTGAAGATATGGAGAACATCCTGTAAATTGAAGAGGTAATATGCATGTATGGTATATGGATGGATATGTATGCAAATGAGATGTCTGATGACAGATGAGAGATTAGAGATTGATAGATATTATTGAGAGATATAACTAGAAGTATCTAAGCATTGGAGATGCTTGTTTTTGTTCATTTTTAGAATACTTTTCTGGAGTATTGATTGTAAGAGTTGTAATCTCAGTGTACCCCTAACGGGGTGTTGTATACCTTTAATAGGATTGTTATTCCTTTAACAAGGAAATGTAATATGTAATATTCAGCTCCTAACATGGCTAGGTCTCCTAATAGAGAAATTATACTTTAGTGCATGCTTGTGGGTACCATCCCCACTGGGGTTTTCCCTTTGCCAAGGTTTCCTCGACAACAAATTATGGTGTAATGAGTTGTATGTTATTTTCTTATGTTCTTTTCATTTCAGAAATTATATGGTTTATGTGGAATTGGTATAAGTTTAATTTAAAGTGTTGTAATATTGATTCACCCCCCTCTCAATATTACTTAATCCTAAAACTTTCCTTGTTCTATCTCGGTGGCCTTAGGTTCTCCATCCTTATCCTTATCTATATCACTAGGTATCTCAGTCATTATGTCTGGTATGTCTAGTACAAACTCAGTATTAACAGTATCATCAATAGTATAGCTTTGTATGTGTGTCATGATCGGATCTTTTCTCATCAAATGTGCATTGTCAACATCCATACACTCGATATCATTTATTTGTGTATCCATGAAATCTTCATCTTTTGATAACTCTTTTGCAGGATCTTCTTCCTCAAGTATATCTTAATCATAGAAGCTAGAAAATACTCCTTAACTAGTTTCCATCATTAACAATGATGAGATGAAATTAGGTGTTTGCGTTCTAGGCTACAAATTCTTTCAAGCTAGCAAGATGAACAGCATAGCATCCGGTGTAGTAAACACAGCTTACAAGATTGTGAAGAAGGGAACTCAGTTGGACTTATCCAAACTTCTACTAAACCTGTTAGAAGATAATTTGAAGACTATAAGGAATGTGAAGTTAAACACATGTAAGTTTGGCTCACTCATAATGTGCACTTTATTCTACTTTCAAGAAACATTCCCATCGGTAGGAGATGTCAAATGGGATAGCACAAAACCAGTCACCATGCAAAACAGTGAACACATAGCCTCACTGGGAGATAATTTTGTGACAGTCATGGATGAATACTTTAATGTATTCAAAGACCGAATGCAAAAGAGGGTAAGGATCCCCGAGAAACTCATTGAGAAGTATAAAGATGAATTATGTTTCATGGTTGATATAGACCACACTTATATCAAACCTATTGTACCGTGGACAGCATGGCTTCAACCATTAGAATATGAGATAAATATAGATCAAGCATCTAAAGCAATTGATGCCTTGTTAAATGAACCACTAGATAAGAAACAACCCAAGTTTGGAACTTATGAGGAGGCCAAAACAAGAATAAAATCTGGCCTAGTGGTAAAGAAAATTGTCAGGAAAAGGGACAAAATGGTCAAGAACCTTAAAAAGATATTGTTGGTAATAGAGGAAGAAACCGAGCAGGAAGAAGAAGCTGAAAAGGAGGAAGAAACCAAAGGACAAATACCTATCGGTGAAGCTGAAGAAAAGAATGACTCCGAGGCCACAGAGTCAGATTCACCACCTCCTCCACCAACCAAGAAGCCAAGGACAACAACTACTTCTACAATAAGAATTCAAACATCTAAGGGTTCAAGTCCTTCACCTTTGAAGAAAGGAAAAGTAAGAACATACAAGAGGAAAGCGGCCACACCTAAAAGAGGGCCAAACAAAAGAATAAGGAAACTCATCAGAACCTGAGAAGATTTTCAAGACACCAAGCAAGATGAAGTTGTAGAGGCAGAAAATCTCAAGGTTAAAGCTCCAGAAAGCATTGATGACATTTGTAAATCTATTTCAAATTCAGGATCTATTATAGATTCCAAGATTAGAAGATGGTTGAAAATAGATCCAGAAGATCAGAACAAAGTTGAAGATGCCATCATAGCAAAGATGTATAAACTAAAATATGTACCGATTCAGTTTGAAGGCAATAATGTACCAAGGGAACTCTTGGACAGACTATACTCTAGATGTACATTTTCTTTGAAGAATGAGAAGGAAATAAGAGAAAAAGTACTTGTTACTCTCATGCCTTCTGAATCCAAGAAGGAATAAATTGATTAAATGATGGAAAAAAACAAAAAGGAATTATCACCGAAGTTGAGAGCCTACAAATTTCTTGAAGGGAAGCTTATAGAGCATGAACAAGAAAGCCACAAGAAATGGTGTAAAATTCTAAATAGACCTACTAAGGAAGAAAGCCTCAAGAAAGACCTACAACAGAAAGATGTTGATAAGGCAACTCAAGAACAGATCTTAATAAAAGATATAGAAGATGATACATCTGTTAAATTAGACAAGGAAGAACAAGACACAACCATCAACAAAAATAGGGATGTTTCAGATGAAACATGGCCTGACACAACAAAGGAAAACATTGTGGATAATACTATCATTGACATAACCGATGACCCAGTAGAAGAAGTAAATAAATATGAAGATGTCAATGTTACAAAGGACACAACATGAGCAAGACACTAGAATTGATAATGTATTGGTGAATATACCAGGAAACATGCCAATATTTATACAAGCTATCAATATTATACAAGAGAAAGACAAGTCACCTGAAAAATATATTCCTGAGGATGCAGGGGAAGAGGAAAAGAATGACAACACCGATGATCAGAACGACATCAGAGACATTCACACAGTAATCGATACTGATAAGGTTACAGGAGGAGATTCAAAGTAGGCATATGGAGACACAACAAAGAAGGATGCACAAGCAAAGAAAGATGAAGTGCATAAGGACACCGATGAAGGAGATAAACCTAAAGATGGCACTCCTAAGGAAACCAAAAAAATTGCTACCGACAATGTGAAGGTTAATGTGGAGACGTCTACAGACACCCGACAAGCTAAAACTAAAACAAAGCAGCAAAAAGAAGCACCACAAATCACTTCATCAAGCACAATGGACAAAGCCAAGAAATTGGCTATGGTTTTACATTCAAGTGAAACACAAAAGAAGAAGAATAAATCTAAGAAGAATGAGTTGGACATCACTTTGGATTAAATCATTGAGATACCAAAATGTGACCCAACTACACTTGATTATGAAGCATTGAAAGAATACAGTGAAATATTCCAAAGGAAGGCATTACAGGAGAAGCTGAGGAAATAGAACTGAGACTCCATGGTACTAGAAACAACAAGGGACATATTGCACCAAATTGTACCCGATGTTGATATTGATCAGAATAATCCAATTCTTGATCAATTAGCCACTCTCACCAAAGCAATAACAACACAGAACATTGATGCAAAAAAGGAAATTGAGGAGAGAGCTAAGTATAAGTACCAACAGAAACTTATTGAGAACATTAGCTAAGAAGTGGTAGTCAATAAGGTAAAGCTATCAGAATTCATTAGTGAATTAGATCCAATTATAACTAAAGCTATTTCCTTTATTAAACAACTAAGCACATTGGAAAAGTTCACTAAAGAGAATAGTGACAACATAGCAAAGTTAGATACAAATCTAGCTAACAGTGCTCAAAGCTTAACCACCGATGGAGACAATGCACTGAAGTTGCATTATGAGAAGATAATTGAAATAAAGAGGTTAAGGCAGGAACTGTGGGAAGTAGAGACACACTTCAGGGAAGAAGTCACCGAGCTCCAAGCTCAACTTCTACCGAAGCTAACACTACTTCAACAACACATCAGTTCAGCAAGGCAACTAATAGAAACCCCCGAGATGTCTATAGTAGACAACATCTATGATATGAATTCCAAGATTACACTCGAGAACATAGCTCTAGAGAACTTGAAGGAACAATGGGAGAAAATGATGGAAGACATGAAGTCTTCACACTCCCACATTTTTTATAAGCTATAAGGTATAGACCTTTGCCCTTAATATCAAAAAAGGGGGAAAATGATATGTAATCAGATGGTCAAATGATATGTATATGTATAGAGGGAAAGATATGATATGTACAGATATATCGACATATACATAGGGGGAGTCATTATGACTAAGGATTATATATGTTGTACATACTTAAAATTTTGTTAGTATTTTGCACATATCAGTTTTTGATACTAATGTCAAAGGGGGAGATTGATGACATTAATTTTCCATTAGTATGAAAAAAACACTTTCGGTAAGCATACACCGAAAGATAGAACAAAGAGAAAAATGAAAATCAGATATAAACAGATCATCGAAAATTGCTAAGTACAAAGAGAACTGATGACACAATTTTGTGTGTACACCGAAAATGCAAATTCAGAAGGATAAAGAGGAACCCAAAAGAGGAACCCAACATGCAGGATAAAGTGCAAACTGAGAGATAGTTAAAGAACAAACCTGAGAGACAGACAACTAATTTTAGAGCATAACCGACCATTAGAAACTGAGAGTCAGTTGCAACCCGCAAAAGTGGATCTAACTTCCACGTCAGATAAAGCAGTCTTATTCTATTTATAGAATCTTGATTTGTTTTTAAATCCATTTCTTTAGGGACAAGGAACATGATTGTAAGTTCTTTAATCAGTCTAACTGATTTAAAACACATAGACTAGGAGATCAAGGTAAAAGTTGTAAACCTGATCTTAGAGTTAACATTGTTTTTCGTGAAACTTGATGATGTCAATCCATCTTATAAATAGATGATGCAATCATTCATTATACATAAGTGAAAAATAGAAGAGAGAATGAATGAATCCTACGAGCACATCTATGGATGAGATTGAAAGTTTCAAGAACTAGAACAGCAAAGTGTGAATTTGGTTAGCAAGAACCAAGAACAGAGGTTACTGAGAATCAGAGGTATTACTCAATCACAGTAGGTGATAATATTATTCATGTAAACTTAAATGGATATGTATCAGCAATAGGAGATTGCATTTACCAGGTCAAATTGTAATTTTCTATCATTCTAACAAGTGGAGCAAAGTGTAAAAATCCTTTCAAGGAAGGTGGATTTAACATTCCAACTACAAATCTCTTAACCGAGTGCACACTCAATAGTGTCGTTAAAGCTCTTAACCGAGTAGACTTTAACATCTCTCCATAGATACTCTTAATCGGGTAGATCATCAGAAGTGATCAAATTGTAAGCCTTAACTGGCCCCTTCCAATCTGCAGATAGTGAAGATTTTGTGGGTGTCATCTACAATATCATATCATGTGTTATGTGTCAATTACTTTCATGAATGTATCTATGAATGTTCACATGTATGTTAAGTTTATGAATTGATATAACTCACATCAAGATAGTATAGATCAGATGAATGGATATACAATTGATTACACAAAGTTTAATTGATTAAAGGATACAAAAGTTTTAGAGGTATTGATTCACCCCTCCCCTCTTAGTATACACTTCCCATTAATTCCAACATTTATCAACTAATTAGTTGATTAGTTTTTTCTCAAAAAAACTTTTTTTTTTAATTTTAATGAAGAATGATGGTTTTCACCCTAAGGGGTATGAGAACCATTCAACCACATATATATTTAGTATAAAATGTAAAGATAAAGGAACCATCACATTGTAAATATATCATTGTACTTTACCACTATGAAGAAATAAAATAAAGGATCCAGTCCTTTCTCTGCAATTATGGTGTGGAATAATTTTCTTGTCAAATTGGTCCTTTGTGATTATTAATTCAAAGAGTTAATTGTCCTTTTTAAAACTTGTGCAAAGAGATTATTTGTTCTTCACACTAATTCTAATATCAAGAAGCATTTGTGAAGTGTTGTCCTTATGTTTCTTGTATGATTGGATTTATGAAAGAGAAATTAAAATCAATTAGACTGATTGGTGTATTGTGTACTTAATAATCTTGCATTGATAGGATTGAATGGTTGATAGTTTATCTAAAGGATAAAACATTGTCTCACAAAGTTGTATATGAGGGTTTGAGGGGGGTGGCTATGTGCCCAATAAGGATAAAGGACTAGTATTATTCATAAAAGATACAAATTTCAAACAAAATCAATTATTACTCTCAGTGGGATTAGAAATATAGCATAGAAGTAGAATCATAGATAGAAGTAAATCAAGTTATAGCAGTACAGTAGATCAAACTATATCAATGGAACATTATATCTCAAAACAATTGTAGAAACAAAGTAGAATCAGAAGTAGAGGAAATCGGTAGAAAATAAATTGTTACATAGTTACATAGAAGGAAATATTAGAAAGAAAGTTAGAATCATTCAAAGTAGATTCGTAGATTCAAAGTTAGAAATATTTGAAAAAAAATAGTGAATCATTACCACTCATAGAATTCGTAAATGCTCGTATTAAAGAGGGTGAATCAATATCAACTTTTAATCTCAGATTTTCAAAAATAAAAAGAAAAATTCCTAAGAGTATGAGGTCTAATGATTCACTATCTTTGTGTATTTACTTGGGTACTTTTGATGAAGAGATGAGCTACAAATTGAGGAGTGAAGAACCATAAATTTTACATGAAGCTTTTGAAAATGCAATGAACATTGAAAAGGTTTAAGAATATGGAATGATCTAGAGACTTAAGCCTGAAAAGAAAACCACTTATGTAAGAAAAGTGTGTAGTCCAAAGACTAATGATAATATATAAAGTAGCTATCAGTTCGCTACCCCATTCCATGACAATGATAAGGGATATGATTCTCTTAGAGAAAAATTTGATGCTATATACATGAATGAAGTTTGTTTACCCAAGACAACAGAGGTGTCTCATACTTATGATTGAATTTATGGATATGATCAGCAGTCTAATGTCTACAAATCTGAAAGTTGCAACACATATGAATATGAGCCTATTTTTTCCATTCAAACATCATTTACAAATCGGTTTGAACCTCGTATTTCTTATCAACAAATCAAAAACACTGAAGATTTTGATACCATGGGTAATAATGGAGCGAGGATATTTTCATATTACATTAGTAATACATTCATTGAAGCCCGGGGACAACCTTGTGAGAATAAGTAGAATACAAATGTGGCTACTAATAGAGAAATATATTTGTTTAATAAGAAAGAAACCAATGGTAATGATTATGAGCATAAATCCAATATTTGTGGTTATGCTAGTGTCAATCAAGTTTTTTGTTGTCCTAGTGGATATACTAGCACTCATGAATCATATAGAAACATGATGGATAAGAAAGGATATTTTGATAATGAAGAATTTGGATCCTTCTACCCTTTTTTAACACAAAAAGATGGTTGTGTAGATTGTGATTTTATTGATGATGATAGTGGAATCGTGTGTTGCAAAAAATAGGAGATAGAAGGGTATGCATCTAAAGATAATCTGCAAATCTTTTCAAACTCATTATACAATGAGGATGTCGATAAAGAAAAAATGATGCTTAGTCATGGATAATTCCAAGGAGCTTTATATAAGTTTTCTAATTCACTATATGAGGAAGAGGATATGTGTGCGAATGGTCGTGATTTCCTATCAACACATCAGGATGAACATACAGAGTATGATGACACTACACAGTATATAATGTGATGAAGAACTCAAATCATGTGGTGATCAAGAACCAATTGAATCCTTCAGACATTATGATGTGATGTTATACTCAGCAGCAAATAGTAGCACAATTCTTGTCATGGTGAAAATAGAATGCCTTCAAATCAAAAGGATGATGAATTGGTTCTTGGTTACTACCCTGCCAATATTAATTTCATTAATTCTACTATTGATTGTAATGTTGATGGAAGAAATGAGTGCACAAGTAGTGATGTAGATGGACAATTTGAGCATCACAAGCACATATGCAAAGACAAATCTTATTCTTCATGTTTAACACAACTAGGTTCTAACAGTAGTGGCAATCCTTGTGGCCGAAAAAGGGCATGGTGTGATGAGTATAAAGATGGGCATATAAATTTTTATTGCAGTAGTACTCCCAGTCAAGAAGATACAAGTGTAGAAGAGTTTGTAGATGCATTGTCAAATCTAGATGATTCCAAAGAAAATATGGATATAGATTTGTAAAATGGACTAAACTATTTAGAAATGCAGGGGCAAGTCATATATGGTGATGAGAGAGGCATGAGTATTTTAGACATGGTTTTGGGATGTTTAATATTATTAGACATAACAATTTAAGAGAAGATATCAACATGTTTTATCACACATATCTCAAAATTATTTTCAGATTGATGACATTGAAATATGATGAAAACAAGATTTTTGACAGAGGTAAGTGTTGGTTATATATTTTTGGTGGCCTGGAGACACCAAATAAAGCATGATTTTATTTTCTAAAATAAGATGTACAATGACTCCATAGCCCAATGGACAAGGCACCCAGTCTGCTTCTACCAGAGATAGTTGGATTCTTGTTATGCCCACAAGGAGCATACATCCCCATATAGGGCCACTATTGGGACTCAAAATTTTGCAAATTTAATGTCCCTTAAAACATAAAGAAAAACATTAATAATATTTCATTAGCCAATTTCCATACCCACATTAGCCATCACCAAGCCTTTGCATTTGATCACAAGCCTAAAGTTACCAAATTTTTCTCTGCATATTAAGACATAAGTAACCCTATGATATCCAATACATTTCATAGATCTCATAAAATGCAAGATTTACCCTTTTCCCATCATAATTTTCTATTTTTCAAAGGTCATGAGGATGAATTGTGAAATAGCAAAGTCATCACTATTTTGCAGGTTCAAAACATTGGGTTGCAAAATAGAGAATCTATCGCTATTTTGCAAGAAGCAAATTTTAGTGTTGCAAAATGGCAAAATTGTCACCATTTTGTGAGGGGAAATTTTCCATATTGTGAAATGGAATAGGTTTTTGAAATGTGTACCTCTGAAAAACATGATAGTAAAAACTTGGCAGATGAAATGTTTGAAGTTCCCTAGTGGTCACACCTGCACAATGAAGAGGCACATAAACTGTACAGCAAAAGGGGTTTATTTCACATAATGATATGAGAGTTGTGAAGGATATGTTGTGGAACATGAAGATGCAAATAAAGATTTCAAAAAATTTAGCTAAGTTCTATATGATGTACGAAGACTGTGATTTGTTAAAAGAGCATTTGAGAATCCAAATCAAATATAAATCCATTTTTGTCTTGAATTTTGATAAGACAAGATGGAAATATATTGAAAGTTGGTCTTTAATTCTGAAAACTAATGCTGATATTTTGACCTACAAAAATGATGATGTCGACAGAGGTGGAAAAAGATCAAAATTTGAAAATCTAAAAAAGACCTAGTTTAGAAAATAAAATTCCCAAGATCCAGTCATAATCTTAGCTTTGTACAAGTTATTTTGGGTTGTCGACCAAGCCAAAATCTAAAAGATAGGTAGTTATCCACTAATTAGTTGATTAGTTTTTTCTCAAAATAGTTTTTTTAATTTTAATGAAGAAAGATATCTTTTCACCCTAAGGGGTATAAGAACCATTTAACCACATATATATGTGGTATAAATGTAAAGATAAAGGAATCATCACATTGTAAATAGATCATTGTACTTTACAACTATGAAGAAACAAAATACATGATCCAGTCATTTCTCTGCAATTGTGGTGTGGAATAATTTTCTTGTCAAATTGGTCCTTTGTGATTATTAATTCAAAGAATTAATTGTCATTTTTAAAACTTGTGCAAAGAGGTTATTTTTCCTTCACACTAATTATAATATCAAGAAGCATTTGTGAAGTGTTTTCCTTATGTTTCTTGTCTTATTGGCTTTCTGAAAGAGAAATTGAAATCAATTAGATTGATTGGTGTGTTGTGTACTTATTCATCTTGCATTGATAGGATTGAATGGTTGATAGTTTATCTAAAGGATGAAATAATGTCTTGCAAAGTTGTACATGAGGGTATGAGGGGGGGTGACTTTGTGCCCAATAAGGATAAGGGACTGGTCTTATTCATAAAAGATACAAATTTCAAACAAAATCTATTACTAATCACAGTAGGATCACAAAAATAATACAGAAGTAGAATCATAGATAGAAGTAAATCAAGTTGTAGTAGCGGAGTAGACAGACCATATTAGTAGAAGATTAGATCTCAAAACAATTGTAGAAACAAAGTAGAATTAGAATTAGAGGAAATAAGTAGAAAAGAAATTGGAAGATAGCTACATAGAAGGAAACATTAGAAAGAAAGTTAGAATCACTCAAAGTAGTAGAAGAAGAATAAAATAATCAAATCTATTTCAAGACTTTATGTCATCTTGATATATTACAGATTAAAGGAAAAGAAATCAATGTACTATAAAATAAAAATTTTATAAAAAAAAAAGCTTCAAAAAAAGGAGATAGTTGGAGAATAGGTGCACCTGCCTAGGTTATGTTAGTTTGTGGTGACTAATCAGGAAAGTACTGTACACTTTTCTGAAATTTGTGGGGTTAACTTGTCAACAATTTCCCTAGGTTGACCCATCAAGAAAGTTTTAGGGTTAGGGTTTTTCTATAAGAAAAATGATGTTAGGGTTATATCTTGTTAGAGTGAAGAAGTATTGTAGCATTTGTAGTGATATTGAGCTACAAGAGGATCGGTGGTTGTAATTAGTCAAAAAACCTAAATAATAATATTGGACTCTCTATTTGTGGACGTAGCCCAAGATTGGGTGAAGCACATTAAATTTGTGTTTTCTTTTTATACTTTTGTGTGCTTTATTCCTTTGCATTATTGGTTATATTTGCATGTATCTATTATATTTATGTCTTCTAATCCTAACAAGTAGTATTAGAGTGGTTTATATTCAATTATCATCTATAGGAAGGTCTCATGGTTGACTAGGAGTAATGGCAGACGAGGCTAAGTTGAAGGTTGAGAAGTTTAACGGGCATAAATTTCAGTTATGGAAAATGCAGATGGAAGACTATCTCTATTAGAAGGATTTATGGTGGCCAATGGGAGGAATAATAAATAGAGTCTCAACTATGTCTCAAGAGGATTAGAATATTTTGGATAGAAAGGCACTTAGTGTGTGTGTGTAAAATAGTGCACCTGTTACCTGCGACACAACACTTTAATAGGTCATTGTGTTAGTGGAAAACATGGTTAGAAGAGCATATAAAACACTAAAATTGACCTATTTCTTTCTAACTAAGAAGAGTATGATAAGAAACATAACAACCCTCAGATTATGCTACCATCAGTGACATATATCACTTAGCATGAAAGATTTGAGTTAAAACAAACAATTTAACCATTAAGCATGCATATTATCTCTAAAAATGAACATTATAACCATGCATGATAATGAAATTATGAAGTAAAAATGAAGCTATCTAAATCTTAACAGCATAACAATATATTTTTAATCTAAAAATCAGGCTTATTTGTGCTCAAAAACCCCTTCTATTTATAGAATAATGAGGAAAGAGAAGGGGGACAAGATGCATTAATGGAGTTGAAAAACTCATTAATAAAGTGTAAGAGGAATTAATGCCTTAGGAATTAATGAGGGATGGGCATAAAAGAATCTTCATTAATGAGACATTAATGAAACTATTTATGAGGCATGGGGAGGGATGTAAGGCCAAACTTGGCAAGTTGGTCCTTAGAGGAAGTCAAGCTTGAGAAAGTTGACTTTCTCAAGTGGGTTGAGTCCTTAATCATTCCTTAATGAAATGTGACAACATTAGGAAGTGGGTTAGGATAGAATTAGGATTAGAATTAGATTTAGCAAGGGTGAATGGTTTGGGATAGGTTCAAACCCAGAGTCAAAGTGGTTGAAGTGGGTTAGGTTAGGGGTTTAGAGGAATATTAATGAAATGAATAAAACTTATTTAGTTCATTCAAAAATAGGAATATCAATTATTTAAGACTTTAATTACTTTTTAATAATCAATAGGACTATAGCCAATTTAATTAAATTAATTAGGCTAGGGGAATGGGTTCCTTTTGCAAGTGAGCAATTGATTTAGGGATTTATTTAATTCCTAGTAAATTAATTATTTTAGCCATGTATTTGATTGATTTTGATTTGGCTAGAAGTAATTAATTTAGTGATTTGATCACTTTAGGAGATTAAATTGATTTCAAAAAATTATGCCAAGCAGTAACAGGGTCGTTTGAACATAATTGGGGGTATGATCACACTCAGAGAAAATAGGGTCTATAGTCTAAGCAGACCAAATCCAGGTGGTTACATTTGCCCATCTTTGAATTGATGTGCAAGCAACGCATTGATTCAAATAAAGTTTTTGATTTTGACTTCAAAAAGATTGAGAATTTTTCTCATGATCGAATGAAATGTCTGATGAGATCAGTCTCGCACTTAATCAAACTAAACTGATAGAATTGACTTTGCACTTGGTTTTCGTAAAAAGGTTAATAAAAGATCTTAAAGGTACTAATATTGAACTTTGTTGTCATCCAAAGATTGATAATACTAATTCTGAACTTGGTTGTTGTCCAAAAGTCAGCATGAAGCTGCCAGGAGCTTTGTAAGAATATTTTAAAATGAGGGAACACAAGATATCCAACTTATGAGAACCAAAGCTTTCTATCCAACAGTTTTGTCTTAGTCAAGGAAACTGTCATGCCCCTAGTTTGTTTGATAACGAAGTCATTTTAATGTTGTTTTGAGCAAGAATTTGATTGATGATAGTGTGATCATGCCCCCTCGGGAATGAAATCAAAGGAAAAGAATAAAATCCCTTAGTGGAAAGAATGTATCTCTTGCATGGAACGGGTGAGGCAAGAAAGAGTGGAGTAGAAGAAGTGAAGAAAGAAGGTGTGTTTTAAGAGGAAACACAAGATAACCAAGTTAATTATGTGAAAATGTGAGTGGTGAGACTAAGAAAATGATGTTGGACCAAGATTTATGATGAAATGTGCAATTTGACAGATTTTCAGAACAAATGGAGCAAATCCATATTTTCAGGAGTTTTCGTAAAAATATTACTGCACTGCATAAAATACCATAGGCACCTTTGATTTGGTTCTCCATTGATCAAAAAGAGAACAAAAATGGAGTTTTAGAACTCCAAAATAGCTCAAAAGACCAATATATATCTCAAAAGTTACCATTTTACTATTCATTTTCACTTTTTCCCATAGTAAATCTGACAGCTCTGCAAAGAAGATGGTGGTCCCAGTTAGGAAGCATCATTTCGAGCTCAGCTGTCATCATTAGCGCCCGGTCGACTACCCACCTCTGGTAAGTACTCATAAAACTACCTCATGAATTTTGCAAATTTGAATTTCATGCATTTTTACAGCTTTTATAGCCCTTTAGATTTTGGGTCGCATCCAGGTTTATGGATCGCACCTTGCTAAACCCGCGTCGCATCCCATTTTTGGGATCACATCCTGCTTTCCTGAATTTCTGAGTCACGTCTAGGATTTCCTGGATCGCATCCAGTTACCTTGTTTGAGCTTATTTTTTAAGTTGAATTTTGGTTTGTGTCATTTCCTGTTCGTTCAGGATCGTACCCCATTTTTGGGGTCGTATCCCACATTTTAGAGATCGCACCAGGGTATTCTCCGTCGCATCCTGTATTTCCAGGACTACATCTAGAAAAAGAGATCACACCCTATCTTTCTAGGATTGCATCTTGTTTTTAGACTTAGACACTTATCCATTTTGAATTTCCTGTCTATCGCAGACCCTGAATCATTTAGCTGGTCTTGAGTCTGCATCTTTGTTGTAGATAGAACACTGATTTATCTTTTTATGTGCCAAACAGGCATATTTTGAGGTAGTCTCCTTTCAAGGCACATATCCAGGGCATGTTATTTCCTTGTTCGGACTTCTATCAGATGAGGAGCAGGAGACAGTGATCCGTTGTAGATTACAATCTTTGATTTGTTTACCCGACATAGGGGTAAATCGGGGGTTGTTGACTGCTCTTGCCAAGAGACGGCACTCAGAGCACAACACCTTCCATCTTTCGACCAGGGAAATTACAGTGACTCTGAAGGATGTATGGCATATACTTTGTGTTCCCATTATGGGCCTTGACGTGCGCTTTGAGGCGACTTCTGCCATGGTGATTAGTGCGGTGCAATGGTATTTCTAGGATGACACCATCGATCAGAGATACCTTTCTTGGGACTATATGTGCAAGAATTATGATCAATTATCTTTATATTTAGCAGGTCTCATTGGTGGCACCCTGATGCCAGACAGAGGACAACATGGGTTCATGGTTGGATGGGTGAACATGTTGGAGCAGATGGTCATTCATAGACAGAGATTTGCATAGGGTAGCTGTATCTTAGCCCATATGTACCATGAGCTTCATGAGATTGTTTACCATTATACTTAGAGTATGGCTGTGGTTATTTTGATTCTTTAGATCTGGGCCTGGGAGCACATCCCTATTACATAGTTGATAGTTGATAGACAGTGCACACCTCAGCAGGCTTATATATATGTATGCAGGTTTTATTCAGAAGCCCCATCTAGGCAAGGTAGAGTACTGGCGATGGATTTTTGATGACATGACTGAGGTATTCTGGTGGCCATACCTAGATTGTGAGGAGTGGACCTCAGATGCAAGACAGGTTCTATTTTTTGTTCCAGAGTAGGTACCTTATCGGGAGGACTAGATATATAGTAGAGTGGTTCATTCATACCCGAGTTTTGAGATAGTATGGCCGACAGTAGGGAAAGACATAGGACATCATTGTATATGCATGGATCCATGATGAGGCACCATTGTGGGGTGCCCAGCTGAGTTATGAGACCACCCACCAAGAGATTAGAGACATGGTTGGAGTAGATTGGGTTCTTCGTCTTGATGTTGTAGATGTAGGTTTCTCAGATGGGTACATAGCAGAGATGCTTCAGCATCCATTTCCTTGATTCACAGTGCCTAAGGAGGTCATTCCTCGTATAGAGGAGCCAATAGATTATGATCTTGATGATCATCCCGCCAGAGGGAGAGGAGGAGCTCAGAGAGACAGGGGCGTCGATAGGCATGGAGGGAGAGATGGAGGTAGAGATGGGAGAAATCTTCCTCTAGATGAGGGGGATGACATGTTGACAGGACTTAGGTGACTGGGTCTACCAGCAAATGTAAGTTATCACCAGGTACCGGGGTACCGGCCAAGTTCGCCTGTAAAGGTTATTCGGGGAAATGAGATTCTACGGGCCTCCAAGCACCTGAGAGTCGGGTCTCTATGATGCGGGGCTCGGATGGGAGAGGTGACTATTTTCAAGGGGGATAGTTGATTTCTTCAACTCGTTCTCTCCAGGGGTTCAGGAGGGTGGGGTTTCTCCAAGCATTCTTATACTTAACAAATAAACTGAAAAAGATCCTACAGGGTTAGAAGTACTTCATCTATCTATAGTTATACTTAATATTCAAAACATCAACAATGCCCTAACACGTACTAAAATAAACATAGAAGAAACATACAACCATCAGTTCACATTTCATCAGTAGAAAAGGAAAGAAGGTCGTTAATCTAATTTTAAGTATTAGAGCAAAGGACATGAAGAACACAGAGCATAAAATACCATCAATCCAGAAGACAGAATGCTAACAACATCATTGCAAGAAATCTCCCTTCTTCATTAACATTTCTTCCAGCAAGCACTAGTGCATGGTATAGTGATGGCTCCAAGGGAGAATCTAACTACTGAAAGCCTAAAGACTAAGGAGCATTGAGCTCTGCAACTGAGAAATGAAAATACTACTTTTCTATTACTATGGACTACAAAATCATCAATTTCTCCGACCCTTAGAATAAGGTCAGACTTATTATTTATACACATTTTCCTTCTAACCCTAACCCTAACCCTATTTTACATCTTGCCATAAAATATATTATCTGGTGGCCGGTACTACCTGCACCACTTTACAAAAGACCTCAAGATGGAGAAGGTCTGACATGTTAGAAGAATAAGACAAGAAGATGGAGTGGAAGAATTGGCCTCAAGAAGAGAACCAAGAAGGAGAAGGAAGAAATCTCATTCCCTAGGGATCGAGGCTACATGCCTCATAAATGAGAAAAGTGACGCCCTGTCTCCAATATGCCAGGTGTACTTCTAAAATGGCGCCTTGGGAAGACCCATTGTCAGAAAACCTATTATCGATCCGATGTGCCTTAATGTAGCTATCTACCTTCTGAAAACCTTTATTAACTACTTTGAAAGTGACCGGTCAGCCTTGGGGACTAGGACACAAGTCACCGAAAGAATACAAAAGATGGAATCTGGAACTCCGGGATCTGGGAACTTTCATTTTAAAAGAATAAAGAATTCAAAAATAATTGGGTTTTCTCCGGCCCCTGGAGAATCTATACTATTGTTTATTGTCATTGAAGGTCTGGAGGAGACAGGATATTCCATCTTCATCAACTTCTTTAAGGCCAGCCCGCTGGTACTTAGCCACCTCAATCTGTTCCCCTGGGTCTGGAACATTTCCCTTAAACTCATTGGCCATTTTTGCCGCATCATGGCCACTGAGTACCATACGAGTAATTCTTGTCATTTGGGTTCCATCTATTCCCTCTAGGGATTGATACCTTGATTCCATCATCTCATATAACTTCCCCATGATGTACTCCTCCGACGTGCAAGTGTTAGTGCTGAATGGATATATCAGCTCCGGAAACCTTCATGACAAAAGACTTGTATAAATTAAAAGAATATTGTACTGCATTGATTTTCTCCCACAGAGTCCCCACTAGTTGCTTGATTACCCCCAATGTAAGGTCAAGTCTGGAGTGTTGGGTTCTCACAAAAGCGAATGACTCCTCCCCCAAAATTCCAGATTCGAAGACAATCTCCTCCCCAAGGCCGATGAGTTCTTCCAACTCAACTTTCCATGCCTCATAATTTTTTATATCCCCCTCCCATATGTTGATGATGGTCTCGGCCTAGTGTAAGACATGATGGGCCACATATAGATCAGGGAGGGTGGATACCAGGATATGTCAGACATTTCCTACTTGTAGGGAAACCCATTCATCGACCGCTTGGGCTTTCTTCTTCATTGCCCGCAGTGAATCTACATCACTTTGTGGAAACAGTATATCTGATGTAGAGGCCCCCAGAGGAATAACGCTGATAGGCTGGGCTAGCTCAGTTAGCAACCCCATAAGGTTTGCATTTTTCTCCTTTTATGCCTTGAGCTTCTGAGCTTCTTTCTCATAACGAGCCTCCATTGCCCTGGCCACCTCTTTTAACATGTCTACCTCACCTTGTTTTCCTCTCTTCCCCAATGATATCTCCATGATGTTATAATCTCCAGCCTCTGTCGTTGCTTCGTCCACATCTGGGAAAAGTGTCACTATTACTGCGACTGTCTCTCCGCCTGGCTCAGTCTGAAGGGTGTGGATTGTCTGGGCTTTCTTGGCCTTTGGTGGGTTTTGTGCCTAGGCCATCATCTCTACTAAGGAAAGGTGGGCTCAGGACATTGCTTGAGGTACCTTTCTCTTTCTGGTCTCTATTAACCATGGGGGCGGTAGGGGTGGCTTGTTATCCAAAGTGTGCTCTTGTGACTTCTCCCCAATATCTTTTTGTGCCCCTTCATTAGGAGGAGCCTCCTTTGATTCCTTTCCTGTGTCTCCTGGTTTACTGGTGACATTTCCTCCAGTGACAGTTGTGTCCCCTGCCTCGGCGTCTGCATCTTTGGCCATGTCTGGGTCTTCATTTGTCGCCCCATGGTTTTCTTCCTCTTGTTGTTCCTCTTCTTCCTCAGCCTCTATTGCTGGGATGTCCTCTTCCATTGGTACATCTTTTGGTAATGGGGGAGGTATCAGGCCAAGATTCAGTGTTTGAACCGCAGTGATCACCTCCCCAAATGTCACCTCCGGGAGTGGTGTTTGGAACATGGCAGCTAAGGTTACAGTTGCTCCCAAAGGTCCAGTTCCCCCAGCTAATGCCATTTGTTCACTTTGATTTTGTTGGTCCACTCCAGTGTCCTATATCTCTGGGACTTTAGAGATAATTTATTGTTCTACCTCTTCCTCTTATTCTGCCTACTCTTGTTCCTGGGCAGGTTCTTGTTCTGGAGCTTCCTCTTGCTCCAGGGCTTCAGCCTTTGTCTGCTCAATGTCCCCCTACAAATTTCCAAACTCATCGGTTGTTAAAACATAATCAAATTCATCCTGAGGGGGAGGATTTGTCAGGAGCTCAGCAGGTTCTAGTTCCCTCTCTGGCTCCGGGGAGTCAGAAGAAAGGATTTCAACTTGTGGGATCTGAGGCATTCCCAACTCTGGCTCCTTTTTAGGCTTCAAATTAAGCCTCTTCTTCCTCCTGGTGACCAAAGGTGGCCCTGCATCCCTTAGGGCCTACTCCTCTCCTGGATCCACTCTGATTTCCCTGACCATAAGCGCTACTAATGAAGGGGAAGAAGGAGGAAAGATGGGTCCGGTCATGAGCACCGGAGTTGCCAACCGCGTGATTAATTTATCTTTCATTTGCTGGGAAGCTACCAGTGATTGTTGCAGTTGCTCCTTTATGGGGACCTCTTGCTCAGTGGGATTCTGCATTATTCCCTTTCCCCTATCTTCCCTTTGCGAGGAAGTTCTAGCCCCCAGGATTAACTTTGGCACCAGTTGGGCAGCCCTGCGGACACTCCCAGGGCACACCTTCTTAAAGTAGGCATGGCTACATTCGACCAAGTTGCGGGTGAACTCTTCAATAGTAGGCCCCTCCTGGGAATTCCAGTCCACTGGTGGGAGGGCCAACTTATCAATCCCCTTTGCTTTGTACCGGGGATCTATTGTGGATCCAGAGTCTGAGAAATCATTTAGAAATCTCCAGAGCTTTAACCTTTCCATCATTCCCATGGTCATCCAGATGTAATTCCGGCTCTGGACTTCCATGTCATCCTGGAAATCTTCCCAAAAATCTTTCATGTGGTATTGGTGGGGATCTGATGCCTGGGGAAGTGCCGACGCAATTTTTTCATGCGGATCAAAATGCTTCCGCGCCAAGTTGAATTCTGCTAAGTCATAGTTTTTGAGCTCGTTGTCTGCTTCCTTGGCCATGGCCAGACTGCATGAGTAATTCTCAAAAGTAATTGGGAATGGGATGTTGTTCACCTTCTTCATGGCATAGAAGGCATGCAGCTCCATTATTTTCCTACAATATTCTAAAAGAATTATCTTGTTCCCATAATGCTTGGGTAACAAGTAAGGTTTCCTGGAGAAGTCGGTTACCCTTATGTATGTATGTTGCTTGAACTGTATATAGTAATGGCTATAACTCCTGACCAAATTTATCGCCTCTGTGGATAGGCGGTATCCTACATCCCAAGTAGTTGTGAGCAGGTTGTAATAAATAAAGGCGTCATTCACCCGGCAGAAACTAGGGAAACTAGCCTCCCATTGGATTTGTGGGAAATAGTCCCAGGGATCCTTCTGGCCCAGGCCAATCCCAAGTATGCCCATTGTAAGTAATCCATTAATGGTGGGTCATTGTTGCGCTAGGGCCCAGAGAATGTAGGAAGTCATATAGAACTTCCGCTTTTGAACCGCCTATAGAAACTGAGAATCTACATGGTTGGAGATGATGGTGGCCCAATCGAAATATTCTCCCTTGGTGGAGATGCCAAGTAGAAAATAGTACATCCATGCTGAAAATTCTTAGGCATGGGGTTGCCCAAAGACCCAGAATAGTGCTATTATCCCCATCTGGATACTTTCCTTAAATTCCGACTAGGGAAGTTCTAGCTTCATTCTCTTTGGATCCCTCTTTGGGGTCTTGAGCCAATTGTTATTTATGTATATCTGGGTTGCTTCCTCCAATGGTTTGAACTATGCTAAGGCATTTTCTCTGGTAACCACAGTTGGTTTGTCAAATTGAGGGATCCCCAAGCCCATTCAGAAGGTAGCGGCGTCGAGAGACACCATAGGAGTAGGATACCCGGTGGGTTTTGGGGTTGCGAGCATGACAGCACAGACAAAAGATTTGTAATGTGCTGCAAGTGTGAGGATTAACTCTAAAGATTGCACTGAGTACAGAAAATAGGTGGCTTTGAGAATCCTGTAGTCCCCGACGTTGATCGCCAGTGAATCCCCAGACTATCACTGAATATACATCATTTTGACCAAGGCCTGCATCTCAGGCCATGTTCCAATGCTGGTGTCAGTGATTAATTGAACTTTGGAATCAATCTTCAATCCCATGATGGCGTTGTCCCTCACGTACTTCATGGTGAGAGGCAATTTCTCTAAGGCCCTCTCCATCTTAGATTTTACGGCTACCCTAGTGACCGCCATAGAAGGAAGTTCCAGAATTCTGGGTGGTGAAGATGTGAAAGCCTCAGACATGATGAAAGTGTATTGCTCTGGAAACTTGCAAGGCAAGGTGACCATTAGAATGTATAGATAAATAATACTCTGGGATCCGGAGATCTTACCACCGCGGTGCTTGCTTTCCCTGAAAAGTTAGTTTAGTTCAAAAAATCCCAGAAAGTATATATTTTACAAACTTGGAAATTTAACCAATACCCGGGCCCGGGGGTCTCATCATACTTAGCAAAAGAAAGACATGGTTTGGGTGAGGGAAAGAGACCTGAAGTACAGAAAACTAAATGTTAGAAATTGGGCGTGAAAAGCGAGCTGTCAAACCCACGTGGACGTCACATGGCTATGCAATAAATAGAAGTTATGGCGACGGCGGCGGAGCCAACTGTCTAAAAGAATGAAAAGCGAAGGTCACTTGGAAAATTTTGAATGCATACGTGGGACGTAAATGGGATAGTCATTAAGGTAAGTTTATGAGGAGAGAGAAAACTACCTGGTTGAAACCAGCTGAGAGCTGAGTTTCAACCAGGTGGTATCCTGCCTAGAACGAGCTCACAAATTTGGGAATGACAACAGGGGAAGCATGATGAGCTAGCTACAAAAATGGGTGGATATACATAGCATATACAACATCTACAACATATATACATTGGGGTCGAAAGGTATAAACATGCAAAATGGAAGGATACACATTAAAATATAGCAAATGTACATATATACACAACGCAGAGCTGCAACCAGAACAAAAACTAGAAAATGTACAATATCTATAGACTATACTACATCTGTATAGAGGGTGGACAACCCTCTTATAGAGCCAACCCACCAACGGGCGGTGAAACCAGACATAGAAACAAACGAAAATGCAAGACAAACACAAGCCAAACAAAAAATGAAAAGCCAGGAAATAGAGAGAAACAGAGAAACCAACCTGAAAACCAGAGACAAAGGAAGAAAAGGTGGCTGAAAATGCTCTGCAACAACTCCTACCTTAAAAATATCACCCTTCAATCACCAGAAACCACTTACAATTGTTCAGAACAACTCAGAAATAGCTCACACTAGACTCTGCTCAAATCGCTGTGATATCACTCTGAAATTCGCTCGAATCGCTTAAGTGTTTTAATCACGGTAATTGTGAAAATGACAGGTGATTTCTATTTATAACCAAGGTAAAAGCAAGTTACCTTTCCCTCCAAAAACTCTAGAACAAGCCGACCTCCGGACTCCAGGCCCGGGGATTCCATGCGACCATATCTTCTTATGGAAAGAAGACATCGTGGCAGAGAATCCCAGAGTTTGAAATCCAGATCCTGGACAAAGAATGACAAACTCTGGGACCGGGTCTCTCCATAATGGAAAAAGCAAAACCAGCACTGCGGGAAAGAAAACCCGTAGAAGGAAAACAAAGAAAATAATGGAAAAAGACAAGGGAAGAGCCAGAAATAGAAAACAAAAAGGGGGACCCAACATTTTGCACACAAAATGTAGGGACGGGGATGCAGGGCATAACAAATGGTGACTATATGGGATTAATGCCTTAGCACATTCAAGAACTACAGAATCTCTGGTTAGAAAAACTGGAACAAATCGTTACTTAGAAGCATCTTACCTGCAAGGAGTAACATGTCTGAGAAAATCCGGCCATACGTGATTTAGTCCATGATCTTTTCATCAGTGGTGAAGTGTGTGCTTTGGAAGGAAACCAAGCCGAAGACCTCTGGGAGAAGCAGAGAAGAGGCACTAAGTATATCAAACCCTGAAGTCATCAGATTTTATCATTTTCCCCGGAGACCAGAGTTTTATCCCATTTATTTTTCTTGTTATTTTATACATCTTTGGGTGGGAGGGTGGTACTTCTTTCACCATCAAGCTTAAGCTTAGCTAAATTTAATGGCGGTACTTCTTTCACCCTTCCACCTTACCTTAGCATTTTGAATGGGGGAGAAAAACTCTAGACCCAGAAAGAATCTTTTAAAAGTTCAGACTTGGGTCAACCAACTAGTGCAACCGATCTACCCTTGATGTGTCTGATTACTTGTCCCTTATTTTTATTTTACTGATTACCAGAATTCCAGAGATAAACCCAATGAAGATTACTCATAATGTACTACCAAACTTGCAAAATAACTCTGGAGACCAGACTAATTCCACCATGTTAACAATAGATTCCTAAGTTGACCGTGTTAAAGACAACATCCCGGAGACCATATGTTATGCAAAGCATTCCAATCCTCACAAGAGGAAGAGTAAAAATGTCAGAACCCAAAAAGAAGACAAGAAAAGAAAAAACAAGCAAAGAAAAAGGGCAGTCTTGGAGGACGGCCAGCAAGACTATTTACAAGGCAAGGTACCTCCCAAATGGGCACCGGGAAAGAAATATTTACAAGCAAGAGAGCTTTACATAAAATACATTGGGCAAACTAACCTCATTCGAAATAATGTTTGAGAAACTTTCCATTGACGGGCAATGGGACAGGTTCTCCAATCATGTTGTTAAGGTGGTAGGTATTTTCCCTGCAAATCTCTGAGATTAGGTATTGCCCGAGCCAGAGTTGTTAGAACTTGGTGTGCTTTCCTTTCTTTTCCTGGGCCTTGTCCCACAGCAAGACCAAGTCTAAAATCTGAAAGGCCTTGTATTGGGCTCTTTGGTCAAACCATCATTTCACCACTGCTTGATGACGTATGAAATGTTCAAGGGTTGCGTCTTGCTATTCCTCCATTTGTACCAGATTTAGGAGCCGAACCTCCACGATATTATCTCGGTCACAGAATTCCTGCATAAACTACAAAACTGGGATCTGTAAGTTGATTGGGAATATTGGGTTCTAGCCATAAACCAGATGGAATGGGGACATTCCCAAGGCAGCCCTAATTTGGATGTGATGTGCCCAGAGGGAGAATCTCAACTTTTGGTGCCAATCCCGAGGATTCTGTTCTAGCAGGTGCTTGATCACTTCAAGTAAATTTTTGCTCATTGATTTAGCAACACCGTTCCCCTGGGGGTAATAGTTGCTGGAAAAATTTAGAGTGATCTTCTGATTATAGGTCCATTCAAGTAATCATGTTGAAGAAAACACCAGACTATTGTCACATACTAAAGCAAAGGGCATTCCAAATCTTGTGACAATGTTTTCTTCTAAGAATTTAATAACTATGTCTGTCGTGTTATTTTTGCAAGGTATAGCTTCGGACCACCGGGTGTAGTAATCGGTTGCAGTCAGGATGTACCAGTGGTTGGTAGATGATTTGGGGTTGATTTTCCTAATGAATTAAAATTCCCATTGGGAGAAGGGTCTAGCCTCAAAGACTGGTTGTAAAGGCATAGCCAGATTGCACTCACGGTGTGCCGCAGTCTGACAAGTGTGGCATCTCCAAACGTGAGTGTAAACATCTTTAAATATATAGGGCCAATAGTATCCAGCCTGAAGGATCTAATGGGTAGTGGCATCAGCCAAGCCATGCCCATTCCCAAACTGCCCGTGAAATTCATCGATCATCTTCACAGCTTGGTCCCTATCAATGCACCGGAGGTATACTCCCTCGTAGTTTCTGCGGTAAAGCGCAGAGTTTTTGATCATGAAGTGAGCACTTTTCATCCATAGGGCATGGCGTTTATTGGGAGGTAACCCCTCTAGGCATCTATTGTTTAACAATAGGTACACCAAATCTATGTACCATGGCTCTCGAGTGATAAACTCCACTGTGTACGTTTGACATTCTATGCGGGGAGTTTCTTCTGCCATCGCTCGACTTAGTCCCTGGCCTCAGACTATCTTCATGGGTTGCATTTCCAAGTCATATTCCTAGAGGATGGCCATCCATTTCTCCCATCTTTCACCCAATTCACTCTGCATTAGTAGAGATTTCACAGCCTGGTCCAGGATGATAGCATGCCCCTTGCTCTGGAGGATATAATGCCAGAATTTCTTCACAGCGCGAACAAGAGGAAATGCCTACTTTTCCAATGATGAGTACAGACTTCAGTGTTCTTGAAGGGGGAACTCATAAAATCTATGGGTCATTCTTCCCCTTCAACCTTTTGAGTCAATACTGCCACGACAGAATGCGGTGAAGCAAAGGAGTAAATGTAAAATGGGAGGGAGTAGTCTGAACTAGCCAGGACAGGTGCCTCCGTTATTGTTTGTTTGATCTGGGCAAATGCCCACTTTTTTTTAAGACTCCACTTAATTTTGGTATCTTTTTTCATCATCTCGTTGAGTGGTTTGACTATCTCAGCGAATCCAGTGATGAACCGCTGGACAAAGTTGATCATTCCGAAGAAGGATCGCATCTCTTTCTTGCTGCCAAACATTTGTAGGTTTAGTAGCACTTCAACTCTCTTAGGGTCAATGGATATACCCTTCTCAAAGACAATATGCCCAAGCAACTTCCCTTCAGTGACCCCGAATATGCACTTCTTGGGGTTGAGGGATATTCCATACCGGCGACATCTCTCGTAGATCTGGGTGAGGTGGGCGGAATGGTCACACCTATCCCTGGAAAAGATGGTCAAATCATCCATGTAGATGATTATGCATGATTCACAAGGCCCTCAAACAAGATTTCCATATCCTTTTGAAATTTGGCCCCTGCATTAATCAAGCCAAAGGGCATTCTCCTGTATGCAAACGTTCCCCACTTGGTGGTGAATGCCATTTTCTCTCTATCTTTGTACTTAACCATGACTTGGTTATATCCAGAGTACCCATCCAAGAAAGACATCATTTGGAATCCAGTCACTATTTGCAACACCTCATCCAACAAGGGGAGAGGGTGATTATCCTTCCTAGAGGCTCTATTCAAGTTTCAGAAATCCATGCAAAGGTGAATTTCACCACTCTTTTTTCTCACAAGGACCAAATTGGCAACTCACGTAGTGTGCCAAATTGGAAAGATTATCTGGGCTGATAGCAATTTCTCCACCTCTTGATGAATCAGAGGCTCGATCAATGGGTTGACTGGTCATTGCTTTTGCCAAAAAGGCTTAGCATCAGGTTTCAGGGGGGTGGTGTGAGTCATAATGGATGTGTCATATGTTTTCAAATCCTCATATCCCCATGCAATCACATCTATGTATTCTCGGAGGACCATGATAATCTTCTCCTTTTCCTTGGGGGAGTAGGAGGTGCCAATGTGTATCATCTTTTCTTCACCGAGCTATTCAATGTTTACTTTCTTGAATTTTCCTCCCTTAGAGGAGGATGACATCTTTTCCTGACCCTGAGGGTCCGAATCAAAGATATATTCAAGCGTGACCATCCCCTTAGGGAAGGTGTTAGTGGGTAGGTCCATGATCCCATCATCTTTTTCACCCTGTCTAGTATCATCATGGTCTCGTTCCTCCACTATCTGGTCCTCGAAGATGCCAACATTGGCCATGAAGGCCAAGATATGTTGACCGTCCTCAAAAACTGAAAAGTGGGTGACATTATTTAGAATGGATAGGGTGGGTATCATCTCAACCAAAAATCTCTAGAGTCGTGAGCTGGCCATGGGCTCAAGTGTGCTGGCAGAGATGGCAAGGGCATTTGGGACATAATTTCATCACTGGGAAATAAGATCAATGTCGAAGGCATCAAAATATTCAATAAGGCTCCATGCCCGATTGTGGTATGTAGCCAACCTTTTTTCATGACATGTATATTGACTTTGGACCTGTTTGACAGTCAACTCTGAATCACCCAGAGCCTGGAGGCAAGTGATTCCTTTCCTTAATGCGAATAAGAGTCCAAGGACCAAAGCCTCATACTCCGTAATGTTTTTCATGCAATTGAACTACAGCTTGTAGGATGAGAGGAAGGATTTCCCTTATGGGTTGATTAATTCTACCCCAGCCCCACAGCCCTGTTTGGACCGGGACCCATTGAACTTAAGGGTCCACAGATCATTGCTTGTAGTCTGGGGCTGGGGAGAGGGAGTAGTCTTTGGATTGACTTTGGGAGACTTGGGAGGAGCTTCCTCCTACACTGTTGGTGCATGGGTGAGGTTTACCTTTGGAGGGGTTTGGAATTGAGATCCCCAGGGAAATTTCACCGAAGAAGTGCTTCCTGTAGGAATACTAGGTTCTGGGGAATCAACCATATGTTCTTTGTTCCAAAGGGCATCGATGTGTCGGGTAGCAATAGAAAGGCAAGACTCACACTTTAACTCTGAATATTTTTGTTAGTGTACTCAGCACCAAGTACCAGACAAGAGTGTAGCGGGGGTCGTTGCGACACCCTGAGAGTTAACCTCAACCCCCAAGTTTTCTTCTAGGTCCTGGATTCTTTGCAGAAGTATGGAATCCTCCCCGGGGGTGAAATTGAATGTTAAGATTTCAAAGGGTTGGTACACCCCAGGGGAAGTCTCAGAGAAGAAAACCTCACTAACCCTCCTAACTTTGGTAAGGGCCTGTTTCATCTGGGGCTCACTCTCAACCTAGATCTTGTTTGATTCTCCTTCCTAGGGGAGCCATAAGAGGGAGAAGTCGGTCAAAAAGTATCCATTCAAGGACTTAGACCAGTTCTGACTTAATAACATCCCATAAGTCTCTGGGATGTCCACCACTTGGATATCAATTATGCTAGCTATTTTGGGGTCCTAGATAAGCTTTATCCAGATATTCTTTAATTCCCCCACCATTTTCACAACAGTTTTATCTAGTTGAATCACTACGCCATTAGATGGGGTGGGTCAGAATCTGAGCTTCTAGCATATGGACAGGGGCATGATGTTTCTCGAAGCTCCAGAGTCTACTAGGAAGTTGTGTATATTTTTTCCTTGGATATTTAGGCCTAGTAGGAAGGGAGGATCTTTATTATTTCCCTGGAAGGCAGCCGTGTTGGTGTCCTCAAAAGAGACAGTCTTGGGCGGGTGACTGACAACTTTCAAGTTTCCCAAGAGCTTCAGAAGAGAATTCTGCTCGAGAAGGTTTAGCAAAACCTCCATCAAGGTCATGGAGGTGGTAGTTTGTTCTAACGCCCTTGTGATATCAAATCTTCCTCCTGGGAATTGGTGGCTTCCCTCGGCCAGGTCTTTCACTTGGTTAGAGCTAGAACCTTTTAGAGGGACTAGTCGGTCAGTTGTATTATCCCAAGGAAGATTTTCCTTGGAAGGAGGTGTCAGTGTGTAGACTGGTCCTTTACTAGCCTGGCTCTGAGTATTGTAAGGAGTCTGTGAGCTGGTGAAGGCATTGACCTCAAAGGATGAAATTCATTCATCAAAGAATCCCTACAATTTGGATTCTTCTTCATCTTCTCTGGAGAATTTGAAGAAGATCATCTCATAGGTGAATGCACTGTGAGTCGACTCTTGCACAGGAGGTTCTAGGAGAGTAGCATCATGCGATTGTTGTCTGTCCAGCTGGGAGATCATGATGACCTTCTCCAATGTGGCACAGTTTACCTCATTGTGGGAGCCTGTGTCATACAATCTACACCAATTGGTCATGGGCTAGAAGTCTATGACTGGTATGAAATGTGATGGTCCAGCACCACTTTGATTGGCATTTTGGTTTGGAGGCGGGCCTCCGGTATTCACGTTATTGTTCCATTGTTGTTGGTTGGGCCGAGGCCCATTGTTGAAGTTTCTTCCTTCGATTTTGTTGTTTCGTTGGCCAAAGAAAATATTCCCTCTCTGGGAATTGGAATTCTGGGGTGCATAAAACCCCACCTTCAGCTGACCCATGTCCACAGTCAGGGTGGACAACATTTACTGGAGGGACTCTACCTAAACGGTCAACTGAGAGTTTGTATCACAACATGATTGTTGTTGTTTTTGGTTCCCTTGGAAGGTAGCAGTATTTGTCAAAGTTGAGGGTGGCAATCCTCTAGCCATAGATGACTGAAAGAAGAGCACTTTGGGTGGTTGTGTCTTTGGTTTTTGTGCCTGTTGTGGCTGGTTCCATGGGAATGTTTCAAGACCCGATATTGCTTGAGTCTAGGATGGGTAAATGTATCAGGCCTGCTAGTCTATCGGCGGGGGCAGGGGATTCATTTCCATCATGGGGGCACCCATTTCCAGATTGGGGTTATATCCCCCAGCATATGCAGTTCCGCCGGGGATCATGTTGAAGGGCGTGCTCTGCCCAATCCCGCCCAGGAACTTATTGAGGCCACAGGATAGTTCTAAGGCTAGGTTGTAAACCTTTTCCAAAGTATCCCGGTCGCCCATAGTGGTAGTTCTCTAGAGTAGAGTGGCAACGAAGGGGTCCATTGCATTGAGATAGGTCTGTATGGTTACTTTTGGGGATGGAATGAAAGGGCCCATGCACCGCTTCAAGGCGCGTTGGAACAGATGATTGAATGCAGCAAGGGGTTCATTGGGTTCCTTTGTAATGGAAATGAACTAGCTATGGGACCAAGCTGGGTCCATGTGTATGCGGAAGGTAGCCAGGAAGGCGTCCTCCATGTCCTACCAATTGTTGATGGAGTTGGCAGGAAGGTTGAGGTACCTGTTCAGCTCGCCCTATCCCAGGGACAAGAGAAACATCTGGGTCACAACATCTTCATGTTGGATCTGGTGTCAGTTCATGGCATCTTTGTATTCCTGTAAGTGTTCTTCTATAGTTCATGAGCCTAAGTGCTCATATCAAGGGCAAATCTTCTCTGGGTGCGAGGGTAAGTCATTGGATGGGCCTGAAAAAGTTCCCATAGGGGACCTAGTGTTACCAAAGTATGTAGCCATTTGGGGAACTAGATTTTGTGCAGGTTGAACGCTGGTTCCTGAGATTGTCTGAGAAGTTTGGATATTCTGAGGTATATTATACCCCCAGACAATAGTAGCTACTGTGGTTTTCAGGGTCCATTTCTTTCGAGCAGGAGGCTCGAGTTTGACAAACCTTCCAGGGTTCAAGGCTAACCTAAGGATTCTCTCAAATTTTGCTGGAGAGAAAGACCCAATCCCACTAAAGGCTTGATTCCTAAAACTATGGCTTGGGGAACCCTCGGGAGATGTAAAATTAGAATCTTGAGAGGGGACAAGTTCATGCCCTACTTCTAGCACCAATTTCTGTTGACAGGACTTAGGTGACCGGGTCCGCCAACAGATGTAAGTTATCACCGGGTACCAGGGTACCAGCCAACTTTGCCTGTAAAGTTTATCCAGGGAAATGAGATTCCCCGGGCCTCCAAGCACTTGAGAGTCGAGTCTCGACAATGCGGGGCTCAGTTGGGAGAGGTGACTATTTTCAAGGGGGGTAGCTGGTTTCTTCAACTCATTCTCCCCAAAGATTCAGGAGGGTGCAATTTCTCCAAGCATTCTTATACTTAACAAATAAACTAAAAAAGATCCTGCAGGGTTAGAACTACTTCATCTATCTATAGTTATACTTAATATTCAAAACATCAACAATGCCCTAACACACACTAAACTAAATACTAAAGAAACATACAACCATCCTTTCACATTTCATCAGTAGCAAAGGAAAGGAGGTCGTTAATCTACTTTTAAGTATCAGAGCAAAGGACATGAAGAACACAGAGCATAAAATACCATCAATCCAGAAGACAAAATGCTAACAACATCATTGCAAGAAATCTCCCTTCTTCATTAACATTTCTTCCAGCAAGCATTGGTGCGTGGTACAATGGTAGCTCCAATCGAGCATCTAACTACTGAAAGCTTAAAGACTAAGGAGCATTGAGCTCTGCAACTAAGAAATGAAAATACTGCTTTTCTATTACTATGGACTACAAAATCATCAATTTCGCTGACCCTTGGAATAGGGCCAGACTTATTATTTACACACATTTTCCTTCTAACCCTAACCCTAACCCTATTTTACATCTTTCCATAAAATATATTATCCGGTGGCCGGTACTACCTACACCACTTTACAAAAGACCTCGAGACAAAGAAGGTCTAACATGTCAGAAGAATAAGACAAGAAGATGGAGTGGAAGAATTGGCCTCGAGAAGAGAGCTGGGAAGGAGAAGGAAGAAATCTGATTCCCTGGGGATTGAGGCTACATGCCTCATAAATGAGAAAAGTGGCGCCCTGTCTCCAATATGCCAGGTGTACTTCTAAAATGGCACCTCGGGAAGACACATTGTCAGAAAACCACTTATCGATCCGACGTTCCTTAATGTAGCTGTCTACCTTCTGACAACCTTTATTAACTACTTTGAAAGTGACCGGTCGGCCTTGGGGACTGGGACATGGGTCACCGAAAGAATACAAAATATGGAATCTGGAACTCCGGTATCCGAGAACTTTTATTCTGAAAGAATAAAGAATACAAAAATACTTGGGTTTTCTCTGGCCCCTTGAGAATCTCTACTATTTTTTATTGTCATTGAAGGTCTGCAAGAGACGGGAGATTCCATCTTCATCAAATTCTTTAAGGCCAGCCCACCGGTACTTTTCCACCTTAATTTGTTCCCCCAGGTCTGGAACATTTCCCTTAAACTCATTGGCCATTTTTGCCACATCATGGCCATTGAGTACCATACAAGTGATTCTCTTCATTTGGGCACCATCTATTCCCTCCAGGGATTGATACCTTGATTCCATCAGCTCATCAAACTTCCCCATGACATACTCCTCCTGCGTGCAAGTGTCAATGTTGAATGGATCAGCTCTGGAAACCTTCATGACAAAAGACTTGTATAAATTAAAAGAATATTGTACTGCATTGATTTTATCCCGCAGATTCCCCACCAGTTGCTTGATTACCCCCAATGTGAGGTCAAGCCTAGAGTGCTGGGTTCTCACAAAATCGAATGACTCCACCCCAAAAATTCTAGATTCGGAGACAATCTCCTCCCAAAGGCCGATGAGTTCTTCCAACTCAACTTTCCATGCCTCATAATTTTTGATATCCCCCTCCCATATGTTGATGATGGTCTCAACCTGGTGTAAGATGTGATGGGCTGCATATAGATTCAGGAGAGTGGATACCAGGAAACGATGGACATTTTCTACTTGTAGGGCAACCCATTCATCAACCGCATGGGCTTTCTTCTTCATCACCTGTAGTGAATCTACATCACTTTGTGGAAGCGGTATATCTGATGTAGAGGCCCCCAAAAGAATAACACTGATAGGCTGGGCTAGCTCAGTTAGCAACCCCATAAGGTTTGCATTTTTCTCCTTTTATGCCTTGAGCTTCTGAGCTTCTTTCTCATAACGAGCCTCCACTGCCCTGGCCGCCTCTTTTAACATGTCTATCTCACCTTATTTTTCTCTCTTCCCAAGTGATATCTCTATGATGTTATAATCTCCAGCCTCTGTTGTTGCTTCATCCGCATCTGGGGAAGGTATCGCTATTACTGTGACTGTCTCTCTGCCCAGCTCAATCCGAAGGGTGTGGACTATACGGGCTTTCTTGGTCTTTGGTGGGTTATGTGCCTGGGTCATGATCTCTGCTAAGGAAAGGTGGGCTCGGGGTGTTTTTGGAGGTGCCTTTCTCTTTCTGGTCTCTATTAACCATGGGGGCAATAGGGGTGGCTTGTTAGCCAAAGTGTGCTCCTGTGACTTCTCCTTGATATCTTGTTGTGCCCCTTCATCAGGATGAGCCTCCTCTGATTCCTTTCCTGTGTCTCCTATTTTTCCAGTGACATTTCCTCCAGTGACACCTATTTCCTTTGCCCTGGCATTTGCATCTTTGGCCATGTCTACGTCTTTATTTGTCACCCCAGGGTTTTTTTCATGTTGTTGCTCCTCTTCTTCTTCAGCCTCTGTTGTTGGGATGTCCTCTTCCATTGGTACATCTTTTGGTAATGGTGGAGGTATCAGGCCAAGATTCAGTGTTTGAGCTGCAGTGACCACCTCCCCAAATGTCACCTCTGGGAGTGGTGTTTGGAACACGGCAGCTAAGGTTACGGTTGCTCCTGAAGGTCCGGTTCCCCCAGCTGATGCCATTTGTTCACTTTGATTTTTTTGGTCCACTCCTGTGTCCTATATCTCCAGGACTTCAGAGACAATTTATTATTCTGCCTCTTCCTATTGTTCTACTTGCTCTTGTTCCTGGGCAGGTTCTTGTTCTGGAGCTTCCTCTTGCTCCGGGGCTTCAGCCTTTGTCTACTCAATGTACCCCTGCAAATTTATAAACTCGTTAGTTGTTAAAACACCATCAAATTCATCCTGAGGGGGAGGATTTGCGGGGACATCAGCAGGTTTTGGTTCCATCTCCGGCTCCAGGGAGTCAGAAGAAAGGATTTCAACTTGTGGGATCTGAGGCATCCCTAGCTCTGGCTCCTTTTTAGTCTTTGGATTAAGCCTCTTCTTCCTTCTGGTGACCAAAGGTGGCCCTGCATCCCTTAGGGTGTGCTCCTCTCCTATATCCACTCTGGTTGCCCTAACCATAAGTGCTGCTAATGAAGGGGAAGAAGGAGGACAGATGGGTCTGGTCATGAGCACCAGAGTTGCCAACCGCGTGATTAATTCATCTTTCATTTGTTGGGAAGCTACCAGTGATTGTTGTAATTTCTCCTTTATGGGGACCTCTTGCTTAGTGTGAGTCTGCATTATTCCCTTTCCCCTATCTTCCCTTTGTGAGGAAGTTCCAGCCCCTGGGGTTAACTTTGGCACCAGTTGGGCAGCCCTGTGGACACTCCCGAGGCACACCTTCTTAAAGTAGGCGTGGCTATGTTTGACCATGTTGCGGGTGAACTCTTCAATAGTGGGCTTCTCCTGGGCATTCCAGTCCACTTGTGGGAGGGCCAACTTATCAATCCCCTTTTCTTTGTACTGGGGATCTATTGTGGATTCGGAGTCTGAGAAATCATCTGGAAATCTTTGGAGCTTTAACCTTTCCATCATTCCCATGGTCATCCGGATGTAATGCCAGCTCTGGACTTCCATGTTGTCCTAGCAATCTTCCCAAAAATCTTCCATGTGGTATTGGTGGGGGTCTGATACCCGGGGAAGTGCTGACACAATTTTTCCATGCGGATCAAAATGTTTTCGTGCCATGTAGAATTCCGCTAAGTTATAGCTTTTGAGCTCATTGTCTGCTTCCTTGGCTGCGGCCAGACTGCATGAGTAATTCCCACAAGTAATTGGGAATGGGATGTTGGTCACCATCTTCAAGGCATAGAAGGCATGCAACTCCATTATTTGCCTTCAATATTCTAAAATAATTATCTTGTTCCCACAATGCTTGGGTAACAAGTAAGGTTTCCCAGAGAAGTCGGTTACCCTTATGTATGTATGTTGTTGGAACTATATATAGTAATGGCCGTAACTCCTGACCAAATTCATCACCTTTATGGATAGGTGGTATCATGCATCCCAGGTAGGTGTGAGAAGGTTGTAATAAATAAAGGCGTCATTCACCCAACAGAAATTGTGGAAACTAGCCTCCCATTGGATTTGTGGGAAATAGTTCCAAGGATCCTTCTGGCCCGGGCCAATCCCGAGTATTCCCATTGTAAGTAATCCATTGGTGGCTGGCCGTTGTTGCGCTAAGGACCAGAGAATGTAGGAAGTCATATAGAACTTCTTCTTTTGAACCGCTTGTAGAAACTGAGAATCTACATGGTTGGAGATGATGGCAGCCCAATCAAAATATTCTCCCTTGGTGGAGATGCCAAGCAGAAAATAGTGCATCCATGCTGAAAATTCTCAAGTGTGGGGTTGCCCAAAGACCTGAGATAGTTCTATTATCCCCATCTAGATAATTTCCTTAAATTCAGACCGGGGGAGTTCTAGCTTCATTCTCTTTGGATCCCTCTTCGAGGTCTTGAGCCAATTTTTATTTATGTATATTTGGGATGCTTCCTCTAGCAGTTTGAACTATGCTAAGGCATCTTCTCTAGTAACCATAGTTGGTTTGTTGAATTGAGGAATCCCCAAGCCCATTCGGAAGGTAGCAGCGTCGAGAGACACCATAGGAGTAGGATACCCAATGGGTTCCGGGGCTGCGAGCATGATGGCCCAGACAGAAGAGTTGTAATATGCTGCAAGTGTGAGGATTAACTCTGGAGATTGCAATGAGCACAGAAAATAGGCAGCTTTGAGAATCCTGGAATCCCCGACATTGATTGCCAGCAGATCCCCAGACTGTTGCTAAATATACATCATTTTGACCAAGACCTGCATCTCAAGCCATGTTCTGATGCTGGTGTCGGTGATTAATTGAACTTTGGAATCAATCTTTGATCCCATGGGGCATTTTCCCTTGCGTACTTCATGGTGAGAGGCAATTTCTCTAAGGCCCTCTCCATCTTAGATTTTACGGCTGCCCTGGTGACCACCGTAGAAGGAAGTTCTGGACTTCCGGGTGGTGAAGATGCGGAAGCCTCAGACATGATGAAAGTGTATTTCTCTAGAAACCTACAAGGTAAGGTGACCATCAGAATGTATAGATAAATAATACTCCTAGATTTGGAGATCTTACCACCGCAGCGCTTGCTTTCCCTGAAAAGTTAGTTTAGTTCAAAAAATCTTGGAAAGTATATATTTTACAAACTTGGAAATTTAACCAATACCCGGGCCTGGGGTCTCATCATACTTAGAAAAAGTGAGACATGGGTTGGGTTAGGGCAAGAGACCCAGAGTCCAGAGAACTAACCATTAGAAATTGGGCGCGAAAAGCGAGCTGTCAGACCCACGTGGATGTCATGTGGCTATGCAATAAATGGAAGTTATGGCGACGGCGACGGAGCCAACTGTTTGAATGCACAAAAAGTGAAGGCCACTTGGATATTTTTGAATGCATATGTGGGATGTAAATGGGACAGTCATTAAGGCAATTTTATGAGGAGAGAGAAAACCGCCTGGTTGAAACCAGCTGAGAGCCGAGTTTCAACCAGGTGGTATCCTGCCTGGAACGAGCTAGCGAATTTAGGAATGATAATAGGGGAAGCACAATGAGATAGCTACAAAAATAGGTGGATATACATAGCATATACAACATATATATAGCAAGGTCAAAAGGTATACACACACAAAATGGAAGGATACACATTAAAATATAGCAAATGTACATATATACATAATGCAGAGCCGCTACCTAAACAAAAATTGGAAAATGTACAAGCATACACATTATTTACATTATCTAGAGACTATACTACATCTGCACAGAGTGTGGACAACCCTCTGGCAGAGCCAACCCACCAACGGGCGGTGAAACCAAACACAAAAAGAAATGAAAATGCAAGACAAACACAAGCCAAACAAAAAATGCAAAGCCAGGAAAAAGAGAGAAATAGAGAAACCAACCTAAAAATCGGAGAGAAAGGAAGAAAAGGTGGCCATGAACACTCTGCAACAACTCCTACCTTCAAAAGATCACCCTTCAATCACCAAAAACCACTTACAATTGTTTAGAACAACTTAGAAATAGCTCGCACTAGACTCTGCTCAAATCGCTGTGATATCGCTTTGAAATTTGCTCGAATCACTTAAGTGCTTTAATCACGGTAATTGTGAAAATGATAGGTGATTTCTATTTATATTCAGGGTAAAAGCAAGTTACCTTTCCCTCCGCAAACTCTAGAACAAGCTGACCTCCAAACTCTGGGCCTGGGGATTCCATGCGACCATACCTTCTTACGGAAAGAAGACATCCTGGCAGAGAATCCCAGAGTCTGGAATAGGATAGGCCTTTTGGATAGGATTTAGGTAGGGGATCCGGTAGAGATGGTGATCCTCTATTCCAGTGTGAGCAGGAGTGAGAGAAACTCAGGCCACAAATCACAGCTTTAGAGGGTAGGCTTACTGGAGCTGAGTCCAAGATTGCTATATTAGATGCATTGCTTGCAGATAGGGATAGACTGTTAGAGCACCTTAGGGAAAAGCGGGATAGGCAAGGCGATATGCTTAGAGAAGAGAGAGATGTGTAGGCCAGGATAGCCACCCATTAGGGATAGAGAGTGGCTTATTACTTTGCATTATACCATGTTGCAGTTCTATAGGGTCAGAGAGCACTTTCATTTTCACTGGTTGCTCAGTAGTCTAAGGGGGCGATGCCTCCCCCGCCTCCATTTGTACCACCTCCTCCTCCTCCTCCAGATCAGGGAGAGGGGGAAGCCAGATCTGATATATATCTTTTTGTACTATTTTGTGAGATCATTTTGTATAGCTAGAGCCCTGTGAGGCCATTCTTTTATACTATTGACACTTTGATATATGTATATCTAATTCATCTGAGTACTCTGATACTCTTTCTATATACTTGTGCCATTTGATTTGTACCATGTTTTGAGATATATATCTGATGCAGCTATTTATGATTCTGACATGATTCATGAGTTCTCTCTGCTTTGATAGATTTATTTGCACATGTGATTATATCTTGGTCATATGATGAGTTAGATTTAGATGATGACATCATTTATGTGTTTGGATTTATAACTGATATAAATATGTTTCAAATGATACTATGTGAATCTGCAAAATGTATGTTTTTGAGTTTTTCTTATGCAAGTAAAATGTATGGATGCACTTAGGATGTAGAAATGAAATTCATGAATGCTTTGTTTTTGTATTTTTCCTTTGTCTCATTTTATGAATGCAAAATGTATGCTATGGGTGTGCAACGATATAAATATCAGTAATAGTAAATGGATGTAATTAACTTGGATTTAGAAGATGAAAATAGAAATCATTTTTGAGCTCAAATTTCCTTATGCTTTTACTTTTTTCACAAACGCATCATGCGATCTCTAAATGCAGCTATATGCAAACTCTTAGGACTTGTCACTAATTGGCAGATATTGTAGCTTTTTTTATCATCATTGGGTGCTTTTTGGAATGGATACCACCTGATAGTACAACCATCACTAATAACCCACTAATATTATGAAAGTATGAATACTATGTTTTATTGAAATGTCAGAAATAGACTTAGGCATCAAGGCATAGAAGCCAGGATAACAAAATAGTCACCTTCCTTTTAATATATCAGAATCTGTGTAAGGAAAGATATCAGACCCGTAATGACATTGAAAATTCATATCCTTGGGGACATTATGCTTTGTATACCTTAGTGAGAATCAGAGTTTAGAAAATGGACAAGGAAATTGTTCCAACTTCACCGTAGTTTACACATAACAAAGATCGAGATATATGCGACTGTCCACTCAGAGTGGCAGCTCTTACCATAAACATCCGAGTTAGGTGAAATTTATAGGATCATTTGGAACAATCACCATATGCAGAAAACCAAGAAAACAATATGCCCCCTATCCTTGCAACTCTGTCTTTGCACAGACATCATGGAGTAACTCGGAAGACATAACAACTATCAATTGTGAATCAATCAAATAAAATTCATAACTGCTTAGATGCCCCCAGTGAAAACATCATGGGTTCATAAAGGATTCATAATCAAACCAAGATCAAATTGTGTTTACGTATTATTTATTCATTTTTCAAGCATAGTATAGATTCATCAATCAAAAGTTTGGAATTCAAGCAATATATGTTTCATGTATGTGTATAACCTTCTTCCTGTTTGCAATCCAATGTAGGTCATAGAAACACCATTGATGTTAGTGCAATGTTTGTGTCATAAAAAGGATAGTTTGGTAAAAACATCGAGTATCATTATGTCATGAGACAAACCCTCCCATGATGACCTAGCAGATGTGACATATCATACTAGCAAAGATACCCCTAGTGCAAAAATGACCTGATCCTAAGACAGCAACAAAGACAAATCCCAAGAAAGGATAAGATTTTCGTAAGGAAATAAAGCCAACTCTTAGCACAGGTGTAATCATGAAGGCTTAGTATCAGCAATGCTTTGATAGATGGAGCGTAGAACACAAGTGACGTCTGATTGCTAGGTTTTCACCACTTGGAAAGACCTTTTATTCTTTTTGCTACCAAGATGCCTGTTTTACCAGGTTGTCATCAAGGCACTTTTCTCTTTTTCAATTTTTTTTCTATTTTTTATTTTTCGAATGTTTTTGTAGTATCATGGCACCTGTTTGCCAGGTTTTCACCAAGGATACCTTTCTTCAAGACTTTTTCCTTTCTGAATGTTTTTGGTATTTTCTGAGAACTATTTCACTATCAATTTTCTGAATGTTTTTGGTATTTTCTGAGAACTATTTCACTGTACAGGCTCTGCTAGCCAAACATTAAGTGTAGAACCACTTCAAATGTAGAGTATTTATTGGATCTGGAAGAACGTCTCCCTCAGGTGTAGCTAGTTTAGAAGCTCCAGTCCCAAAAGTAGCAGTGATAACATAAGGTCCCAGCCAATTAGGTTCAAATCTCCCCTTCTGTTCTCTATTGGGCTGGTTCTTAGGATTCTCCTTTAGGACAAGATCTCCCACTTGGAATTGACATGGTTTAACCTTTTTATTGTACCCCTTGGACATGTGTTCTTGGTACACCTTTAGATGATTGAATGCCTATTGTTTGCGTTCATCAAGTAGGTCTAAATAATTCACCCTATCAATGCAATATTGCTCATCAGTAACAAGACCTTGTAAATATATCCGCAAAGATAAGATTTCAACCTCAATAGGTAGTACTACTTCAGTGCCATAGACTAGGGCAAATGGCGTGGCTCTAGTTGGTGTTCTAATGCTTGTTCTGTAGGCCCATAGTGTCGGATTCAATTGTAGATGCCAGTCTTTGCCAGACTTACTTACAGTTTGGTGTAGGATTTTGAGAATATTCTTATTAGATGCCTTAGCCTGTCCATTACCTTGAGGTTAATAGATTAAGGAGAAGTGTTGAGTAATGTGGAACTTCTCACAAAGGTCATCAATGTCTTGATTTTTAAATTGGATCCCATTGTCTGTTACAATTGAAGAGGGTATCCCATATCTACAGATAATGTAATTCAATATGAACATAGCCACCTATTTGCCAATGGCTTTGATTAGCGGTACGGCTTTGACCCACTTTCTGAAATACTCAGTGGCTGTAATGATGAACTTGTGTCCATTTGAAGAATTGGGATATATTTGTCCAACCAAGTCAAAGGCCCATTGCTGAAATGGCCAATGTGTAATGAAAGGTATAAGCTCTCTCATAGGAGCATGGATGAGATTTCCATGTGTCTGGCATTTATGACATGTTTTGGAAAACTAAATAGCATCTTTTTTCCATGGTAGGTCAGTAATAGCCTACTCTGAGTAGTTTCTTCACTAATGGAAAGTCATTTAAATGTGATCCACATCTACTTTTGTGGACTTCTTTTAACGCGTGATCTGAATCTTTGAGTTCTAAACATCTAAGAAATGTACCGTCGAGACCTCATCAATATAAGTTATTAGTTATGAGGACATAACGCGATGCTATCCTAATCAGGGCTCTTTTCTCATTTATGGATAGATTGTTGGGAATAGTTTGGTCATTAAGGTAAGCAATGATATTATCATACCAAGATTGGTCTAGGGTGTTCAAAGCATAGATTACTTGGTATTCAGGGGTATCAAAGGCAGGATAGGATAGTTCTTCCACCAAGAAGTCAAAGCGGAATTGATGTTCCTCCAGTTGTAACATGGATGCCAATGTAGCCATAGTGTCTGCAGCTTTGTTCTCTATTCTGGGTATCTGCTAGAATGTGATGAAGATGAAGTACTTCTTTAGGTCAACAACTAGTTGTTTGTAGGGTGTCAACTTGTCATCTTTTGTCTGATAATCTCCATTGACTTGATTGATAATGAGTTGGGAGTCACCATACACGTGTAACTCTACAATCTTCCATTCCATGGCAAGCTTAAGACCGTTTACCAGTGCCTCATATTCAAAAATGTTGTTCATGCATGGAAACATCAATTTATAAGACATGGGTATCTTGTAGCCTTGAGGAGTTATGAATAGAACTCATGCCCCAGAGACTTGTTGCGTGAAGGAACCATCAAAGTACATCTTCCATGGATACCTTGTTAGATGCATAATGGTCTCATCAGGGAATTCAATCTTTAAAGGTTCATCATCTTGAAGTGGTGAATCAGCTAGTTGATCTGAAAGGACTTGCCCTTTAATAGCTCTTTGGTCTACATACTCAATGTCAAATTCACTTAGAATGAGGACCCATTTTGCCAGACGCCCTGTTAATGTTGTTTTTCTCAAAATGTATTTCAGAGGATCGATCTTAGAAATGAGCCTTACTATATGTGAGAGCATGTAGTGTCTCATTTTTTGTGATGCAAAGATGACTACTAAGCATGCTTTCTCAATAATGTTGTAATTGAGCTCATAGGAGACTAGTGTTCTACTGGTATAGTAGATATCTCTTTCTTTCTTAGTTTCATCCTCTTGTGCGAGAAACACTCCTAGTGATGTGGTTGTAGCTGAAATATACAAGAGTAATGGCTTTCCATGAATAGGTTCCATAAGAATAGGAGTAGCTAGGTACCCTTTTAATTCTCTGAAGTTGGCTCCATAGTGTTCATCCCATTTGAAGGTGACCCCTTTATGTAGTAATTTGGTAAAGGGTTGTGCTCTATCAGCAAGTTGTGACATGAATCTCTTGATTGATTGGAGTCTCCCTTGCAATGTCCTCATTTGACTGATGTTGCATGGAGGAGTCATCTCTAGAATAGCTTTGACCTTTGCAGGATCTACCTCAATTCCCTTCACTGAAACTATAAACCCTAAGAGCTTTCCTGATTGGACTCCAAAGGCACACTTCTTTGGATTGAGCCAGAGTTGAAATTGCTCCATTCGATCCAATATCTTCCTCAAGTCAGCAATATGAGTACTCCTTTCTTTGGATTTGGCTAAGGTGTCATCCACGTAATCCTCCATGTTTTTATGCATCATATCATGGAATATACTAGTAATTTCTCTTTGATGTGTAGCACCAGAATTATTTAACCCAAATGGCATGACGTTCCAGAAAAAGGTTCCCCATGAGCATGTAAATGTGGTTTTCTCTTGATCCTCAGGGGCAATTTGTATCTAATTATAGCCTGAGAAACCTTCCATTAATGAATACATTTGGTATCATGCTATGAGGTCTATGATCATATCAATGTTAGGTAGGGGGAAGTCATTCTTAGGAAATTCTTTGTTTAAGTCTCTGAATTATGTACATATCCTGATAGATTTATCAGATTTAGACACTGGGACCACATTGGAGATCCATCCTGCGTAGGCAATGACTCTGGTGAACCCAACTTTCAACAATTTCTCTAGCTCTGCCTTTACTAGCAATGCAACATGAGGATGCATCTTTCTAATTTTTTGTTTCACAGGCTTGATCCCAGGAGCTATAGATAAGTGGTGCATTATTAATTCGGGGTCCATCCCAGGCATATCTGTATAAGACCATGCAAAGTTGATCTTCTTCTCTTTCAAGAACTCGGTGAACTGTGTCTTCTCCTCTTCTGACAAAGATTGTGCTAGGTGTACTATTTGAGGAACTTTAGTTGTGCCCAGATTAACTGGCTATGTTGGTTCTATCAGAACTGAAGACCATTCTTAAAATTGCTTAGGGAGGATATCAAGAATCTCATCCTTTGGTGCCTCTAAGAGGTTTTCACCATTAGATGTGTCTTTTGTTTTTACTATTTTAGGATCTGATACTGCCACAACGTGGTTTTCACCATCAATTCCCTTTTTCTTTTTATTTTTCAATTTTTGACTGAGAAACTTGATATCCTCCTGTGACATGTTCAGGCTCCTTGCATTGGTGGAAGAAGGATAAGGTTCACAAGCATTTAGATAACAATCCAAGGTGTAGTCAATGGGAAAGGCTAGGATAGGAGTAGGATCTGTACTAGTCCAATCAATTAGGTCTGGTTTTATCAAGGATGGGGAATCAGACTCTGGGAAGAACAGCATCGTGTTAGCATCATGACTATTAACTAACATGACATGTCATGTTAAGTTAAGTTCTTTGATGTTTAGATCAATAAGAGCTAGATCATCATTAAAAGGGTCATTGTTAGTTATATGTGGACCAAAATCTAGTGCCTCATCAGTAGAATTTTCATCATCATCTCTTCATAAAAGGAGGCTTTTTTCTTGTCACCTCTAAAGTTCTTCTAGACTTATGAGAACACCAATCTCTCCATCAATGATTGGGGGAAGAAACTCTTCCTCTGCTTCAGGAATATCACTATTGTTGGGAGTAGTGTTAGAATGTTTGTTAGGTGCTGATGGAGCCGCAAACATGTGAATCACATCTATTTCAATGTCCTCTGTGGAAACAGATAGCTCATCCCTTTCATAATCATGAGAGTTAGTTATTTCATCATCAGACCTGTTTAAGAATTCTGCACTAGTTATTTGATGTACTCAGTTAGCCACCTGTGCATAAAAGTGTGGTAAATCAAGGACATGTGTGATTGTGCCTAACTGCCCCCAATTAGGATGTGAATCTGGTTGTTGGGGTGTGCTCTCTATAGCCATTTCTATCAAGGGCATCTCTAGATTATCTTTTGTTGTGTCTCCTACTTCTTGAATAGGAGGTTCATGTGCTAACAAAGGGGTGCAAAGATCTTGTGGTACCTCAAAGCTTGGTACATAGCGCTCTCCTTGATAGTTGGGATTCTCTATGCCAACATGTAATAATCTTTCATAGGACCATGGTTCTAGTTCTATCTCTTCTATTTCATCACTCCCTTTGCCAGAGATCGGACTATCTTTTGAAGTAGGTTTGTCAAATTCAGTATTAAAACCTAGTCCTATTTTATCTCTGGTATTCCTGAACTCCATGTGTACATGTTCAATAAGTCCTCTTCCAATGTTGCTTAGAGGTCCTTTTCCTTTGTATCCCATTTTCTTGAGGAGATCATATCCTTTACCATGTTGTTCCAGGGATATTTCTACATGTTTGACTTTAGCTTCCGTCGATTCCCCTTTGTAAATCCAGTCCAAGATTGCATGTTCTTTTGTGTTATCTAAAGAAGATGTGGATGCCTTTACCATGCTATTTTCTTTGTGGATCTCTGTCCCCTTGGATGTAGTAGGTGTGAATGTCAAGGAAGGTTTTCCATAGGATCTTGGTGACACCAAAAGTTCTGTCAGTGACGGAGTCATGTCCAGCTTGTATTCTCCCATACTTGTTTCTTCAAGTTTTAAGGTTTTGCCAAAAATCTTCATAACCATGTCTTTGGTAGTCTCAGGAGAAATCTCATCCATGGCTTCTTTGTTATGTGGAATCATACTACCTTCCTTGATATTGTTACAAGTATAATTAGCATCCGCAGGAATTGTCACTTTCACCCCATTATGTGAGAACTTGATACATTGGTGATAAGTAGATGGTACAGCTTGCATTTCATGAATCCATGGTCACCCCAACCAGTTATTGTAGGCTAGGGGTAGATCTATAAATTGATATACAACATTCCTTTCAATTGGTCTGACTCTGATGGGTAGAACAAGAAGACCTTTAGAGGATCTTTCTTCCTCATCATAAGCTTTGATAGTTATTTTGCTTCTAGAGTCAATGGTCTATTTTGAGAGACCCAATTTCATGATTAGATTAAGTGTACAAATATTCAATCCTGCACCTCCATCTATCAATACGCGTCTAACACGGGATTTATGAATGAGGACTTCAATATGGAGGGGTTGATTATGTGGATGTGTCAATGATTTATCATCCTCTTCAGAAAAGGAAAGATAATGTGGCGTTGAGATGTGATTGACCATAGCTTGGAATTTGTCTATATCAAGGTTCTTTGGTACATTTGCAGCGTGTAGGGCTTGTTCCAGGATTTCCCTATGTACTATGGATATTTTAAGCAACTCAAAAATGGAAATTTTGGCAGTGGCTCGTTGCAATTGGTCCACCAAGTCATACTTTTCTATAGGAATAGTAACCATGTGTTTTTCTACTGGTTTAGGGATAGTAACAATAGGAACCTTGGACGTTGATGCTATTTTTGGGGAAGAATTGGGTCCTTTGATCGTGACCTATGCTTGACTCTGAGTCACCGCATTTGTTTGGAAAGAAACACCTTTGATTGTGACCACATGAATTGATTCATTTTTAATGTCTAGCATATTGATCATGTTATCATTGTTGGAATAGGTGTAGACTTCATTACCTTTTCCCTTAGATGTTTTTGATGACATATAACTGATTAAATGTTTGATAATATTAAGTTGAAGATTATGCAAGGCATTAAATCAGTTAATGGTTTGTATTGTCATTTATGTCAACTTGATATAATTTGTACGGTCATGTACATAATACCAAAGACTTCAGAGAATTAATGGAACAAAGGTTATGCTTTCAGCAATGCATAAAAGTCAAGTATTCACTAAGTGACAAACAACACCGACAGAGTGCACACCATTGGTAAAGCCAAAGAAGAAAAGTCACAATGATACCCGACGAGTTGAAGACAATGTTGCCCGATGAAGAAAACCATAGGTTACTCGACGAGATGAAAATAGAGCTACCCAACAAGTAAAAATCCAATGATGCCCGACGGACGGAGATCCCAAAGATAAACAAGAGTCACACTGACAGAACTGGCAGTTGTAATCGACGACTAACTAAAGAGTTGACAGACGGAACAGAGAGTTTAGAAAATGACAAAATATCTAGCTGGCAAGAGCTAAAGATAGACTTAATTGATTGTTTTCATTGTTTTATTCAACCAGAGTTAAGCGATTGATTTAAAGCTGATTTGTACAGTTGGCAAGAAGATAACTACAAGATAAATTAGGATTTATGCTTTAAATCAGATTGGTTGGATTGTTTTTTACGCCAAGAATCAAGAATCAAGAATTAAGGAATATCATGTCTATATAAGAGACAAACTTAATTCATTTCCAATGGACATTCACGGAAAAAGGATTAAGGGGAGTGAATCAAAAGAGGATGCTAAAGAGAAAATGATGAAGGATAACTTCATACAGTCCTAATCAATCAAGCTAAGGGAGAGCTAAAGAATTCTGCAAACACTAACAAACAGTGAGCACATCACAGAGCAGAAAGTGTGGAGCACAAAGAATTGAATTGATATATTGATCAGAGAGGTAATGTACTTAAATAGATCTGAAAATCTGCAATTCAAGTTGCATTAGAAACAAGTCATTTTGTTTCAGTTTAACCATTGAAGAATCAAGTCTCTTAACAGAGCAGAACTTAACAGCCTTCTATATATTGAGGTACATCCCAAGGAGTGCCAAAAAGGTTGATTCATGAAAGTAGGACTAGATTTGCCTAAAGCCTATTGAAAGTCTAAGAAAGAGGTTGATTCAAGGATGGTAGCAAACTGAGTTGCCCGATACTAATTGACAACCTATATGTATAAAATCCTCTAATAAGGTCACACCTAATAGTGTGTTTGTAACCTTTAACAGGGTTGTCTATTAATAGGGCTCACTTCAGAAGAGTGAAAATTTGGGGTACCGGTCCCAGTGGTTTTTTCCCTCAATAGGGTTTCCACATTAAAATCTAAGCGTTATGTGTGTATGATTTATTACTTTACTATTTTACATTTCACATATGCATTTCTAGATATATCAGTATACTCTACTTATTTACTGTATTTTGGTAAATAATTATACTACATATCAGTAATCAAAGAGAATAAGGACAGACAAGGAAAACCCACAGATAGTTAATCATTATAAGTATTTCATGGCATGCATCTTGTAAGGACTTAATATTCTGAGGTTTATTTGATTGGTGGTTAGTGATTAAAGGATAAAATTTTGAGGCCATTGATTCA
>MU227134.1:2687764-2703109 GCA_018584345.1 Thuja plicata
CAAAAGATTGTGTCATGTGAATTTTGACAACATGATTAAAATTAGCAAAAAGAGAAATGTTAGAGGCTTACCGACAATGACCAAGCCCGACAACATCATGTGTAAAAACTGTCAAAAAGGTAAAATGGCAAAGTCTAGTTTCAAAAGAAAAACTCATACATCTGATGTAATTCTAGAATTATTCCATACTGATCTATGTGGGCCTATGAGAACAAAGAGTTATTATGGAGATAGATATTTTATTCTCTTTGTTGATGATTACTCTATAATAATGACAGTCATGTTTCTAAAAGATAAAGCTGAAGCATTCAAGATGTTTAAATGGTATAAGGCTTTGGTAGAGAAACAAAGTGGTAAGGATCTAAAATGTTTAAGATCAGATAGAGGAGGTGAGTTTATATCAGATGAATTCACTAACTTTTGTAATGAGCATGGTATAAAAAGACAGGTTTCTACACCAAGAACACCACAGCAAAATGGGATTTCTGAAAGAAGGAATAGATCAATAGTTGACTGTGCTAGAACACTGATGATAAAAAAAGGAATCACCCAAATATTCTGGAGAGAAGCTATCAGCACTGCTGTTTACACCCTAAATAGAGTACAACTAAAGAAAGACACCAAGAAGACACCTTATGAGCTACGATATGGATACACACCCAATGCGAGTTATTTCAAAAAATTTGGCAGTCAATGTTATATCTTAAAAGATGATAGAAATGGAAAAACTGACTCCAAGAGTGATGAAGGAATTTTTCTAGGGTATTCTACCAAGAGAAAGGCTTACAAATGTCTAAACAAAGCCTTTAACAAAATAATTGAAAGTGCAAATGTAAAGATAGATGAATTTATAGAGAAGAATGAACAAGAAAGCACTAAAGAGCCAGAGGACTACAATAAGTTCACTTACAATGAGGAACCTAACACTCTACCCTACCAACAATGTAGAACACCTAAGTTACAAATCACTGCTCCAGAACATCAGGTTGCAAATATCAACGGTCAGGATAATGATCAAGGAAATGTGCAAGGTGATGAAGAATAGAATGGAGATCAAAATAATGATCAAGCTAATAGACAAAGGAATGTACCTGTACTTGCAAGATATGTAAGGAATAACCATCCAAAAGTCCAAATCATAAGAGATAAGAAAGCTGGTACAAGAACAAGAAGTAATTCTTTAAACTCAAGTTGTTTAATTTGTGAGTTTGAGCCAAAATCTATCAATGTTGCACTAGATAATGAGGAATGGATAAGTGCTATGACTGATGAAATTGATCAGATTGAGAAGAATAAAACATGGTCACTTGTGCCAAGACCAGATGCCAAGAATTTCATTGGTACAAAATGGATATTCATAAATAAACTAAATGAGAATAGAGAAGTCACAAGGAACAAAGCAAGACTAGTATGCAAAGGGTGTGCACAAGAGGAAGGTATAGACTATGGAGAGACCTTTGCACCTATTTCTAGGCTAGAAGGAGTGAGAATACTGATGCAGGATCATCTTGGGTCCTTGGCAATCCTTCTCAACCAAAAAGAAGTTTACTTATGTTTTTCTGTTATTTTCTTGTCTATCAGTTCTAGCTTTACCGACAGGTCTCAGTAACCTCTTTGCCTGATGAGCTTGTTGTTATCGGTGATGCTTTTCCCGACGAGTTTCGGTCATGATTTTCCCGACGTGTGTTTTCCTAATCTGGCTGACTTCTACACTTAATTCCAATGGTTGAATTAATTTGGGGTCTCTCATTGGGATCTGTGTGGACCTAAATCTAGGTCTCACCTTTGTAATTGAACACCGACTACTTTGTTGGGCTCTTGTATTTATTCTTTTGTATGCTCTTAGTTTAGGTATCATTCTTAGAGCAAGAAGGCAAATGTTAGGATATTAAAGATCTGAGATCTTTGTTGTGAGAAGATGATTTTGTAATACATTCTGATGTATATGGCCGTAACTAGGAAGGCCTTACAGCCTGGCATGTATTGAGTTTGAATTATTAATGATAAAGATTGTTGCATTTCTCTTCTCTCACTTGGTTGTTGTGTAATTCCGCATTATATCTGCAAGCTGGTTGGCTTTCAACTATCCTTACATCAGGTGGTATGAGAGCGATTTGAGATCCGTGGTTCCTTCTTGTAAACTCTAAAGATATTTGTTGTAGGGTGGCAGGTTGCGATCTGACCTACAATTGCAGAGAGTTTCAAGATGGTTTGTGGGAGAGGAAATGTTGATCAAGGTCTGGCTGATATGCTTAGAAATATGGCTGCAAGATTGGAAGTTGTTGAGATGGCCCAACGCAGAGGAAGACATCTTGAAGATGTTAGTGATGATGAATTTGAAGAGGTTTGAGGTGAAGCTACACCTGCACCTGTGATGGACTAGGAAGAAGAAAGATTCTTGAGAGCCTTAACAAGTTTGAAATCCACACCTCAGTTTATTCCTCCTGAGTATAGTGGAAAGCTAGATTCTGATGAATTGATTGACTGGATCACTGAGATGGAAAAATATTTTGAATATGAGAATGTTGCAGAAGACAAGAAGGTCAAGATTGCAAGCACAAAACTGAAAGGTCATGCATCCTTATAGTGGGAACATCTACAACTGGACAGGAAGAAGAAAGGTAAAAACAAAATCAAGGTATGGGATAAGATGGTGAACAAATTGAAAGGTAAATTTCTTCCTTGTGATTATCAGATTAACCTAGTTTAGAGAATGCAAAGTTTGAAGCAGAAAGATAATTCAGTCAAAGACTATACTGAATAATTTTACAGATTGGACATCAGATCTGGACATGTTGAAGATGAAGTGGAAAGAATTGCAAGCTATCTGAATGGCTTGAGAAGTTCCATACAAGATGAGATCAATTTGATCAAAATGGAAGGCATTGAAGAGGCATATCAATTTGCCCTAAAAGCTGAAGAAAATTTGAATAGAAGGTATGAACAAAGACAAAGAGGCAGAGGAGGTAGATTCCCTAGAGGAAGAGGTAGATCTCATGGTGAAAATAGTAGATCTGAACCAGACAAGTCAAATACAGAAACTAGTCAAGACAAAGGAAAGATGGAATGGAAAGGTGGAAATTCATACAGAGGGAGAGTTAATTACTCCAGAGGTAGTTATAGCAGAAGAGGGTTCCAAGTAACTTGTTACAATTGTGGTGAAGAAGGACACAAATCCTTTAAGTGTACACATGCAGGCAAGAATGGTGGTAGTAGTAGCAAAAATGCATTTATCCAACAGGAGACATCTAATGAACCTGAAAATAACCTCATGATCAGAAGGATACTATGGAGTGAGAAAGCTAAGCAAGATCCTATCAGGAAAAAAAATTCAAAACCAGATGTAGAGTTGCAGACAAAGTTTGGAAGGTCATTGTTGACAATGGAAGCTCAGAGAATCTGGCATCAGAGGAAATGGTTGCAAATCTAAATTTGGAAAGGATGAAACATCCCAGACCCTACAAGATCTCATGGATCAAAGATGAACACACATTAATGGTAAGTGAACAATGTTTTGTGAATCTAAAAATTGGAAAATACTATGATAAGGTGTTATGTGATATTATGCCAATGGATTGTTGTCATATTTTGTTGGGTAGACCCTGGCAATATGATAGACATGCTATACATGATGGAAGGTTGAATAGATATTCTATTTGGGTTGATGGTAAGAAGCAAATTTTTTTACCTTTAGTTGAAGAATCTGTTGAAGAGTTATGTACATCTGTGAAAGTTTGTCTAATGGAAGGGAGACAATTTGTTAAATATCTGAAAAGAGATGATATTTGTTATGCTTTGATTCCTAACAAACCAAGTAAGAATGCAGAAGATGACACACCTGTAGAAGTGGAGAACTTGCTGACTGAATACAAAGAAATCATTTCAGAAAATGTACCTGATGGTTTGCCACCAATCAGAGATATCAGTCATTGTATGGATCTAATTCCTGGAGCTAGTTTACCAAACAAGGCACCTCATCGGTTAACACCGATAGAAAATGAAGAGCTTAACCGACAAGTTCATGAATTGTTGAAAAAAGGCTTAATCATAGAAAGTTTAAGTCCATGTGCAGTACCTATTGTGTTGGCACCTAAGAAGAATGGAGAATGGAGAATGTGCACTGATTCCAGAGTAATAAATAAGATCACAGTGAAGTATAGGTTTCCTATACCAAGAATGGATGACATAATGGATTGTTTGAGTGGAGCAAATTATTTTACCAAAATTGATTTAAAGAGCAGATATCATCAGATCAGAATCAAAGAAGGTGATGAATGGAAGAATGCTTTCAAAACAAAAGAAGGTTTGTATGAGTGGTTGGTTATGCCTTTTGGTTTAACTAATGCACCAAGTACATTTATGAGATTGATGAATGAAGTTTTGAAGAAATTTTTGAATAAATGTGTGATTGTATACCTAGATGATATTCTGATATTTAGTAAAACCAGAGAAGAACATTTGATGCACATAAAACAATTTTTACAGAGATTGAAAGAGGAAAAGTTTCTGATAAATCTAAAGAAGTGTTCCTTCATGAAAGAAGAGCTTGTGTATTTGGGTTTTGTGATTTCAGCTGATGGTTTGAAGATGGATCCAGAGAAGGTTGAAGCTATATTGAGTTGGCCTACACCTGATACTGTTATTGGGGTAAGATCATTTCATGGATTGGCAAGTTTTTACAGAAAGTTTATCAGAAATTTCAGTTCTATTTGCAATGCTATGACTAAGACAATGAGAGGAGACAAAAGAGAATTCAAAAGGACACATGGAGCTGATAAGAGTTTTGAATATTTGAAGTTGAAGGTTTCTGAATTACCTGTGCTAGCCTTACCTGATTTCAATAAGGTATTTCAAGTTGAATGTGATGCAAGTGGAAGTGCAACTGGAGCTATATTGACTCAAGAAGGTAAACATGTTGCTTTCTTTAGTGAGAAATTGAATGATGCAAAGATAAAATATTATGTCTATGATCAAGAATTCTATGCTATTGTGCAAGCTATGAATAAATGGAGGCATTACTTGATGCAAAATGAATTTGTGTTGTATACTAATCATAAGGCTTTACAGTATTTGGGTAGTCAAAACAAGTTGAATCGGAGACATATGAAATGGGTAGAGTATTTGCAAAGTTTTACATTTTTTATTAAACATAAGAGTGGAGTTTCTAATAGAGTTGCTGATGCATTGAGTAGAAGAAGATCTTTGTTGACTGAAATGAGAATTGAAGTTCTTGGATTTGATGACATGAAGAAATTGTATAAAGATGATCCTGATTTTTCAGAGCAGTGGAGAGTGTGCAGAGAACCTAACACAAATCAATCAAGTAAGTATGAAGATTATTTCATTCAGGAAGATATTTTGTTCAAAGGAATTTAGTTGTGCATACCAAGAGGATAAATGAGAGCCAATTTGATAAAAGAGAAACATAGTAGTGGATTGGCTAGACACTTTGGCATTGATAAAACATTGAGTTTGTTGAAGGAGAGGTATTTTTGGCCTCAGTTGTATAAGGATGTTTAGAAATTTGTGAGAATTTGTGGAGTCTGTCAAGTTGCAAAAGGAGTGAGTCAGAATACTGGTTTGTATACACCTATTACTGTTCCTGAGAAACCTTGGAGTGATATCAGCATGGATTTTGTTCTTGGACTTTTGAGGTCAGCAAGAGGTAATGATTCCATATTTGTTGTTGTAGATAGATTCTCTAAGATGACACATTTCATACCATGTAAGAAAATGTCAGATGTAGTACATATAGAAGATCTTTTCTTTAAGGAGATTGTCACATTGCATGGATTACCAAGAGGTATCATCTCTGACAAAGACAGTAAGTTTGTAAGTTTTTTTTGGAGAACACTTCGGAAGAAGTTGAGTACTGAGTTGAAGTTTAGTTCTACATTTCATCCATAGACTGATGGACAAACAGAGTTTGTAAACAGACGTTTGGGTAACTTGTTGAGATGTTTAGTTGGTGACACACTAGGCAATTGGGATTTGATGTTAGCACAAGCAGAGTTTGCATACAACAGTTCAGTAAACAGAAGTACTGGGAGGACACCTTTTGAAATTGTTCATGGCACTCAACCTAGAGGTATATCAGATTTGAGAAACATTGTTGGTGAAGAGAAAAGAAGTGTTGAAGCAGAAGAATTTGCAGAATTTATGAAAACATTGCATGAGGATGTGAAGCAAAAGCTAGAGAAAAGTAATCAGAAATACAAAGATGATGTAGATAGATCAAGAAGACATAAGACATTTGAAGTTAGTGATGTTGTGATGGTTCATTTGAAGAAAGGAATATTTCATATTGGAACATATGGGAAACTGAAGATGAAGAAATTTGGTCCTTGTAAAATACAAAGAAGGTTTGACAGTGGAAATGCTTATGAAGTTGAATTACCCGATGACATGGATATATCACCTATTTTCAACATTTTAGACTTGTATGAATGTCATGAACCTGATGAAGAAATAACTGTACCAAGTGATTATCCTAAGAAGTAAATAGAAGAAGTTTAGAAGATCCTGAAATAGAGAGTTGGAAAAAGTACCAGAGGGAAGGAATACATGGAATATTTAGTAAAATGGAAAAACAGACCAATTGAGGACTCATCTTGGATTTCTCAATCTAAGTTGGATTTATTTCAGGTTGGACATAATACATGATTCGGGGAATCATTTCTTTTCAACCCCAGGTGTCTGATGCAAGAGCATCTTGGGTCCTTGGCAATCCTGCTCAACCAAAAAGAAGTTTACTTATGTTTTTCTGTTATTTTCTTGTCTATCAGTTCTGGTTTTACCGACGGGTCTTGGTGACCTCTTTTCCTGACGAGCTTGCTATTATCGGTGATGCTTTTCCGGACGAGTTTCGGTGGTGCTTTGCTCGACGTGTGTTTTCCTGATCTGGCCGACTTCTACACTTAATTCTCGTGGCTGAATTAATTTGGGGTCTCTCATTGGGATCTGTGTGGACCTAAATCTGGGTCTCACCTTTGCAATTGAGCATTGACTACTTTTTTGGGCTCTTGTATTTATTCTTTTGTATGTTCTTAGTTTAGGTATCATTCTTAGAGAAAGAAGGCAAATGTTAGGATATTAAAGATCAGAGATCTCTTTTGTGAGAAGATGATTTTTTAATACATTGTAATGTATATGGTCATAACCAGGAAGGCCTTATAGCCTAGCATGTATTGAGTTTGAATTATTAATGATAAATATTACTGCATTTCTCTTCTCTCACTTGGTTGTTGTGTAATTCTGCATCGTACCCGCAAGCTGGTTGGCTTTTGACTATCCTTGCATCAAATACTACTTGGTTATGATGCATACAAAGGATTCAAAGTATATCAAATGGATGTCAAGTCAGCATTCCTAAATGGAATACTTGAAGAAGAGGTATACATTGAGCAACCAGAAGGGTTTGTAGATCCGGGAAAGAGGAACATAGTATGTAGACTTCACAAAGACTTGTATGGATTAAAACAAGCTCCTAGAGCCTGGTATGATCGAATTCATTCCTATCTAATAAGTATTGGATTCATAAGGACTAGCGAAAATAGAAATATTTATTTAAAAGAAGATACTAATGCTAACACTTTAATTGCTAAAATATTTGTTGATGACATCATATTTGGAGGCAATGATATGCTATGCAAATCATTTGCTGATGAGATGTGAAAATAATTCGAGATGTCTATGTTTGGAGAGATCAAGTTATTTCTCGGTCTACAGGTCATTCAACAAAGTGAAGGTATTTTCATTACGCAGTTCAAATACATCAAAGAGGTTCTGAAGATATTCAAGATGGAAGAATCCAAACCAGTTGGAACATCGATGGCTACTGGAAGTAATTTGACAAAGGAGGACAAGACAACAGAGGTAAATTAGACTTTGTATAGATCAATGATTGGAAAACTCATGTATGTTGTACACACGAGACCAGATATTGTACATGCACTAGGAATTGTTGCTAGATTTTATGCTAACCCCAGGGAATCACATATGACTGTTGTGAAAAGAATCCTAAGATATCTAAAGAATACTAAGGAATTCGGCTTATGGTATAGAAGAGAAGGCAAATTTGAACTAAAGGTGTTTACCGATGCTGATTGGGCTGGAAATCTTGATGACCAAAAGAGCACAACTGGAGGAGAATTCTTTATGGGTGACAAACTTGTCACATGGATCAGTAAGAAACAAGGATGCATCTCTCAGTCTACTATAGAAGCAGAGTATGTTGCTGCTGTTGCAAATTGCTCAAATATTGCATGGATCAAATAGCTGCTGGAAGGCATGCATATGAAAATATTAGAACCAGTGGTTATCTATTGTGATAACACTAGTGCAATAAATATTTCCAAGAATCCAGTCATGCATGCAAAGACTAAACACATTACAATCAAGTATCATTATTTGAGAGAACAAGTTCAAGAAAAAGAAGTGACACTTGAGTATGTGCAATCAAAAGAACAGTTGGTCGATATCTTCACCAAGCCACTGCCCAAAGATACATTTGAGTACCTGAGAAAGAGACTAGGGGTCAAACTCTTGTCTACCAGTCAGTAAAAGACTGAAGGCTACATCAGCCTATACATTATTAGAATATCAGAAATGTTGATGCAAGCAAAGAGTAGAACTTCAAAGCTACATCTATATACAAAAAGCTATATATCAGAACCAAGCACAAGAGCATAATGTTCTATTGCTGATGGATAAGGGAAATTTAAGGAATATATTATGGATAATAGGAAAATAATTATTTGACATGAATATTAGATACTTAAAACAATTGGCAACAGACACTGTTTCAATATCTTATTGGCATTGTTGTCAAAGGGAGAGATTATCCATATTATCACATTCTTCTAAGCATAGGAAAAGAGATTATCCATTATCAGATCACTCCAACAGAGAGAGATTATATCCTAAGGGAGAGAAAGTTGTTGAAAAGAGAAAAAGACATCAAAATAGAATAACAGTCAAAAGAGAGAAATTGACACCAGAGGAGCTTCAACACATCAGAAATCAGAAAGCTACAAGAATCAAATCTAAGCTAAAACAGAGCTTACCAAAGTTCAGACATTTATCAGTTATCAAACAAAGATTGGTAGTTGATGAATCTCAACAATTGTATTTCATATTGTATTAGAAATAGTATAGTGTGATAATATAAGTTTTGTTGCCATCAATGCCAAAGGGAGATGTATGACATATAACTGATTGAATGTTTGATAATATTAAGTTGAAGATAATGCAAGGCATTAAATAAGTTAAGGGTTTGTATTGTCATTGATGTCAACTTGATATAATCTATACGGTCATGTACATAATGCCAAAGACTTTGGAGAATCAATGGAACAAAGGTTATGCTTTCAGCAATGCATAAAAGTCAAGTATTCACTAAGTGACAGACAACACTGACGGAGTGCACACCATCGATAAAGCCAAAGAAGAAAAGTCACAGTGATACCCGACATGCTGAAGATAGTGTTGCCCGACGAAGCAAACCACAGGTTACCAAACGAGCTAAAAACAAAGTTACTGGACAAGTAAAAATCCAATGATGCCCAACGGATGGAGATCCCAAAGATAAACTGGAGTCACACTAACGGAACTAGCAGTTGTAACCAATGACTAACTAAAGAGTTGACCGACAAAACAGAGAGTTCAGAAAATGACAAAATATCTAGCTGGCAAGAGCTAAAGATAGACTTAACTAGTTGTTTTCATTGTTTTATTTGACCAAAGTTAAGTGATTGATTTAAAGTTGATTTGTACAGTTGGCAAGAAGATAACTACGAGATAAATCAGGATTTATGCTTTAAATCAGATTGGCTGGATTGTTTTTCATGCCAAGAATCAAGAATCAAGAATTAAGGAATATCATGTCTATATAAGAGACAAGCTTAATTCATTTCCAATGGACATTCACAGAAAAGGGATTAAGGGGAGTGAATCGAAAGAGGATGCTGAAGAGAAACTGATGAAGGATAACTTCATACAATCCTGATCAATCAAGCTAAGGGAGAGATAAATAATTTTGCAGACACCGAAAAACAGTGAGCATAGCATCACAGAGAAGAAAGTGTGGAGCACAAAGAATTGAATTGATATATTGATCAGAGAGGTAATGTACTTAAATAGATCTGAAAATCTGCAATTCAAGTTGCATTAGAAACAGGTCATTTTGTTTCAGTTTAACCATTGAAGCATCAAGTCTCTTAACAGAGCAGGACTTAACAGTCTTCTATATATTGAGGTACATCCCAAGGAGTGCCAAAAAGGTTGATTCATGAAAGTAGCACTAGATTTTCCTAAAGCCTATTGATAGTCTAAGAAAGAGGTTGATTCAAGGATGGTAGAAAACTGAGTTGCCCGATACTAAGTGACAACCTATATGTATAAAATCCTCTAACAAGGTCACACCTAACTATGTGTTTGTAACCTTTAACAGGGTTGGCTCTTAACAAGGCTCACTTCAGAAGAGTGAAAATTTGGGGTATCGGTCCCAGTGGTTTTTTCCCTCAACAGGGTTTCCACGTTAAAATCCAAGTGTTATGTGTGTATGGTTTATTACTTTACTATTTGACATTTCACATATGCATTTATGGATATATTGGTATACTCTTCTTATTTACTGTATTTTGGTAAATAGTTATACTGCATATCGGTAATCAAAGAGAATAAGGACAGACAAGGAAAACTGACAGACAGTTAATCATTATAAGTATTTCATGGCATGCATCTTGTAAGGACTTAATAATCTGAGGTTTATTTGATTGGTGGTTAGTGATTATTGGTGGTTAGTGATTAAAGGATAAATTTTTGATTCCACTGATTCACCCCCCCCCTGCTCTCAGTTATTACTAACAGTTTCCCCTTTGTCCTAGTTAGGGAATGGTTTGTTGAAGGCGGTATGATCTTCGTTGGTAGTGTGTCCTTCCACTTTGATCTTTCCTCCTTCGATGAGGTTTTGAATAACATGTTTAAGCTTAATTCAATTGTTAGTCTTGTGTCCCTTGTTCTTGTGAAAGACACAGTAGGAATTATCATCCCGCCACCCTTGTTTGACTGCTGGTTCCCATGGTTTGGCATCTGGGATTGTGAGAACTTTGTTGTCTAATAGTGTCTTCAAAATAGTCTTGAGAGGCTCTCCCAAAGGAGTGAATGTTCTTTGAGGTTTTGAAGTCCATGGTCGGCCCTTGTTATTATCATTGTTTTCTTTGGGTATGGGAGTTGTTACCTTGGCGTCTTTGCTTACTTTCATACTATTAGTTAGATTGAATACTTCAGGTTTAGGACCAACATTGGATGCGTCTACTACACCATCGTTGACAACATTTTTATTTTTCTTCCACCATTTAGGCTTGGAGTTGGAGTTGTTAGGTTTGTTTTCACTTTGAAGAGTGGTCTCCCCCCTTTTGACCATAACTTCTTCGATACGGAGGGCGTTCTTGATCATCCTATCGAAGCTAGGGGAATCTTGCATCTGCAATGTGTAGTTTAATTCTAGTATCAAGTTATTGACAAAGATTTCCATCTTCTCATATTCAGGAATGGCTCTTGAATACCATGCAAATATTTTCATCCACCTTTGTAGAAAGTGGGTAAAGGATTCGCCAGTCTTCTATTTAGTGTTGCATAGATCCATCATAGTTACATCATGCTAGATATTATAGGAGTAATGTCGGATAAACTATTGTATTAACTCCTCAAAAGTTTTGACCTTGGGTGTAAGTTTTGAGAACCACTCCATGGCATTGCCTCTGAGACTTACAGGAAAAATCCGCATGAGGTAAGTGGGTTCATGCATGCACTCTATGCTAAGAGCACAAAACTCTCAAACATGGTCATGTGGATCGGTCTCTCCCGTATACTTGTCATATTTTGGCCTTGCCACGTTGGGAGGGAATGGAACCATAGTGATACTCTTTTCGAAAGGAAATGGACAAATGGAGTCCACAGAGTACTTTTTTGTGGGTTTAGCCTTCTCTTGCTTGAGAGTTGCAAGTTTTGTTTGCATTAAGGTAAGTTTTTTGGTGAGAATAGAAATAGGAGTTGGTACCTCCTTTTCCTTTAGTTGTTCCACATCATAAACCTTGGGTAATTTTATGTCAGTAGATGCTAAATGGAGAAAGTATTTCTCTTTATCCTCATCAATCATCCTTTCCAGTATCTTGTGGAACCTCTTTCTCTGTTTGAGTTTATCGTACTCATCTTCAGGGATGTCCCCCTCACTGTCTGATTCAAATGGAGGACGTTCAAATGTGGGTTCTTTGTCTTCATCGATGTCTTCATGCTTTTTGTTTTTTTTTATTGTCATATTCGTCAAAAGCCTCACTCCATCCATGAGTGGACCTGTCCATTTCTGGAGAGTCTAGATCGAGTAGGGAACTGCGAGATGTTTCTCCTTGAAAGTGTGGTGATTTAGGAGGTACTTTTGATCCTTCAGACATGTACTTGTTGTGTCTTGTGTTAACCATGTGGTTGTACCTCAACTTTGTCAAAGTTTCCTGAGAGTGTCAGGCAGTATCTCAAATCGTTCAAGTGAGTGTGTCTAGGTGGAAGTATCATTTCTGTTTTGGTGGAAGTAAATGATTCCAACATAAGAGGGTTAGAATTCCCTGATAGTGAGCTGGGAACCAAGTTGTTGTAAAAAGCGGATAGACCACACGTATTGAGACGGATAACAAAAAATTGACTGGACATGCAAGGTAGATGTCTAAAAAATTATTTCAACACAGCAACAGGGAGGCCAGGAAAGACAACAGGGGCAGACTAAAGAGCCAAAAGGGTATCCAAATCAATTGAGTTTTCCTGGGAAACTATTCTGCAAATTCCCATTGTCCTAGATGCGAGCTCCCAGATGCAAGCCTAGAAATATGGGATGCGAGCTACTGATGACCCTAGATGCGAGCTAGAACCCTAGCTACGATGATGTGTTGACCAGATGTGAGCTAGGATACCAAAAATGAGCCAGGAAATCTGGGATGCGATGTTCTGGTGTCTCTGTCAAATTTTGTCAGTTTTGAAAAATTTGTCTAGGAAGTTCGTGAAGTTCATCTAATTACAGATTGTGTGTTGAGACTTGTCAGTGGGTGAAAATACATGTGTAGACCCAGGATTGAAATTTTTTTCTTGTTTGAAAATGTTATCATTTTAGGGATCTTTCAGTTACGTCAAGCATTGTTGCATTGTTAAAGAGGTGAAAAAACACATCTTTATGCCCTATTTTCTAGGTGGAGGATAAAAATCCTTGCTCATTAACTTAGGTACACACTCAAATGCTAATTAGAATACAGCCATCACCAAGCATGCAATGGCTTCAGTCACGATGTTGTATTAGCCGACTCAAAACGCAAGTGAGGGCATGATATGACAAGTGTCTTGGGGCAATTACTTTTTGCCTTTCACAAGGATTATTACCCTTTCAGAGGTGAATTAGGGATTCTTTCAGTTTAAGTGTTGTCTATGATTGGGCAATCCATTCGAAACCATCCCCCATAGAATTGCACAAGGAAAAATTGAGGCATATAGCCCTATGAGTACTCAAATATGTGTAGTCTTGCAAGCAAGATTCAAGTGGCTCCACTCTACACACACCCAAGCATGTTCAAGGAATGATGTCAAAATTCTAGGATCAAAACCAATTCCGTCTTCCGAGGCTTTAGCCTACAAGGAAGCAACTATTTATAGTGAGCTGAAAGGATTGGCATAAAACCTGTCCTCACTTGGGTCATTCCCAGGAGATTTTTTCCTCAACCAATAGGCCCTCTACTATTAAATAAGTGTACAAAGGATTGGCGAGTGTAGGACATCTAGATTTTTTATTCCTCCGAAGAAGAAGAGCGTACTCCCCTAATCCATGTCATTTTCTCCCAAAACAATTTCAAGCAAACAGTTCATTCCCTCAAGCAATGTTGTGCTCGATTTAAGATGTTCCTACTTTATGGAAAATAGAATGCTTGAAAGTAACGTTGTGTTGTTCAATTATATGCAATTTTAGATGAGTAGCTTGTTCAATTTCTGATCTCAAATTTAGACAATGAGATTGTTCATTTAGCCCACAAATTTAGTGCTTTGAGTTGTTCATTTACTGATCCAAAAGAAATTTAGTTTTGTTTGCTTGGTTCAGTTATCTCCAAATTCCTTTCAACTCATAAACTGATGTGTGAGTTTCTGATTTTCCTTAAAAGGAAAAGAGCATAGTCCTCTAGTCAGTTTAGTAGAAGATTAGAAAAATGTTCTTAGTGTGAAAAGCATGTAAAAAGAGGTCAAGAAGGGGGTTGGGCAACCTGAAAAATCATGTTAGTATTCTTTGTTCAACTCCCATAAAAACCTTTGGTAGCAACCTACAAACACTAGTTAGGCTACTTTAAAAGACAAAAACCAAAGTGATCAAACTGTTAGAGGTTAGGCAATGAAGTACACAAGATTTTTAACCAGATGTGATCCTAGAAACATAGGATGTGATACCATATATCGTATGCGAGTAATTGTTACCAGATGCGACTGAATGTTCCCCAGATGCGATCCTAAACTGAAAATGATCCGGTAAATCCCAGATGTGAGCCTTGTTTTCTGTGGTGCAAGGGTGTATCTCGAATGTGAGCCAGAATGACCAGATGCGACTCTGGACCTGAAAACTGGGAGGATAGATTAGAGAAAAATGAATTTAAAAAGAGGCTAAATCCATAATCAAGCCCCATGGTGGGCGCCAGAAATGTGTGTGTAAAATAGTGCACCTATTACCTGCAACACAACACTTCAATAGGTCATTGTGTTAGTGGAAAACATGGTTAGAAGAGCATATAAAACACTAAAATTGACCTATTGCTTTCTAACTAAGAAGAGTATGATAAGCAACATAACAACCCTCAAATTATGCTACCATCAGTGACATATACGACTTAGCATGAAAGATTTGAGTTAAAACAAACGATTTAACCATTAAGCATGCATATTATCTCTAAAAATGAACATTATAACCATGCATGATAATGAAATTATGAAGTAAAAATGAAGCTATCTAAATCTTAACAGCATAACAATGTATTTTTAATCTAAAAATCAGGCTTATTTGTGCTCAAAAACCCCTTCTATTTATAGAAGAATGAGGAGAGAGAGGGGGGGACAAGGTGCATTAATGGAGTTGAAAAACTCATTAATGAAGTGTAAAAGGCATTAATGTCTTGGGCATTAATGAGGGATGGGCATAAAATAATCTTCATTAATGAGACATTAATGAAACCATTTATGAGGCATGGGGAGGGATGTAAGGCCAAACTTGGCAAGTTGGTCCTTAGAGGAAGTCAAGCTTGAGAAAGTTGACTTTCTCAAGTGGGTTGA
>MU227134.1:2703429-2727102 GCA_018584345.1 Thuja plicata
TTAATTTAGTGATTTGATCACTTTAGGAGATTAAATTGATTTCAAAAGAATTATGCCAAGCAGTAACAGGGTCGTTTGAACATAATTGGGGGTATGATCACACTTAGGGAAAATAGGGTCTATAGTCTAAGCAGACCAAATCCAGGTGGTTACATTTGGCAGTATTCATTTATGTATGGCACAATTAATGGTATTTAATATTACAAAACAGAAGACAATTGAAGAGTTGTTGGAAACCCTAGTGAAGTTATATGAAATGTCTTCTGCTTCTAATAAGGTATTTCTTATTAAGTGTTTATTTAATATGAAAATAGTAGAAGGTGGGTCAGTTGTTGATCATTTAAATGAGTTTAATACAGTTACCAGTCAATTATCTTCTTAATGTCAATTTTGATGAAGAAATTAGGGCTCTTTTGATTCTTTGATCTTTTCCTGAAAGCTAGAATGGCTTGGTAATGGTAGTTAGTAATCTTGTTTCTTGGTTCAAATACCCTAAATTTTGATGATGTTGTCGGTGTTAAATCAGTGAGGAAATTTGTAGGAAAATCTCAGGCAAGTCCACATCAGTTAGTGTTTTGAATGCAAAAATTAGAGGAGAGAGGAATCAATTCTGGAAGTCATGGGAAATCATGAGAAATCAAAGGGCAAGAGGTCTCAACCCAAATAACATTTGCATTCAATGTGAATTTCAAGAGGATAAATTGAAGTCATCGGGATAACATTTGCAGGATCTTCTTGCATTCAATATAAATTTCAAAACCATTCCAAGCATTCAACTAGAAGTTAAGGACATCACTATGATAGCTTTAAAATATTCAAACTCAAGTGCAGTAATATTTCAAAATGAATGCCACTATCTTAATGAAATATTTTCATATAAAATTCAATACAAAAATACAAAATGCATGTTAGTGATAAGACTTAGTACATCTTTTTTAATTTAATATCTTTGGTATCTTAGTTCTATTTTACAATTAATGCTCAGACAATCTCACTTAAAATCCCTTATAAACTAATCACTTTACATAGAATAAATCATGTATACAAAAAATGAAGCTGTGAGGCTCTTTCAAAAATAAAACTTCAAACTCAACAATGAGTATAGATTTTATGGAAGTCAGTTCTACTTTGTAACAAACCGACCAGCCAATACAACTTCAAAATTTGAGAAAACTGCTTGCATCTAATAAGAATGTAGTATGAATGATACACTTCCAATTTGTTCCACATCCAAAATCTCCAAATCAATTGACCAAGTTCACTCAATTACTACCAGAATGGAATAATACTGCATAATAAAAACAAGGATCCACTCAAGTTGTGTTGTAATCAAAAGCATCTCTTTGTATGGATTATTAATGATCATAATGGATTTTCCTTGTTAGCGTCCACTCGAGTTGTTTTCCTTGAAGCCCTCAACTTGATTGGATCCTTGATTCGATGCTAACTTGAGTGGATCCTTGTTTTTATTATGATTCATTTTTTCCAGAGGCATGAGCATGACTTCAACCAAGTTCAAATCGAAGACTTCAAGTATCAACAAGTTGCAAGTGATTCATCGAGTGGACAAGCAAGATAATGTTTGAGGTTGAATAATAAGTGTAAGATCAAGAGACATCAAGATTTCGTGTACAAAATGGTTCGATGAGAAAGTTTCCAAACCAACTTTCAAAGATGGAGAAGTGGAATTAAAACAAGGATTGCAAGAAAAGAATGTTGATGTGGCACCTATCCATTTCCAACCAATCAGAAAAATCAATTTTGCGTGTATCAAAGATCAATCAATTATATCATGCCAAATGTACATGTGGAAGGCATCTTGCCTCTACCTAACCTATTTTCTAATTGGTCAATAAAAGCTAAGTAATTTTCTCATTGGCCCATAAGATTGTGTTCTTTTTTAATTGGCTAGCATTAAATGTTTGTAGCTGAAAACCCTAATTACGGTTATGTAAATTGATCTTGGCCCTTGATCTTGAATTGATCTTTGCCTTCCATTATAATTGAGCAACTATAAAAGGCCAAGCCTTATCATTTGAAAATCATTAGAATGATATTAGATTAGAGGTAGAGTAGAGTAGGAGGGGAGACTTCTACAAATTGTTTTCATAATGCTATCAAAGTAATTGATAATTCATTGTTGGTATTTATGGTGGATTACTTGTATTTCTTTGGAGTATTACATCGTTTCTACATCCCCTCACTTAGATTAAGATTTCATTTCATGTTGGTTAGAAATAGTGTTTAATTGAATGGAAGATATTTTGGAAGCATCTTTGGTGAACTTTCTTAGACCAAACCACTAGCTGCTTGTTGATTGTAAGTACATCTTGTGTGGTTGAATGGTGTATTTATGAGCTTTACTTCAGTTATTGCTTGCACATTGATATGCATAGATGGGTGGTGTTAATGGAATGGTAATAGTTTAAACATATTAAATCTACCTTAGGAGATCGCACAAACTTGGTTGATGTCGATGGCTAAACTAAGTCTAGTAGAATCACAAAGACATTCACGGTTTCTTGCATTCTATGAGTAGAATAGGTTTCTAAACCATTTTCCTTTGCAATTTGTTTGGTAGGAAGTGTTTGAAGTAGTTGATATCCATTGATTGAACCGCAGGAAGGGAACCATATGCAAAATTCATGACCATGAAAAAACATCCTCTAAGCATGAAGAAGGGGGCTAGAGGTCAATGTTGATGTAACAAATATTATTCCCAAAATACTCTAGTGGTCACTAGAATATTTTGACTACTACTGGAATATACTTCTAAGGCTCAAAATATTCTCTCCCTAAAAAGGTACCTAGAATATTTGCAATATTCTAAGGAATAAGGAATATTCCTCAGTCACATGCATTAAAGAGTAGGTGTACTCAAAAGTTAACTCAAGCATGGTAGAAAGGTACACTACAAGGTGTATAGGTATAGTTAGCATGATGGGCTTATACATGCACCCAGAAAAGCATGCATGGGAGTGCTTGAGGAGCATGAGAGAGGAGTTAAAGGATTTTTTTAATAAATTTTGTAATCCAAAGAACTTTTCCCTCCCCTTTTTGGATTTTTTATTTTTTATTACTTTTTGATTTTTTGTTTTGGATTTTTTTTTCACAAAACAACCTGAGCTTTTTGAAATCAAATATTGAGGGAAAAAATAAATTAAAATGAGTCACTTTTTTCTCTATAAACCTTAATGGTGCTCAATTTTTCTATTTTTCTAGAAAAAAAAGTAAATGCTAAATACTAAAAAAAATAGCTTGAGGAAAAAATTGAAAACCCAATAATCAAAAAACCATTGTAGTTGTGAATACAAATCAATAAATTGTAGCGAGAATGGAACATATCCCAATGTATGAATCTTACCACCAAAAACTTTAGTTTTTTCAATTCTCAAATTTTGGCAAATAGAAAGTCAATCTTTATGTTTTTGGTCATTTGAACACAATGGTGAGGCTAGATTGAACCCAAAGTGAACCGAACGATTTCTTGAGGGTGGATCTCTCAAAATTTAGACATGAACTTAGTAGATACGAAGCTTCAATACCATGTTGAAGTTATTTGTGCAATACCACAAGCCCATGAATCACCTACAAGCAAAACACCTGTGACAAATGGAGATCAAGCAACATAGATTTGTTCAACAACTTAAGAATGATATTGATGCACAAAAATATTAATGATACAAATGAATATAATGAATCCTTATTGAAAGGATAAAGAAACCCTCGATGCAAACCCTCGAAGAATATGAAACAAGGTTTTGGCAAGTGTGTGCATCATAATGAATGAGACAACATATGCGAAATAAAGCTCAATCTAATAAAACATAAACACCTAAGTTTATCTTAACTGAATGAAGTATAAAGGACCTAATTAAGTAATGTCTTAATTACTCCAACAATTTTCTTAATTCGAGGGGTCTATAATTTTTGGAAAATGTAAGTGAGGAAAGTAGAAGGTCAATGGAAGTGGTTTCACAAAAACAAGGCAATAAATGGGTAAATTGGGTACAAAAAGAGGATAATTACACATTAGGGAGGCCACAAAAATTAAATTCTAGGTAGGTGGGAAAGGATCATATGAGAAGGATAAAGACAAGGGTCAAAATATTGAGAAAGGTGTCTCAACCTTGCATGACAATGTTTTGTATGTATTAACTCATATTTACTATTTTATCCTTAAATGGGGAAGAGGGCATCCCACTTTGAGATGAAATTATACATGAAGATATTGTGTAATGTGTGCATAAAGTTGTGATACCATATAATTTCACCATGATGTATACGAGCTTCTTATGACATATTAAGAGGGGATTTATAATGAAAGATTAGGCATAAGAGCATGATTATAGAGGATTTATATTACAATGTTGACGAATATTATGGTGCATGTTATGTTGCATAATAAAGCATCTTCAAATAGGGATAGTGCATCCAAAATATAGTTCCCAAGTTGGTGGGTTGATTATAATAATTGATGTAAGACAATCTTCTACTAGCATCATGTTGACTCATCATGGGAGTTGGGCATTAAAATTTCACCTGGAGATTTAGACACTAATATTTATGGGGTTGTATTCTTCCATGGTTTATAGTTTCCCCTTTTGCATCTTCTAGTGGCTAGGATGGAGATGCATTATAATATAATTCTTGCAACGTTTATGTTACCAAAATTTCTACAAACTTGTGTTGGTTGTTCTCATGTGAAGGCTTATGCATATTCATATATTATAACTAGATTGGTATTGTGAAAATATTGGTTTGAGATTTATATTTAATTTTCTTCCTCAAAGGTTTTCCCAATATAAACACTATGTCATTGAGGTATTGTTTTGGTACTGTGACTTTAAAAATGATAGATCACAAGTTTAAATACTTGTGGAGTCTTTTTGGTTTTGAATCAATTGTAATTATGAGACATAAATTTTATCATGACATATTATTGAATAACATTGTAAAATTTGTATTATCGACTAGGTCCAGCACTTTGAAATAAAGATGTTATCATCAAGCACCTTTTACTTGTTTCTCGAGGCCAAAAGTTTCAAGGTCTCTAGAAACTCACATGTTTATTGGTTAGAGTGTAAAGCAGCTATTGGAAGTTGGAGGTATTATGGATATGAGGTGTATTATCATCTTGAATTAGATTCTCACTCAGGGGTCATACAGTAAATAAGTAACATCATTTTATCTTGAGTCCCTTTATAGTACAAGGGGGGAACGACAATTGTTTTTGGTTTGTGGGTAATTGATTTTTGCATTAATCTATTATTTTAGCAATTGTGTATTTGTGGATAATTGAGTAATTCGTGATCTACAAATGGAGGAGTATTATTGTGGATAGTTGAGTCAATCTTAATTCATAGGTTATTGGTTGTTGTGTTACTATGGATAATTGAGTAAGTATTGATCCACGTTCATTTGGTATTTTGTCTTATGGAATGGAGTTTGTCTTGATTCAAAAGAGTGGTGTACTTGGGAATAATTAAGCATGTCTTGATTCACAATTATTTTGTAGGTTCGGTAGTCAGGAGATCCACTAAGGAGTTCAGTTTGGTGTTTCCTAGGTTAGTGAGGAAAATTGTTGGAGATGCTTCATCAAAGTTCCCATAGGAGCTATTGTGTTCAATCTTTGCAATGTTTTGTCCTTTGTTTGGATTGATGTAATAAGGGGGAATGTTAGATTTATTACATTATTAGTTAAGCATATAAGTTAATTTAGTTAATAATAATAAAATAAAATAGCATAATATTGCTAATTTATGAGCAAATAGTAAGTTAGTTATTTGTTAGTAAATAAAATAAAATTTCGTTGTTGATAAGTTTGGGTGGTTGAACAATATCATGGCTTTTATAAAGGCCAAGTATTTAATATAATATATCATCCAAAAATCAATATCTTATTTTATGTTTTTTATATTATCGTGATTTGTTTTTGTTTGTGGCTTCTCTACCATTTCAATATAATGTATATTAAGATTGAGAATAATATGGTTATGACTAGGTGCTCATGTAGATGTTCTATCATAACAATTGATGATCCTTAATTCCTTAGGATTGTGTCCTTAAATACATTTAAAAATAGATAAAAAGAATTCTTTGACATGAAGATGATTTCCAATGGCTATATTTTAAGAAAGAAAGCTTGAGAGGCCAAAGATTTAAGATTTGAATTAGGAGGAATAGGTTGTGGGTGTGTTGCATTTCAAGGTCAAAGACCATGGATGCAACCTAGTCTACGGAATAAAAAAACCTAAGGATATGGACCAATCTTGTTCTAAGTTGATAAAGTAGATCTAGACGAAGGTTCGTTGAAAGGCTCAATTAGTGTGTTAAACCAAGTTAATCTATAGATAAACATGTGCATTTATATCCATGCAAAATGACATAAAACAAAGGGGCAATGGTTGAGGGAAGGGTATGTAAGTTCATCCCTTATAACAACATTAAATACTATGTATTAATTAGTATAAATATTATTGTTTATTATGAAGAATTATATTTTTTATCATTTTCATAGTCAAGTAAGTTATTACTACCATTACTTATTAGTCCTTGACATTAAGTTCAAGGAGATTGATAATTTGTGCATCCAAAGTACCTAATGCCAACAAGTTGCAAAGATTTGGGATATTTTTCTATAAAAAAATAATAATATGACCGAATATATTGATTTATTTAGAAATATAAATAATTATAATGGTGAAAATACCATGTCCATGTTAATTCCCAATTAGTTTTGTATTCACCTTGATATGAATGTCTTATTATAATAACATATACACAAGTGGAAAACTCTTGGTATTCACATTCATTCAGATTTCACCCATGTTTACACTAATTTCCATGCATTCATTCTTTACTTGGAGATGCACTTTATCTTAGAAGATCATTTTTGTAGTGTACAAGATTGTGATCTCAATAAACCATGAGTGAGGAAATAAGCCCTAAAATCCAAAGCATCAAATTAGAATTTAAACTTTACTTTCCCTTTTTACAAGCCATTATGGATCGGCTTAGCACATATTTCATACAACATATTGTTAATTCATGGTATTTAAAGGCATTTGTTGTGTACTCAAGCACATGCAAGAGGGATTGATAAGGAAAATCATTATAGCAAACTTCAATTATGTAGGACAATAAAAGAATTGAATCCACACCATTCATCATATAGACCATATGTATGTTTGTGAATATTGTCTTCAATGTTTTTCATCATTGTTAGTATGGTCTACCGAGGGAATTCGAATTAGATGGACTTGTCCATTTATTGAGCCAACAAACTCCTCAAAGTTATCTCTCAACACCACCTTGATAGATTCAATTATCTCAAAAGTGAATGCATATAACTCAAGCACATTTTTTAGAGCATTTTCATGCAACCTATATTAATTAATCACATCATGTCAAGCTCATGGGAGTTGGGATCAATTGCTTAGGATACAAAATAGATCTACATCAACTTCTGAAACAATACAAATTTCAAGAGTATATCAATCTTATAAAATTTACAAGTCGATATAAAATATAATTCAAAACTAAAAGCTTCATCATCAACCCTAAAACTAAATATACTTAATCACCCATTTAATTTTTCTAACATATATTTCAATTATATGTTACGATTCTTATATCTACATTAATTATTTACTAAATAATTACATTAAGATGTAAAAGCTTCTGATTTACACTGTGTATGCTTTATTGTTTTGACTTTCTTCTTCCTAATGATGGGCCATTGAGTGTGCTGAACAACAAAACATACACAATATAAACTAAAAAAATTTACAACTTAATCTCATGAACTGTAGAAAATTGATACCAACTAATTAATTGCATTATTTTAAATAAACTAAATATCTATTTAAGTGTGATTTAAAGCCTTCCACAATATCTCCACTTATTACACATGTGAAACATAATATGTGATAATAATAACTCTCTGAACTAAGAGGGCGAATCTTCAAGTGCTGATTAATAACATTAAGCTTTGTTCATAGCTCGCCTTACACTTGAATCTTCAATCATCTCTCTTCCCATGACAGCATGAGTGTTTTCAATTTTAAACCACATTTGAGTCAACAAATCTTTCAGAGCAAGCAATTATATATTTGTTTGAATCCTATCAATAAACCTGGCCAGATCAGATACCATTTCCAATCTCTTTACTCTATTCTATCATTATGTCCTGAGAAGGTCAAAAATGTATGATTCAAAGAGGACCCACAAAAGGATGGGTGAGCTGCCAACTTGCTTTAAAAACAACCCAAAACGTCACAACAATGACAGATTATTCTCTTTTCTTCATAAAAAAAAGTAGGGCACTTGGCCCACTGTGAAAGTCTTACTTGCCAATGAAGACACAGAACAATAATATGTTGTCTTTGTATACCATTGTTTGTCAACGTCATTATAATGGTATTGGATTTCCACATCAATACTCAGAATTTTCATCGAACACTCAAATGGATGCTTCTTGGATACTTCCATCCTGTGGTAAGTAGATTGAATTTGAACTTTTCTTCCACATGTCCATTGTATTATGGAGAAGACACTGAACAAGAAGCTTCTTTTGCGTCCTACCAAGTAAAAGTCATCACATTTAACAATTTTCCTGCTTTACATAAAGTTGTTCCCCATAAATGAATGTCAGCAGAATCTGATAAACATGAAAATGGACTCTAAAGTCTTCAATATGTTGACTAGTGTTGGAATTGGTACAGTTGAGTAAAGAATAAACATTTGACTTATCATTCTTTCATGGAATGTATTGTCATTGTGTTGTGAGGCGTGTTCCACAAGTTGCATTTCATGGCTTCCATATAAACTTATGAACTAAATTGAAAGGCATTACAAGGATTCTGTAAGCAGTTGTAGCCATTGATACAACTGTATTGGTTTGCAAGGCCTTTTTCACTTTGCAGGGCTTAAAACTGTTAAAAAGAGGAGATCATGACAAAGTCCCAATCCATACCTGCAAGTCCGAAACAGTGGGGGTCTGTGAATTCTGAATGTAGAGGATTGTTCAAGCAGATTTCACCAGCCCATACTTTTGTTGAGATTGACAGTCATAGCTTCAAGGATCTTGTGCAGAAACTCACAGGTTTCTCAGAGGATTATGAAGGGCAAAAGCTCCCTGTGACCATGCCTGCAAGAAGTTCAATTAAAGGATGTGCAGTAACAGAAGCCAAATCAGATGGGGATTGTTTTGGAGCGTCAAAGAATGGGATTGAAATGGGTCCTCTGAAATCAGCCTTCAATCTCCACATGAGAAGACAATTTAAAAGAAAATTAGAGATTAAGTTGGATCGGACTGATTCTCGGAAAACAATTAGATTACCAGGTGATACTGAGATGCCATCACCCATGACTCTACCAGCACTGATTTCCAGTCCAATCACTCCAACTTCCTGTAATCAATCCTCATGTTTGGAACATGGGTTTTCTTTCAAGGCTTCACCGAATAGTTTGAAAAGAAAACCAGAGTTGCTTCCCCTGTTTCCTCTGCATTCTTCAACACAACCCAATGTCTAATATGGACTTATAATTTCCTTTTAATTTTATCACATTGTATGCTGGATTTGTTTTCCAGTAATTTCAAGTCGCTGGCATATCCAATTATTTGTTCTGCCAAAATTGATATAGCAACGATCCCCATGTGAATTATCCAATTCAATTAACTTATATGAATTGGGTTTGATGCAGCAAGATTTGGAGTTGCAATTTCAAACCATGAAACTGTTCATCTGATTTTCTCATTCAGATATCAAGTCTTCTTGTTTTTTTTTTGGCTTTGATGTTAGCACACTTGCAATTAAGTCTATATTTGGCGTGGGTAATACTTTTTTTAAAATGTTTTTTAATAATTTAAGCGTCAAACAGAGGTAGGTGATCTCTTGAACATTGCAAATGCGGAAGGATCTTGCGAGGCCAGAACAGATGTGACATCTGTTATATTTTAATTGGAACTTTAGTGCACAGTGTTCGGATGTCTGAAGTCCACTGTCATAACATCAAACGCCAAGTCAATTAATCATTTCATTTCATCTTATTTTGCCCTTATGAGTTCAGTATATATTTTTGGGGGGATTGAAATATCTGTATGATTGGTGAAAATTTTCTTTGTAGCTGCTGTGATTAATAAAGAGATGAATATCTCGTTTTGTGGAGCTCTGTATTTATTTGCTCTTTCATGATATACATCGGTTCTACTTTCTTAATAATTGGTATGCTGATGAGGTGAATATTTTGTTTTTCTTGTGACTCTTTGTGTTAATTTGCTGTTCTTTTACTGAAATTTAGTTTTATATCATTCAGATATGAAAATTAATCCTATGTAGATACAAAACAATTTAAATTAGAATTTTTAATTTGTAGAATATCAAATGTTGAAAATAGAAAAAATAATTATAATAAACTGATATTTATTTGAAGAAATTTTTGTAAAGACCCACAACAAAAGCTATAAAAAAATATTACACTTCAACATTTGAGTACAAAAAATATTCTTCTTCAATGTTCAGCAACCTATAAACAAAATAGCTCTTCAGACTCAAGATGCAGTCGAAATCATAACCAGTGGTTTCCCAGCACACTTTTATAATTCTCCAACTTGGTAATCCATTGAAAAGTCACTAGGAATGCAAAATTGAAGTGTCGCATGTCCTTTGATCTTCTAAGAGTCCTCCAAAAAAATCTAATGCCCCACTTTGTGAAATCACAATATTTGGAATTTTAATAATCACTTGATTATCCTTTCCCCTTCCAAACATCCAATTTATATGATATTTATTTAATTTACAATTACCTATTAAGTTGACTTTCTACAATGAATATATTGACAATAATTTTGGGAGATAAATAATTATTTATCTTCTACCACCTCAAAAATGTCGGAATATAATAAAACAATTTACAAAGGATTTATGAAGTAGATGGTATGTTAATCCTAACACACACTCTATTGGAAACGTCTAAATGTGCAACTAAAACGTAAATCTTACCAAGGGGGACACTTAGTTTTTTTTTCACTTTTTTGAAACTTTCCTTGTGCATTTTACGTTTTAGTTGCACATTTAGCCAATACCCACTCTATTCCTCTAAACTTCAGCACTTTTTTTTCACTAAAAGAGGGGTAGAAATTTATTAAAACAAAAAGAGAAACAATACAAAAAGAGTTTAAACGAAAGCTTTACTGAACCCTATCATGATCAACAAGTTGATAAAAAACAGGTGATAAATCAGGGGGAGTTGCCTCTTATTAACAATACTCCAATCTTGCATGTGTAATGAAGCCCATTTAGCCAAACGGTAGCAACACCATTCCACTCTCGAGGGATGTGTAAAAATGACAAAATCAAGAGACCTGCATAACCAGAGAATCTGATTAATAACCAGAGCCAATTGCCAACTAACATTCATAAGCTCTTGCCTAGTGAGCAAGTTCACAACCGCCTGAGAATCAATCTCCTTGAAATTATTAGTATGAAAGCCCTTATACACAAAGAAACTGGACTTCACGAGAACATATTGTACGACCTGAAATTCAATAATTCTCTTTCTAGGACCATTATCATATGACCTAAAATTTGATAATTCTTTAAACTTGTAAAAATTATCTTGTCTTCTCATACCATAGATCAATATTCTTCACAAAAATATTACATAGAACACTAAGGGTGTGGTCTCATGAGGGGGGCTTTGGGATCTATTTTTATGGAGCGGAGATCCCATCAACTCAAAAAAATATTGCTCCAAGATTAAATTGAATCTTTTTCTCAAAATTTTAGCTCCTACCTTATTTGATTAGAGTTGCATATTTGAGCAAGTTAAAAAAGGTGGTGCAAGTCTCCCTCCATGGGACTGCACCCTAATTTTAGGAATTAAAAAACATCAAAAGAAACACTCAAAATAATAATAATTTAATAAATCTTAAATATATTTATTTTATTTTATTTTTTAAATTGGTAATCGCTTTTTACTGGAGCTACGAACCAGTGGGGCCACATTTGGGGGGGGGCATCCGCAAGATGAGTACAAGTGTGTATGAGGTATGAACACCTCTCATATTTGTTTTGTGTTGTAGCATCATGATCTCCTTATATCTCCTCTACAACCATCACTTGATGGTTTCGCGCCCTCCTTATGTCTCCCAGCGTGAAGACCACCACTGTTAACAGTCCTCCATATCACTCCACATGTCGATCACACCCTTATGCCTCGGTGACAGTCTCCTCGCCAGTACCGTGGACCATACATGTGTGGGCTAGTCGTCCACTACTAGATTCGAACACAAGAGTATCGTGTTGCAACGGCTTGCAACTACCACTGCACTACGAGGGGAACCCCATATTTATTTTATGTTATACTAATAAATATAACATAAAATTTACATCTATTAAAAAAAAAATTAAAAATCTATTAATAGATTCCTATTTTTGTATAGACTAATTTTTTAATACTTCTAACTGTAATGTATCGTTGTTATAATTAAAATGAACTTTTCATGGGCTTATCATTGTGACCCATCACAACAAAAAAAGAAAAAAAAACAAGAAGAAGAAGAAGAAGATATAAACAGAATTTTAATAACATGAAATTTATTAGATCTATTTAAAAAATTAAAAATTTAAAAAATCTATTAGTGGGTTCATATTTTCATAACTATAGTTTAGTTTTCAATACTTCAAACTATAACTCGTCCGTTAAAGTTGTTCATTGGCTTACCACTCTGACCCATCAGCAAAAAAATAATCAAGCTATGAACAAACAGGAGTTTAAAAAGGGGATAGCAAATTACACAAGTCATCCCCATGTGTGTGAGCATATATAACATTGAATAAATTAATGAAAGATTTCAATAACGTCCACAAGGCCAAAACAGCCTATGGGACCCACTAACTAGCACACACCCCAAGATAGAGTGCCAAGAACCTTAATCAAGTTGTAACCTCTCATTTAAATCTGCTCTTCAAGAGTGGATTTTGATCACCAAGTTTGTTGTTTTGTCTAATTGTTTTTCTTCAAATAAAGAACTTAAGTTGACTATTTCTAAAATATCCAAATATCCAAAATGGATGTCATTGTATGTCAGGCATTCCATGATAAAATGACGCTCTGACTGTACCACATCCATGTTGCAGAATAGGCATGCCTTTTTTTTTTTTCCTACTCTTCCTTTGGTATCAGCCATCTATTCATGTTGAAAGCTTGGGCTCACCCCATAGATTCTCATTGCAACATGTGGCCTCCTCAATCTTTATGTATCTAAGAAACTTTGACACGTAAAACATTGCCCAAAATGGCTAAATATCAAGAGCTTTTTCATTGCTTGTGCATGATGTTAAGGAGGTATACCAAGCAAAGTTGTACGAATACGAGTATGGATACAAATAGGATACAACATTGGATACAGATACAAATACAAATATAAATAGGATAGAGCATCAGATACAGATACAGATACAGATACAGATAGAATACAACATCAAACACAGATACAGTCATTTTTTAATACCCTCAATGTTGATACTGCCGATTACTAAATTCATAAAAAAACACATATCTAACACAATTTTCTCAATTGTTAAAGGAGATTTTCATTACTCTAAAAGAAATAGAGACACAAAACTACTACATAAATAATTATAAATTGATTTAACAATTTACAATGTGCAAAAAGAAATATAGTTGCACTGGAAGATAACCCAAAACAGTATCCAGCACAGTTGAAAAATCAAAGTTTTTTGGGCATGCATGGGTACACTATCTACTGTGTATACGAGCATATCGTATCTATATCCATATTTAATATGGGGATAAACTTGCCCAGAGAGGGGAAGAGGCATATCCGACTACTTTGGAACCAAGAAAATGATATGCACCTCTACGTACTCTTTTAAGCCCTCAAAATCCTCATGTAGCATAAAAGGCACAGCTGCCACTAAAAGCACGGCAGCACTATTGAGAGCATAGTTGATTTACTTGGGCTCGGCATTAATTTGGCAGACCCAAAAAAAAATTAAAACTCTGGAAAAACTCAACAAATTTATTTGACATTTTATATACATTGGTGTTAAAAAAATTTCTTCAAAAACACACATTACTAAATCTATTGAGCATATTTCCTTGTAGAACTGTAACGTAGTGTTAGTAGTGACCTTAACAGTTTACCCCAAGATAATCATGGAGCTTTTACAAAACTTCCTTGAAGATATGAGCAATGCTTTTCTTGAAAGATAAACTTCTTCCTTGAAGATTTGAGCAATGCTTTTCTTGAAAGATTGCTCTATTGATCCAAATAAAAAAACATAAAATATAACTCAAAGGCAAAGTGTTTATTTGAGATCAATGATGGACCAAGTTGCCTATCCAAGCCTCTGTAGTGTACTGTTGAATAACCTCCGAAGGCGAGTAACTTAAAATGCATAGGAACATTAGTGCAAGTATCCCCTTTACACGTCATAGCAGATATAAACCAAGCAGGGATTATTCACAAAACCTGAAACGAATATCATTTTCAAGCCAGTTCAATTACAAGCATAAGCAATATTATGCCAGCATTTGGTAAAACTTGATTGCATTCTAAATATAACTTTATCCTAATGGTTATTAAAATAGATTAAACATAAATTTCAAGATAATGTATATGTACTTAAAATTAAAAATCAACACGCTCTTTCACATCGATAAGCCATGTCAAAAAGGAAATTGAATTATTCAATACAAGAAAGTGATAATGAATATTGTAATGTAATGCAGCAGCAACATTATTAAGCGGAATCTCTTATGCTTTTTGCTGCCCTTGCTTTTGAATCAACCGAAAATGCATTGGTTCATTCCTAGAAATCTTCTATACTCATGACGTTAAATATCATTTCTGCCTGCACAGATGAGAAAGGCTAGAGATAAACACTCATGAACGTATTTGCCTGCTAGTCATCATCAACTATCTTGTTGTGCCTGCTTCATCTTTCACTATTTACTGTGTTGGAAAACAATCAGAGTACATTTTTCCATCATTTCCTAATAACTCCTCTCTTTAAACCCTTCAGTTTACAAGTGATTTCTCATTTTTTTTAACTTGATAGATCAAACACCTGCAGATAAAAATATTTTAACATAAATTTTAAAGCCCAGGATTCGCATAGACCCACACTATACTACCTGCACAGCCACTCTGCATGGTTAAGGAGGCATGATATTTGCTACAGTAATGCAGTGCGTACATACCTGATTTCCCTCCAGGTCTGAACATAACTGTGTGACCTTTCATCATTAGGTCAATGATATTGTAATTTTAACCATTATCTGTTGTATATTACTTACGATCTTACAATACAATTGATTGCTATATATGTTCTTCTAGGCACTAGATTATGTTTCATATATGATATAATAGGAATAACATTAACTAATCATATTATACTTTTAGTGAATAATAGAATATTTTCGAACAATTTGGTTAAATTCTTAAATTATAAACTGAAGTCATCAGGATAACATTTGCAGGATCTTGTTGCATTCAATATAAATTTCAAAACCATTCCAAGCATTCAGCTAGAAGTTAAGGACATCGCTATGCAAGCTTTAAAATATTCAAATTCAAGCGCAGTAATATTTCAAAATGAATGCCACTGGCTTAATGAAATATTTACAAATAAACTTCAATTATATACTTCAATACAAAAATGCAAAGTTCATGTTAGTGATTAGACTTAGTACATCTTTTTGAATTCAATATCTTTGGCATCTGAGTTCTATTTTACAGGCAAATGCCCAGGCAATCTCACTTAAAATCCCTTATAAAGTAATCGCTTTACATAGACTAAATCATGTATACAAAAAAATGAAGTTGTCAGGGTCTCTCGAAAATGAAACTTCAGAATCAACCATGAGTACAGATTTTCTGGAAGTCAGTTCTCCTTTGTAACAAACCGACCAGCCCATTCGACTTCAAAATTTGAGAAAGCTGCTTGCATCTAATGAGAATGTAGTATGAATGATACACTATTTGTTCCACTTCCAAAATCTCCAATGCAATTGACCAAGTTCACTCAATCACTACCAGAACAGAATACTATTGCATAATAAAAACAAGGATCCACTCAAGTTGTGCTGCAATCGAAAAGCATCTCTTTGTATGGATTATTAATTATCATAATGCAGTTTCCTTGTTAGCGAACGCTTGGTGTAATCGCTTTAGGTCTTCCCACCACTCCAAAAACTTGCCTTTTAATCTCTTTGCACTCTCATACTCAGGGGTACCTCTCCAACAAATCTTGAACTTATTAGATGAAATTTCACAGCACTGTTACACAGCCAGATACAACAATTGCAATGTTTGAGTTCCCCATATTGATAAGCAATGTAAAGATTGATGGTCACCATTGGCCATTCATGAGAATCAAACCTACGTATTAATATATTCAAAAGAAAAAGATGGTAGAGTAACTGCTCAAATTTTGGAAATATAGAATGAAAAGCATAATATCATTAACCACGTATTGGAGCTTGTACAAATCTGCATGCTGTAGATCAACAACAATCCACCTGGATACAGAAACTAAGTGACAATTATCTGCCAAAACAGATATCATCTAAGGTTTTCTGTATAAATGATTTAAATTTTGGATAGCTGCAGAACTGGACAGGAGTTGGATCGACAAAATAAGGGTTTCAGCAATAAAAGCAACCATGAGTTGTGCAGCATATGCAAGATATGGCTAGAAGTAAGAGTTCAAGTATTTCATACAGCTGGACAGTCTACAAATGTCCCAAAAGGGATCAGACATAAACACAAACATCAACATGAATTTATTCACATATTGACTGATATAAAAACAGGACCTGAATTAAAGAACATCAAACACGGTCAAAATATAGGTATAGGAAATTCCTTATTAAAATTATTCTCATTTTGGGGAAGAAATTTTAGTAAAAGAAATAGTGCTTATTGATACAGATCTCATTCATTAGACTACCTCACACTTGAAACAATTGGGCTTCTAAAAGATCTTGGTTACTCTGGAACAGTTCGCCTCAAGGCAGAAAGAGCTTAATTAAGACTGAATTTTAATGCAAGAGGACTTGAACAGAGCTAAAATGATAAAGATCCATGCTCCAGTAGCGATGGATAGAAGTGGGTCCCATATCAGCAAGCCTAGACAAGATGGTAGCTTTAGAGCTAAAAAATGACAAAGTTACTTCAAATGAATTTCCATTCTTCTGGTACTGTACTTAAAATGTACTTGCGACTCATGGTTCTCTCAGTTGCCAGTAATTAAAGAGTTGTGGTTGAAGCTATGGCCACTCATGAGCTAAAGATTAAACTAGACCTGTCTGCATACAGCAAAAACTATGCCCAAAAAGATGGCATATGAGGAAGTTGAAAAGAGCGCTTGTCATTCTTGAATGTGATACAGACTCCAGAGTTAATTATTAGGCTTAAAAATACCCAGGCTTCAGCGGCATGTCCCAAATTACTGTAGACAAGCTGCTTTTAAAAGAGAATTACAGAGAAAAGTCAACACTCGAATGGTTTCAATTTGCTGTTATAACTTATAATGTTTGAGGCTTTGAGCAACCACTGGCCACATGATGTGACTTCCAAAGTTAGAGTTTGAACAAAAAGAAGTGCTTGTGTCAAAAAATATTTATATCATACCATGACAAACAGGTGTTCTTTATGGACCAACCTTTTTTTCTAGATGTTTCTTTACATCTAGAACTCTTCCGTGAATGCCTTGAAAATTGGCTTTTCACGTCATTTGAATACAGTAATATTATTTTTGTATAAATATGGTTGTTGGTATGGCTCTAAATAGGGATGCAAACCCCCCAACAAAGGATTCAAAACTACTAGCATCCTCGTCTAGTAGAATTACTCAGAACCATTATATTTGAGTATGTTAAGCTTGTTGGACTCTCAATTTTGATTGTAATTTGTAGAACTGAGTCAATAAAAATAACCATGCTGATGAACACTTATCTGCTCCAAGCATCACCTATAAAACTCCATTTTGTCTGCTAACCAGCAAATACTCTATTAAACAGGGAATGAATGTTCAATATTATTTAGCATTGGTTTCTATATACTAATTGAAATTGAGACACCACGTATGCTTTAAGGGCTAAAACTCATGCAAAAGAACTAACCTTGGGCCCTGCGGAGAACCCTCCAAAGGAACCTTCAGATAACCCATTATCTGCATCAATAACGACCCACGGTCTGCAAATGCAATAGAACATGGTGAGATTAAACATTAACTGCTAAAATGATACCCATTTTTTACTTGTACATATAAATATTAGAGCAATGGTCCACACCAAAAGAAAATCAATCAACATAGTTTCAACTTTCTTTTCCACAAGGTTACACCATTTGGCTTTAAGCTATTTACTATATACAAATACATAAATCTGCATCATTTACAATTACAGGATGAAGTCTTCGACAACTTCAAATGTTTAAGTTGTACATGTTTGGAGGAAAGGGGGACACATGTTTGGAGGGAAGGGGGAAAAGTGAGGTCAAACATCCACTGAAATCATATGCACTCCATTCATATGCAAGGCTTGAATAGCTGAAGCAAATAGCCCATAGACCACAAAGAACTAGCTGTAACAAAATACTATTTCACAGCATGCCATATAACACAATCAATTCATTCAGTGTCAAAAAACTTTATCAAATTCCTTATGTTTCAAAAGACTCATTCGGTTCACAGTGTTGTGAGGTTTTCACACCATCACCCCATTGCAAATGGGAACCCCCTCTTTTCGCTTGTTAGTTAGGTGGTTGTCCCTAGTAGTCTTAGTTTACTGGCAATTTACAAGTCTCCAAGTCTAAGAGATGAGTTTGAGCAACTTTGGCTCGTTAGGGAGTCAAGTTAGTCAAGGATATGAGTGAGAATTGGGCCAAGCTAGTCAAGGAGGAGGTGGAATGGAAGTCAAGAGATTTGTGATGAAATGAATTAGAATCCTTAGAAAATCCTTGTTCTAGTATCAAATTTATCTTGGAGAGTCAAGAAAAGTTGTGGAAAAGAACACTAATGGAGGCCTGTTGATTCCAGAAATTTGACTGAATTTGAAATTTTTTAGAATCTCCCAAAATCTAAAATCTCCATTATAACTCCTATGAATCTGAAACAACTCTCAAACATCTTGACAGTATTTATATTAAATATAACTTGAAGTATAAGAAAGGACTTCTACTTAAAAGTTATATTTTGTGTAAATCCTCTGCCCTCCAAGCAACAAGTCAACACTTGAGAAATTTGGACCACTTGGTTGAGCCCAAGGCAGGTCAGAATTCCGACCTCCTTGGGGCTCCTCGCGCCCAACCAACTTCTAATTTCCGCCCAAATGTGGGGTTTTATAGTTGCAAACTGAAGTGTGATGCAACAAAAAATGAAAGTTGATTTGAGTCTCAATTTTACCAAAGGGAAATTTGAGCAAGGAAGAAAGCAAATCAGAGTTGAAAGTGGAGAGATAAGTTTGAGTTGAGAGTGGGTGAAATCAACTTGAAAACCTTAAGTGTTGAAGTGCAAGAAAGGAGTTGAGAAGTCAATATGCTAACAATGATTAAATTACAAACAAAAGGTTAATACCCATCAGCTGACCCCAAGTGAGGTCGGAATTCCGACCTCCTTGGGGCTCCAAAACAGGGCTCACTTGAACACCCCTCCCTTTCCTTGCACTTCGGAAAATTAATGAGTTTGAGAGATGTGATTTAACGGAGAAACCAATAATTTGATGGCAAAATTGTGAGAAAACGAATTGGATCGCCGATGAAAAGGTGGTGGAAATGAAGGATAAATCAATTGGAAACATGAAAAGTCAACCAACACTTAGTTTTTTCTTTTGGAAGGCGTCAACTTAGGTGAGCCCAAGTGAGGTCGGAATTCCGACCTCCTTGGGGCTCAATGAGCCCAAGTGAGGTCGGATTCCGACCTCTCAGGCTCCAACATCAAACACTTCAAAACATACACTGCCTTTGTAATTTCACCTCCAATTTGATGTTGCAAGTTGACCTCATGAATGGATAAGTTGTTAAATGCAAATATATTATTTGTTAATCATGAAGTTGTGTTTAGTCATTGACAGTCGGCTGGAGAGATAGCATGCTTCAGGCAAGTTGGAAAGATAGAACTCAGATTTTGCATCAACAAGGAGTACGAACTTGGGGACCTAAGCGAAAATCAGAACATGAAGTTTGTAGAAGACTAAGTGGAGGCCTTAAAACCACACCTTATTGGGGCAGATTCACATAAACTTGGATTCACACACCCAGACTTTTGGTTTTAACCAGAAAAATAAACATCTACGATGACATTCTAAATAGGAATTCAAGTAGAATTGGAGTTCAAATACAACTGCAATGCTAGGATTAGATCGAATGCTTTATATTATTTATACTCAACATTTTGTGAATTTAATACGAACATCTTGTTTATGCAAGGTAGGAGCTGGAATCCAAGAAGATGGCAAGCAAACATGTTTTCTAGAGGCGTGAGCATGACTTCAAGCAAGTTCAAAGTGAAGACTTAAAGTATCAACAAGTTGTAAGTGATTCATCGAGTGGACAAGCAAGATAATGTTTGAGGTCGAGGAACAAGTGTAAGATCAAGCAACATCAAGATTTCGTGTACAAAATGGTTCAATGAGAAGGTTTCCAAACCAAACTTCGAAGATGGAGAAGTGGAATTAAAACAAGGATTGCAAGATAAGAATGTCCATGTGGCACCTATCCATTTCCAATCAACTAGAAAATTCAAGTTTGCACGTATCAAAGATCAATCAATTAAATTATGCCAAATGTACATGTGGAAGGCATCATGCCTCTACCTAACCTATTTTCTAATTGGTCAATAAAAGCTATGTAATTTTCTCATTGGCCCATAACATGGTGCTCTTTTGTAATTGGACAGCATTAAATGTTTGTAGCTGGAAACCCTAATTAGGTTTATGTAAATTGATCTTGGCCTTTCATTGTAATTGGGAACCTATAAAAGGCCAAGCCTTCTCATTTGAAACTCATTAGAATGAGATTAGATTAGAGGTAGAGTAGAGTAGGAGGGGAGACTTGGAGAAATTGTTGCCATAATGCTATCAAAGTAATTGCTAATTCATTGTTGGTCTTTATAGTGGATTACTTGTGTTGCTTTGGAGTATTACATGGTATTTCCTCACTTAGATTAGGATTTCATTTCATGTTGGTTAGAAATGGAGTTTAATTGAATGGAAGATATTTTGGAAGCATCTTTGGTGAACTTGCTTAAACCAAACCACTATCTGCTTGTTGATTGTAAGTACGTCTTGTATGGTCGAATGGCATATTTATGAGCTTTACTTCAGTTATTGCTTGCACATTGATATGCATCGATGGATGGTGTTAATGGAATGGTAATAGTTTGAACATCTTACATCTACCTTAGGAGATCACACAAGCTTGGTTGATGTCGATGGCTAAACTAAGTCTAGTAGAGTCACAAAGACATTCACAGTTTCTTCCATTCTAGGAGTAGAATAGATTTCTAAACCCTTTCCCTTTGCAGTTTGTTTGGTAGGAAGTGTTTGAAGTAGTTGATATCCATTGATTGAACCACAGTAAGGGAACCTTGGGGTTGTCTCATTTGATCACACAATTCAAATACATTGTTTAGCATATAAGCATCCTTATTAAAGAGAGGATTTGATATTTGATATTTCGTCTTGCAATACTAAGTGTTCTCATCCTGCATGTTGTAGTGGCATAGAACTCACATCAACATGCAGGTTTCTAGTTTCCCAGCAAATTAATGTCTTCCAACCTCCACTTAAGCGTTGTTTGGCTCCTATTACAGGAAAACACTTACCTAACCTTAGGGTAGTTCAATCACGGATATATGCTTTCACTGAGCTACAACAATTCTTACTAAAAGCTACATGTTGAACTATCTATTAAGTCAGTCAACAAGATGGTGGTTACCTTCTTGAATTCCAATCTTGTCTAACCACAACCATAAGGGCCATTTGGATTCACTTTCTAAATAGATGCTTTACTGTTACTGTTTTTTAGGTCATTCAACATTTTTTTGGTCCAACTGAAATTCCTTGATACTTCTTATCTAAGTTACCAAGTTTGCCGGTACAAAGGCCTAGTACCGATCCACTTCGAACCGGGTACAAGTCCTGATCCAGTTTGACTTTAGGTTCGGGCAGGGTTTGAACCCAAGTAGGTTGGTTCATCCGGTACGAACCTGAGCAAACTTGGGCGGATTGATGGCAAACCATTTGAATTTTAGAGTTATTTATTGGAACCAACTACAATAAAGGAAGCACTGCCCTCTATCGAGACATTTGAATTTTAGAGTTATTTGTTTTATCTTTTGACCACAGTCCATTTAGATATAAAGTTACATAAGGTGATCAAGGGGTACAAGACTATACAGTCTTGCATGCAGCTGCTAATGTTTTATCATACCTGTAACTCTCAACTTACTTTAGTTAACTAAATATTTCAACTGTGAGTTTTAATAGTGTATACAAAGATCCTAAAATAACAAAATTAAACAGCCAGATAGGTCAAAAAACCTACTAAAGTTCCCAATTGAACTTTATCTTTGCACTGCTTTGTTATAACATATAAGGTGACAAGGGAAGTAGTGAAATCAGTCCAGCTGCCCGTCCTATACAGCCTATTGGATTCTTTTCTTCTTTGATGTTGTTCCACAATCTACTCTTCATTGCAATGTGATAGGATTTAGTGGGTTCAAAGCACAAGTTATCCACATTGAAAACTTTTGTGCTTAAAACATTGAAAAACAAGGTATCTATATCCAATTCAATATGTGCCCCACAAATAACAAGAAATAAAGGTCTTCGTTATCGAGAAATTTTACAAGAGAAATTGGGGAAATGGGCTTGGAAGGAAGAAAATATATTATATCAATGAGTTCAACCCCACATGTGATCAACTCCAAAAAGCGTACATAGGGGCCAACATTTCTTGGAGAGCTAAAATTCTTATTACTCAGCTGAGAACCAACTCTCATCAACTCCGTTGTGAGACCGGGCATTGGAAGAGGCCAAAGGAGGCTTGGGAAGAGAGAGTTTGCATGTTTTGCAATTCTGGGAAAGTGGAAACCGAACATCACTTTATTTTAGAATGTGAAGCAATACAAGGACCGCAGGGACAAATTTGCGGATACTATATCTGATAGCTCTTGGCATAACCTATTCAGCGAGGAGTACATTGAGAAGTTAGGTGTGATCATTGTCAACTTGCACAAGAAAAGAACCGAGTTATTAAAGTTGGCTTAAGTTGTCTAGCTGACCCATAGGGTACTTTTAGCCTCATGGATGTTAAAATTTTATCTATCTATCTATCTATTGCACTTATTTACTAAAGTATGTTTTTATTGATCTAATTTAGTAAAATTAATTGTCTAGACAAATAATTTAGTGGCTGTAGAATATCGAGTAATACTAGTTTATATATTTTAGTAATTAGATATTGAACTTGAAATATATGATGCTATGATGGTATGATCATGATGCTATGGTTACAAGTTTATGGTGTCTTCGTTGTTTATATGATACTATGTGACATTCTAATCTTAATTCATGCTTCTAGGCTGCACATATATATATATATATATATATATATATATATATATATATATATAT
>MU227134.1:2751284-2791424 GCA_018584345.1 Thuja plicata
TTATTATTATATAAATGATTTTATAAACTGTAATATTAATATAATTAAATAATAATATAACTGCCGACCAAGAGGTCGCAGCCCGTGGAAGGGATGCGACCCCTTCACACGGGTATTTCAAGAGAAAGACGGTTAAGTCCAAAGGAAAAAAAAAAGGGGGATTTATATTTAAAAACAGAAGGAGATCTTCAGACAGGGGACGAAAAAAGCATTACCGTCAGCAAAGACTGCTGAGTCAGCATTTTGACCAGTCAATAATTAACATTGTATGGTCAGAAATTGAAGCATAAGATAAAAAGAGTACACAGTCAGCAGTGAAGATAAAATAGAACATAAAAATAATATATTTTTATGAAACTTTGATCACAAAAAAACATATCCAAATTAGCATAAGACATACGATATTTATATATTATCTATTAGCAATTGTAAGAAACAGAGATTGGAAGCAGCCAATCAACACACGGCAAGTACACAGTTAGCACAGTCAACTATTTCAATCATTCAATATAACATATAATTGATCTCAGCAAATATACAGTCAGCCACCAATACCAATACTCATATATCTGATTTTTAATCAGAAACGTATATACAAAACATTCAGAAGCCTGAAATAATCAGACTTTAATAAATAAAGAATAGATATTTTATATAATCAACACTTGCCTTCTATAATCAACAAGGAGGCCTATAATACCCAAGATCAACTGAGATATAATTTGATAGCACAGCCTTGAGGACGCTGCAAATCTGATAATTATAATTGTACATAAGAAGACCAGACTTAATTGACAACGAAGTACAGGTTTTCACATCAAAGAATCAAGCTACAACCAATCAAGGAGGTGGGGACATTACAATGATGAGATTGAAAAGCTTAAGAAAAGAAATTCTAAATTGAAGGTGCAGCTTCAAGACGACAAAGAATCATCAGATAAAATATCACAAGCTTTTGATAAAGCTGAAAAGAAGATTATAGATCTGAAAATTCAGATTGAAGAAGTTATGAAAATTGTAGAAGTGAGAAATCACTTGAAGATAAAAGAAAAAACTGTCAAAAATCAGAGGCTATAATTGTTCCTTTGAGGATGCAATTCGAAAAAAGTTGTACAAGCAAATATAAATTTGAATAGTGAAAAGAGTTCTGAAATTTTGAGCGAGATCATCAATGCACAAAAGCCTACTTTTGAGAAACATGGTCTTAAATTTGTAGAAGACCAAAGTTCTATAGCACCTAGAACATTCAAGAAATCAAAGTAAGAAAAACAAACAAGCCATGCTGAAATTCTTAAAAATGGTGGAAATAAATAAAAAGACAGCCAGAAGACAAATACATATTCTAGAGTTAGAAATGAAGGCTTCACAAAACCATTTCCATCAGGAAAGCTCAGACAACCAAGTTTAACAACTCCTTTTATGGTTATTGTTTTTCATGTAGTCAATTTGGTCATGGGACCATGGATTGCAAACTACATCCAAGAAATAATTTCAATCACAGAGCTAGGTATTATGGAGCATATTCTAGAAATGGTCATGCATGGAATATGAACCAAAGTTGAGGTTTGATGAGTAGAAGTTTAATGAATTTCAATATCATGTGCTATAAAAGCAATAATTTTGATCATACTGCAAAAGTTTGTAAAAGTAATTTTGCAGAACCCCCTAGACGAAGTCAGAAGGAAGAGAAAAAGGCTTGGAGAAAGAAGATAGTAGAAGAAAAAGAAAACTTATGATTGTTCAAACAGCCTTGCTTGCACAGAATGAAGGCACTACATGGTATATTGATAGTGGCTGCTCGAGACATGACAGGTGACAAAAGTAAGTTTCATACTTAGAAGAAAACAAATGGTGGCACAGTAAGATTTGGTGATAATGCTTCAGCCAAAATTTCAAAAAAAGGCACTCTTTTTCTTGATGATGGAATAACAAAAACAGAAAATGTATTATTTGTTGAAGGTTTGAAACACAATCTTCTTAGTGTGAGTTATATGTGTGACCAAGAACACTTCCTTTCCATTCTGAAGGGTGTGATATAAGAAAAGAAGGCAGATCTATTGCTGAGGCTAGTAGAGCAAGCAAAAATCTTTACATTTTTAATAACACCAAGTGAGAAGTGTTGCATGTCACAAGAATATGACAGTTGGTTGTGGCATAAGAGGTTGGGGCACCTAGATGTTGACAATCTTGTCAAAATCAGTCCCAAAGAAGCACTGAGAGATATTCCAAAGCTCTCAAAACCTTCGAAACATCATCTATAAAGAATGTCAATTGGGAAAGCAAACTAGAGGAAGCTTCAAATCTAAGGAGTATTCTACTACAAATCCTCTAGAGCTGACTCATACAGATCCATGTGGACCAACAAGAACAAGGAGCAAGCAAGGTGAACGATATTTTATGCTTTTAATTGATGATTTTACAAGAATGACTTGGGTTGCTTTTTTTAAAGGAAAAATCAAAAGCTATTGACAAATTTTAGGCATTTAAAGCCTTAGTGTGGAGAATGAGACTAGAAAGAATATTTAATATCTTCGAAAAAACAGAGGAGGAAAATTCACTTCAATTGAATTCCAAGTTTTCTGCGAAAAGCATGGAATAAAAAGACATTTTTCAGCTGCAAGAACACCATAAAAAATGGTGTTGCGAAAAGGAAAAATAGGACAGTTCAAGGGATGGCTCAGAGCATGCTATATGAGTCCAAAGTTCCATATTCTTTCTAGAAAGAAGCAATTCATACTTCTGTTTATATTCAGAATTGTGGATTAATCCATGTCAATAGCAACAAGACTCCTTATGAGCTATGGACAGGTAGGCCAGCAACTGTAAAGTACTTCAGAGTGTTTCGTAGTCCATGTTATATTAGAAAAAAATGGAGACAATCTAGGCAAATTCGACTCGGGAGCAGGTGAGGGAAGTTTTCTTGGATATTCTTCCAAGAGTAAAGTATACAGATGCTACAATAAACGCTTGCACAAAATTGTTGAAAGCACAAATGTTAAAGTTGATGAAGAAGTTTTCCAAAATAAATACAAGTAGATGATCTAGATTTGGAAGAGCTCAACGAAGATAAAGAAAGTGTAGAAGGAGGTGCAGTGGAAATAGTTCCACAAAAGATACCATCAAAGCCACCTTCAGAGACATCATCAAAAGCTTCCACAAAGGCACCACCTAATTTTATACAAAGAAATTATCTAAAAGATCTAATAATAAGTGGTCATAGGCCAAGAGCAACAAGAAGATTGATAGATTATTCAAAAACTGAAGATACGTCTTTGCTGTCCAAAATTGAACCAAAGAGTGTTCAAAAAGCAAGTGAAGGCGAAAATTGAATAGAAGCAATGGATGAAGAGCCCAATCAAATTGAGAAGAACAAAACTTGGGAACTTGTTCCAAGACCCAAAGATAATAACGTCATTGGAACTAAATGGGTTTTCAAGAATAAAATTATAAATTAAATGAAGTTGGCCAAATTGTAAGAAATAAGGCAAGAGTTGTGTGCAAGAGATACACACAAGTTGAGGGTGTTGACTTTAAACAAACATTTGGACTTGTTGCACGGTTAGAAGCAATAAGAATGTTTCTAGCTTTAGCAAGCTTCAAGAATTTTAAAATCTTTCAAATGGATGTAAAATCAGCCTTTCTAAATGGAAATTTGGAGGAAGAAATTTGCATGGAACAGCCTGATGGACTTATTATTTCAGAAAATCAGGACCATGTATGCAAGCTGAAGAAGGCACTGTATGGGTTGAAACAAGCACCCTGAGCTTAGTAGTCTAGACAAGACAAATACTTGCAGCAGCAAGGCTACAAAAAAGGTTTTGTGAAACAAGCACCCTGAGCTTAGTATTCTAGACAAGACAAATACTTGCAGCAGCAAGGCTACAAAAAAGGTTTTGCGGACAGCAACCCTTGTGTCAGAAATGAAGGTAATAACATGTTAATTGTTGTTTATATAGATGATATCATCTTTGCAGCCAACAGTGGAAATATGTGCAAAGAATATGCTACTACCATGCAAAATGAGTTTGAAATGTCAATGCTTGGTAAGCTGTCTTATTTTCTTGGTTTGCAAATATTACAATTAGCTAATGGAATATTTCTTTCTCAAACCAAGTATTTTAAGGAAATACTGAAGAAGTTCAAGGTAGAAAACTGGAATCATGTGAGTACCCCCATGGGTACAGGATGCAAGTTGAGCAAGGACAATGAATCTCCCAAAGCTAATCAAACTGTGTATAGGTCAATGATTGAGTGTCTATTGTACGTCACGGCTACACGCGCAGATATTATGCAAGTTTTTGGTTATGTGGCTCGATTTCAGGCTACACCAAAGGAGACTCGGGTAAGTGCAGCAAGAGGATATTCAAATATCTAAAAGGTACTATGGATTTTGGTTTATGGTACCCAAGAGGTGAAGATTTCACCTTCACAGCATACACATATGCAAATTGGGCCGACAATGTTAATAGTAGAAAAAGCACAAGTGGAGGTGCATGCTTTCTAGGACATTATCTTGTTTCCTGGTTGAGTATGAAACAAGAGTCAAAATCTTTGTCTACAGCCGAAGTTGAATACATTGCAACAATTTCTTGTTGCACACAACTTCCATGCATGAAACAGACATTGAAGAACAATAGAGTTTGATCATCCCATCTCTATTTTCTATGACAATATGAGCGCAATTGATATATCCAAGAATGCAGTTATGCACTCCACAACAAAACATATTCCAATTAAGTATCATTTTTTAAGAGAGCAAGTTGCTAACAATCAAATGAAGTTAGAATATGTTGCCACCAAAGAACAGGTTGCAAATATCTTCACCAAGCCTCTTTCAAAGGAAACTTTTGAGTGCCCGAGGAAGAAGTTGGGAGTGGTGTCACACTCATCTTGTCAGTAAGGAAGAGTATTGATTAAGAGGAAGCTTAAAATTGTCATATCCTTTAGCTCCATGTCAAGAAGTTGCAGTTATTATCTCCTTTGCCATTGATGTCAAAGGGGGGGAATAAGAGACAGGGGGGGCAAGAGTAGGTTGTAGGTTGCATTTTTCAGTTTTGTAAGATTGAAGTTGTCATCAATGACAAAAGGGGGAGATTGATAGATAATTGTCATTGATGTCAAAGCTTGATACATGCAAAAAGATATAAGAATCTACTGTTAGAAAGAATATGTTGTTGTCTTAGAAACTAAGATATCAGGTCCGGCCCCCGGACCAGCCATGGTTCGAACTGGTCCGTGGTTCTGGTCCAATCCACTCATGGGTCCAGATAGGGTCCGGCTCAAAGGGGGCTGGTACGAACCAGGCCACCCCCAATTCATACCCGAGCGGACCCAGGCGAACTTGGTCCAACCAAGTTCGAACCAAGGTGGACCTGCAATCGTTTTCAACTTCAACGCCCAGCTCAGATTTTTTGCCAAATTTAATTGATTTTTGACATTCACAACCCTAAAAAGTGGATTCTAAAGACTTATATTGGCTTCTAACTTTCATTTGTGGTGTGCAAATAGGTTATTTTCTCTCGAGGTGGAGCAAATAAGTGGTTGAGTAAGAGTTTGGTTGTGCAAGGAGTTGGAAGATTGATTTGTGGATCTTCATCAAGTGTTTGTACCTCATTCCTACACCTTTACAAGCTTCCAAAGAGTGGAAGAGGTAAGCTTTTTTTCATTTGATTTTGTTTCTGGTTAAGTTTTTCATTTTTTTCATTTCTCTTTCATTGTCCATAAGATGTACCTTTTTTCCATTCTCTTGTTTTTATTTTGAATATGTATAAAATTTCTTGCCATAGGAACTACAATGGCATCTACCTCTTCTTCTATGGGCACTAATGAACAACAAAGAATAGATCCTCATCCTGATTCTCCTTTGTGGAAGTATGTTGATATTATAAGACGCCTTCCAGGAGGTGGTGCATTCCGTTGGAAATGTTAGGGTTGTGATGTAGAAAGGAATAGATCATATTATCGAGTGGTAGGTCATTTGTGTCGATACCCTGGAAGAGGAGTCAAGAGATGCCCTAGAAAAAAAATGCACCTATACCAAATGAAACAGTATTAAAATATATTGTGGAGTATGAAGCAGCAAAAGAGAGAAGCACGTAGAAATACAACCACTGGCACTAAAAAAATCAAAGGGAATGTGCAGCCCCCCACTAAAAATATTGTGATAGAAGACCACCCCTATTATACTAGGCAGTTGAGACTGATACTGAAACTCAAGCACCCATTACACAAAAGAAAGGGACCAATGGAAACTTCATTTCAAAATAAGAGTCGGGACATTGTCGACATTGATGTAGCAAGATTCTTATATGCAAATAGGCTGCCTTTCATTGTTGTTTGCTCCCCATTCTGGAAGATGTTGAAAAGTGTCAATGGAGCTCAAAGAGGGTATAAGGGCCCCCATTATGAGAAAGTACATACCAGCTTGTTGGATAGAGAGGTCAAGAGAGTTGAGGATGCATTGAAGCTCGTAAGAGATTCATGGATTGAGACAGGGGTATCGATTGTTTCAGGTGGGTGGAAAGATGCAAGAAATCATCCCTTGATCAATGTCATTGTGGTGTCCCCTAAAGGGGCAATGTTTTTGAAATCCGTGGATTGTGAGGGGCAAGTAAAAGATGGGGCATTTATTGCTGATATTCTCATCTCTGCCATTGAACAAGTGGGACCTAGAAACGTTGTCCAACTCATAACGAACAACGCAAAGAATTGTAGAGTTGTTGGTTTGTTGGTTGAAGAGTGATATCAACATATCTTTTGGACACTTTGTGTGGTCCACTCACTCAATCTTATGCTACAAAAGTTTGGGAACAAAATTGGGTGGATCAACGAGTTGTATACAGAGGCTGAGGACATCCAAATGTTCGTCACAAACCACCACATGACCCAAGGAATTTTCAGAATATTCTCATATTTGGAGCTATTGAAGGTAAGCGAATTTGAACTTGAAGTAGTAGTTTAATTTTAAAAACTAAAATTAGTATTTTACATTTTCTGATTTTCATAATTTGATTGGGTAATGTGTATTTTTTAAATTTTGTCTCTAATAGTTGTATTTTTTTGCTCTAATTGTTGTTACAAGTTGTTGAGACGCGTTTTGCATCTAACATAATCGTCTTGAGACGACTTGTGAAAGTGAAAGTGGCACTTTGCAAATCAGCAATAATTGATCGATATGGAGACAAAGCAACACTAAGAGGGCAACGAGAATTAAACAAAGGATATTGGATGACTCATGGTGGGAATGTGTGGAGTATCTCCTTAAGTTCACCGAAGACATTATGATCGTGCTTCGCTACACTGACATGGATAGGCCTTGCCTTGGAGAGGTGTATGATGGCATAGACTCAATGCTTGAGAAGATGAAGCAAATCTTAAATGAGAAAGAGCAAGATCCCGAGGAGACCTTCAAACAATTGTAAGCAATCATTGTTGAGTGATAGAACAAGATGACCACTCCTCTACATTTGCTTGCCTATGCATTGACACCAAAATACTATAGCAAACAATATCTTGATATACCAGGAAGGCTGACACCATACAAAGATCTAGAAGTGTTTGATGGATACAAGGCAGCATTCTTTAGACTCTTTCCTGATGATGATATGCAAGATTTGATTACAAATGAGTTCAGAGTTTGTGAATGCAATAGGTCTAAGTAATGATGTTATTCGTCATCGGTTTAGGAAGGATGCTCATAGTTGGTGGTACCTCCATGGCCAACAATTCCAATTGTTGCAGCCCTTTGCAATCAAAATTATATCACAAGTTTTATTTAAATTTTTATAGTTTACTTGTCTACATGAGTTGCTAGTAATTTTTATTTTATAAGATAAATAATTTTATTTTAATTGTCTACTTTGTCTTGTCTTCGTAGATTGTGTTGTGAGGTTTTCACACCATCGCCCCTTTGCAAATGGGGACCCCCTTTTTTTTGCTTTAGCGGTAGGAGTGATAGTCTTTGGCAGTAGCTCTTTTTGAAGCCTCTAAGTGAGATTTGAGGCTTGAGAATTTGAGGTTTGTCTTGCCTTCAAACGGTGTTTTTTCAACACAATGGGTGGATTTGGATCATTTTGCTGAGATTGAGAATTTTGATGTTTTCCGACAAGGTGGCCTCTTCCTTGGCTTGAGGTTGATATTTTGATGGCAATCTGGATTTTGAATGATGATGGATCAACTTTGATTTTGGTTTTTCAAAATAGGAGAAAATTGGAGAAAAATGGTGATTTCCCCTTTGCTTGATAGAGATTTTGAACGTAGACGATAGCAATTTGCAAAATTGAAAATTTGGCTAAGTCTAGTAATTTTCTGAGAATGGCGATTTTGCAATCCAAATTGAAGATTTGGATTATTGATTTGATTTTGTGATGATGGTAAAATTCTGGAATTTTTCAAGCTTAAGTGCAAAATTGATATTGGGTTGAAATTTGGATTTATTTTGAAATTTGCCTAAGTCTGGAATTTCTAGCGTGATGGTTGTGTCAAGATTTAATTTTTGGCGAGCTAGTACTTACAAGTTTTTATTTTCAGCAAGCTCACCTTTACACTTTTCGACAGCATGACCACCTCACCTTTAATTTATGGCAGGCAACTTGTGTTTAATTTCAACATGACTTTAGCAGTGAAAATTTTAAAAAATCAATTTTGAGGCAATTTGGAAATTTGGAAAATTAGAAAATTTTGAAAATTGGAAAATTTTGGAAAATTTGGAAAGTTTGAAACTTGGAATTAACATCGAAATTTGAAGTTGAAATTGAAATTTGGACAGAGTTTGGTGAAAAAATTCTAGGAAAAAATTCTGGCAGGCCACCTCTGTCAAGTTCTAATTTCTTGCACAACCCCTTCGCCCAAAATGAATTTCTAGCTAGATGGTTCTGTCATTTTTGTGTATGAACTACCTCGCCCAAAATTCATTTCTGGCAGGCTACCTCTTACATGGATAATTTTCTGGCATGCCGCCTCTTGCGATTTTCAACTTGGGCATAGAGAGAAATTATTATTTTGGTTGAATTAATTAATTTTTGCCTAAGGCATTTTGGACAATTTAATCTTGCATGGCGAATTTTGGAATAAAAAGGAAAAATTTGAACTTGAGAATTTAAGATAATTTTTGGGGGAAAAGACTATCAAAATCTTGCACCAATCCCTTCACCCAAAATGAATTTCTGGCTAGGTGGTTTTGTCATTTTTGTGTATGAACTACCTCGCCCAAATTCATTTCTAACATGCTACCTCTTACAAGTTTCAAATTTGGGAAGGGTGATAGTGTCAAAAACTTGTATGAACTACCTCGCCCAAATTTCATTTCTGGCAGAGAGGTTCTTGCAGGCCCTATTTTCGACAGAGTGGTTCTCGCAGGACCTATTTCTGGCGGAGTGGTTCTCATAGGCCCTATATTTTCAACAAGCTACCTCTTACAATTTGGCAATGGCAATTAAGACAAGTTATAATTTTGGAGTGGGAGCTCTTGCAATATCAAGTTAAGTAATTTCGATTTTCACCAAGGCATGGGTTGCAAATCGATGCACAACATCTCCCATTAATTTTGATTTCCTTGCCAAGTGGTTCATGTTTGCAAAATTTGATATCTTTTGAAGCCTAATTGGTGTTAAATTCAAGATGTCTTATAGGACCCATGATTTGGCAAGTTTAAACCTTAATTAGGGGCCAACTTGATCACTTTTCGAATTTTGATTTTTCTCAATTTTGGATTTAATCTATTTTAGCCCCCTTGAGGTTTGCAAAATTCGAAATCCCTTTGGGGCCTATGGTTTGTAATTTCTATGAAAGGAAAGATGCATTAATTTCGATTTAAATATGGGGCCCTCTTGCTTGCTTATAATTTCGATTTAATTTCAAGCCTCTTGTTTTGAAATTCGAAATTGATTATGGGGCCTTGAGTGGTAATTTTAATTTTAAATTTTTTGGCCCCATTATGTGATAAATTCGATGCAAATTAGGAGCCTACATGGTGATAAACTCAAGGCAATTTTAAACCCCCATGACTTGGCAATTTTAATTTTATCGAGGGCCTACATACTTATAATTTCAATTTTAATTTCCAGCCCTATATCAATTTCAGATTTATTTATTTTAAATCCCCCAAGTGGGCTTGAATGGATTTGTTAGGTGGAGGATTTATTTCCCCAAGAAGTGCGATTTTAATTTAAAATTCTTACTGCCCCAAGCAAGTCGTTCCTTTTGGCAAATTAGATGGGTATATAAGAGACATTTTCCAATTTCATTTTGCAAATTCACAAGGGCAAGCTCTGATTTTTATTAAGTGCAGGTCTGATTTTTCTCCAAGGATGCAAAATTTTCCTGAGTAGAGGGTTTCAAGAGAGGAGCAATTTTCATTGAGCAAGCTGGGCCAATTCTTTAGGCACATTTCCAGCACTCCATTTTCAAGCTAGGGCAGAGCTCTGGTTTTTTTAACTACGTGCAGATCCAATTCCATGTTTGAGGGTGCGAATTTTTGTGTTCAAGGGCTTCAAGGCAGCGAATTTGGTTGAGTGGAGACATGCTTCCTTGGCATCACTTTCAGATTCTGAGATCATACAGCAGCAGGCTAGGGCATCCATTTTCGATATTCTAAGCATCTATATCAGACTGCTGGAAGTGAATTTCTTTCTTCACCTGGGCAAGCAGCGAATTTGATAAGGTTGAAAAAAGATAGCAGCCCCTCCCATGCATCATTTCATGAGGCATCGTCATTGGACATTCTAATTTTTTCATGCGAATTTCAGTTGAGAAGCTAGAGCGAAATCATAATTGATAGCATTTGGAGACTTCTCTTTCCCTTCTTCTTTTCCAGAATTCAGTCATTGCGGTGATTTGTTCATCATTTCCAGAATTTAAAGAATTTCAAAATCTCAGAATTTAAGGACATTCGAAGACTTCTCCTACCCCATTTCATTTCCAGATTTCATCCTTCATTGGGGGGATAAGTTTTCATTTCATCTTTCGAGGGTAAGTTGGATTGGTTGCCCTGTTCTAGAGGGCTAATTTGGGGAGTTGCAAGTGCTGACCTGGGTTATTGTTTGCATCATTATCTCATATCTTATCATGTTTAGCCCAGTCATATCCTTTTTTTATTATAATTGTATGATGTTGCATCGTAATGATCAGATTTGAGCTAGATTTGGACTCATTCGATTGTCGGATCTTGGCACTTGAAATCATGTTTTGGAGGAGGTACTAATGTTGTAGTTGGATTGAAATATAGTGCTAACATCTTAATTCAATTCAATTTTACTTGATTGTTGTTCTGGTTTGCAAGTTGTAATGACATTTTTTTTATTAAATCATGTGGGGTAAGACTTGTGTTTTTTTCTCTTGCAGGTTGACAGGGAGATGGTGCCAAGTTCAAGCTTGAGGAATTCTCAAATGGAAGGAAGGGCAACCAAAGCTAGAGGTGGATATGAAGGAGATAAGGCTGAATTGAATTTCATCCTTGGAACAGCTTAGAAGATCAAAGTGTTGATAGTATACATATCCTCCATCATCACGCCAACAAGAAGGCAACCCCAAGGCTTCAAGTTCAAGGTCTCAAGTGGGAAGGAGGTCCAAGCCAAGTTCAAGATCCAACTACATGAAAGCTTCATCACTTCAAGCAAGTTCAAGGCGTGGCAATGAGATAATTTCTAAGGACAAAGATAGAGAAGAGGTGGACAATGTTGAGCATCCAAACATATCTTCCCTTCATCAAAGGATTAAGTAGATTTACAAGATCAGGATGATGAGGTGGCAGTTGATTGTCTCCTCCAATCAGAAAATTCAAATTTCAAGCACAAACAATCACAGTGCGCCAAGTGTAATATTTTCTCATTGGTTGAGAAATCATTGTAATTTTCTTATTGGCCCGTGATTTGGTGCCCTCTTGTAATTGGCTGTAATTTTGGCAATCCTAGTTAGAATTTATAGGATTTAATCTTGGCCCTTAATTTCAAGTGAATCTTGGCCCTTCGTTGTAATTGGACATCTATAAAAGGCCAAGGCCTTCTCATTTGTGGGTTAGCTAGATAGTTAGTGAGAAAGATTGTAGAAGCTAGAGAGCCAGTAGGAGATTAGAGTAGGTTAGCCAAGGGAGACTTGATCAAATTGTTGCTATCATACTACCAAAATTATTCCTATTTTCATTGTTGGCTTTCGTGGTGAATGTATGTGACGTTTGGAGTATTGCATGGTTTCTTCAATCTTTTACTTGGAGTAGATTTCATTTCATGTTGTCAGAGGTAGCTTAGTTGGATGAAAGCAATTGTGGATGTTTGCTTGTTTGACTCAAGTATAATAGGCCACTAGCCTCCTTGCTGATTGTGAGGAAGCCTTATGTGGTAAGTGTTGATGCGAGTTTTGTTCCACTTACACAACATGCAGGGTTGAACACTCAATGCTTCAAAGTGAAACATAGAACACTAAACCCTCTCTTGAACAAAGTCAGCTCCCATGCTAAGTTTTGCAATTTGAGATCATGGAATGACTCCAAGGTTCCTAAAACTTGTGAATATCTAGCTCAATTGAATTGATGTGATTCGTTGGTTAATCACTTAGGACTTACGCTATTCATTCAATGGATATCAACTACTTGCACTTCTAAAGATTTAGCTTCACAACATGCAATGAAAATATAGTTTTTGCTTTTCCAACTTGTCAACTTCAACTTAAACTTAAACTTCTACTGTTACTTCTACCTCTAACTATGAATGCAAGAAATCATGGATGACTTGGACTCTACCAAGTGAAATCTTATCAGCAACCTCAACTTCACCTAATGCAAGCTTCTAAGGATCTCAAATGGTTTTCATATCAACACCTTCTCTTTAATCCAACATGCAAGTACAAACTAAGGATCCAATGCCAATTGAACTTGAGTGCAATGACTAGCTTACCACACAAGGCTTCCTCACAATCAGCAAGGATGCTAGTGGCCTAGTATACTTAAGTCAAACAAGCAAACATCCACGATACTTTCATCCAACTAAGCTACTTCTAACAACATGAAAAGAAATCTACTCCAAGTAAAAGATTGAAGAAAGCATGCAATACTCCAAACATCACATACATTCACCATGAAAGCCAACAATGAAAGAAGGAATAATTTTGGTAGTATGATAACAACAATTTCATCAAGTCTCCCTTGGCTAACCTACTCTAAATTTCTACGAACTCTCTAGTTCCTAACTCCTCTACTCCAATCTAATGCTAAACAATTCCCCTTTACAAATGAGAAGACCTTGGCCTTTTATAGGTATTCAATTACAATGAAGGGCCAAGATCGATTGAAGATCAAGGATCAAGATTAATCCTTACAAACCCTAATTAGGGTTGCCAAATTGTCAACCAATTACATGAGGACACCACATCATGGACCAATGAGAAAATTACAATGATTTTTTCAACCAATGAGAAAATTCAAATCCATAATAACCGGATAAGGATCAATGACAAGTGGACCAATGAGAAAAATCAAATCTATAACAACCGAATAAGGATCAAAGACAAGTGGACCAATGAGAAGAGGACACTTGTAGACAACGCCACCTCATCACCTTGGAAAATGTGCTTCTCATCCTCTTTCACATTCAATGAACCTGGACATAATCTCATCAAATCGTCTCTATGTGACACTTGGCATGCTTTTATTGATTGAGGAAAGGGCTGCCACCTCATCATTCTCATCCAGAAACTTGATAAATACCCCTTAACTCATTGAAGAGAAATCATTTGTTACTCCTCCATTTGTGATGGCTCATCCTTCAAATGCTCTATCTTCTTTTCAACTTCTTTTCTTTGGAGTTTCTCTCTCGTCTTAATCTTCTAAGTTGTCCTCTTGGATGTTTTGGTCCTTTGATCTCAATCTTGATGGATCCTTCTTCATTCTTCACTGTTATCTCTTGCATCAATCCCTCTTGAAATTTTTCTTTCACCCCTCTTGTTTTAACATTTTCAATGGTTCCAGCTTCCTTCTTTTTGGATGCTTTCCCATCTCCCATTCTATCCTGTGCTGGCATAACCATGATCTCCCTGGCTTGAGGTCTCGGCCCTGGGGTGTTCTCAACTCCTCCCTCCATGCCCAGCCCTGCAACAAACAACACATTTAGGACTCCTTTCACTTTAATCAAATCAGATCTCGAAATCAGAAGTTAGAGGTAGCTGGAAAAATAAAATCAGAGCTCATAAAATTGACTGATCTAAGATTGTCATGTTTGTTAAGTTCATCCAACTTGATCACTTAAATCTTAAGATTGATTCCTAACTTAGATTGCAAATTTTAGCTTCTATATTACCTAAATTAGAAATTTGCTATGAGTTATTCATTGATTACCATTGAATTGCATTGGTTATTAAATTGATGTTCATTATATTTTCCAACTAGTGAACTTAGGATTCGTCTTTGATTGTTAACTTTAGTTGACCTTGTTACTCAATTTGATTTGCAAATAAATGGAAGTAACAAGAAGCTAGCTAGGAAAGAAAAGGAAAGCAAAGAAAGTTATCACTGCATTGATGAATTTCACACCATGGAGGATCCTCCACAACGATATCTAAATCCCAAAAATCCACAATCCTTACACAATGGTGCCCAAATTTGCACTCTTTACCTTGTTTTGCCAAAAGATTGAAAATAAAGAATTAGGCAACTTACTGCCCTCTAACTTAAATCAGTCAATCTACGATATGTGGATGATGCCAAATGAAGCCTCCAAACCAAAGCCTGCCTTCTAAAATCCTTCCAAAACCTGTCCTTAACATTTAAACATCAAACAATCATGATTCAAACAATAGGACTGAGTTAGACATGATAAGAAATGCGAACAATAACCCAGGTCAGCGTGATATACAAATGCAGTTCACCTTCAAAACATGGCAAAACAGTTGAATTTTCCATCCAAACATGGGAAATGGAACTATACCTTCAACCCCTACTAAGTTGGCAATGAAATTACAGCACTAAATGCCCAGGTCTGCCTTTTCAAAAATGAAATTGGAAACCCCTCCAGCTCTGATCTGAGATCGAAATATGCAAATCTAAGTGCTCCCAAGAATGGTGTTTCAAGTTTTCAAAATGGAATGCCAACACACCTTGTATAATGGAAATGTCATAAATTAAACACCAAATTTGTCCAACAGCTGGTGGTGATGACCTTATGGCAAGACATATTGTCAATTAGTGCCAAAACACTTGGTCATCACAGTGTTGACCGAGCCAGCAGTGCAACCCAAGCAGTTACTATGTAACCCGAGCAGTGGCAGTGTCGACCGATCAGACAGTGGTAATCAGTATTACCCGAGTGATTAGAGTAGCCCGAGTACACAAAGTAGCCCGAGTGCCAGAGATTAGTATGTTGCCCGAGTGACAGTATAATGCCCGAGTGGATCACTAGACCCGAGTAACAGTTTTGGGCCAACTTACCTTGTATTCTTAGATATTAATTTATCTTATGGAAGCCGACTTACAGTTGCATTTGGTTTGGATAAGGTATAAATATAAAGTATTTTGTTTATCCAAAATATGAGTGAGTGAATATATGAATAGAAGCATGTATGCGAATATGAAGAGACAGATTGTTTAAGAGGCTACAGTAGTATAAGGAACAGCAGAGACTCATCCATCACAGCCAGGTGATTAGTTTATATCATTGGATCTTATTCAGCAAATCAGAGTTGCATTGAAGCTCATCTACTAGTTCATCCTAACAGGTGCATCAGCAAAATCCTCTAACAAGGTGGACCTAAGAGTCCTTTATAAATCTCCTAACAGAGTTGCATTACTTGATTGTATTGTACTAAATCCTTTCACAAGGTGGACCTAACAGTCCTTATTGCTCCTAACATGGTAGGCCATCAGAAGTGGTCAATTGTAAGCTTTAACAGGCTAAATTTATACTACAGTAATAAATCTTGTGGGTACCATCCCCATCCTAGTTTTACTTTCTATTTGGAAGGTTTCTGGGTAACCAAATATTGTGTCAAATATTGTGGATGTTTTATTGCTTTTCATTTCATGCATGCAATCAATTTAGATAATCTAATATTGGATTAAAAGGATTAAGTTTTATTGGTTCCTGATTCACCCNCCCCCCCCCCCCCCCCCCCCCCTCCTCTCTCAGTCACCTTGATTCAACATATTTCCAACAATTGGTATCAGAGCTAAAGGATCTCTTTACAGAAGTTTAACAACTTGAGCAAAGATCAGAGGCAATGGAAATATACAGACTGGTGAAAGCCATTGAAAATGAAAAGATAGATCTACAAGTGGCCATGGATCAAATCAAGAAACTCAAGGAGCAGCTCTCTCTTTCCCTGAAAAGAAGAAAAGATTTAGAAGTGCAGATGAATGACAAAAGTTACATAGAAGAAAGAATTGATGACTTATGCAAAGAAAGAAGTTCTGAAGAAGCAGATGCAGCAATTGAAGACCTACTTGCAAAGAATCTCAATTTACATGAAGAAGTCAGAAAATTGAAAAGAGAACAAGAAATTCATTCAGTCAGAATATGTGAAGTCATAGAACAAAAGAGTCAAGCAGAGAATGACAGAGAAATGGCACAAGAAGATAAAAGATTGCTGAGTACAAGATTAGAAGAAAAAGAAAGCAAGCAGATATGATAAATCAACTCAATAATGTAAATCAAGAAGTTATCAATCTGAGGACAGAAAATGAAAGACTGCAGAATGATCTCAATACTGAAAAACAAACCAATGAGAGTATGATGAATTCACAAGGAAGCGTGGATCAGTTGACAGAGCAAACTCAACTCAAACATCATGGACAGACTGGATTAGGTTATACTAAACAAGGTGAATCCTCACAACAAGGAACTCAAAAGAATAGCAAACCTACTTGTAATCATTGTGGCAAGGTAGGGCACACAGCAAACAAGTGTTGGAGCAATGGAAAATCAAAGTTTAATGGTAAATGCTACAGATGCAACAAACATGAACATAGGGCAAGTGAATGCACTGAGAAACCTAAGTTTGAAGCAAAATGTTTCAATTGTAACAAACAAGGTCACAAATCCTCCGAGTGCAAAACTAAGAAATGGAACCCTGCTGAACAACTAGCTAAAGCAATTTTTGGTTGGGATTACAACCCATGGAGTAGATGTTGTCACTGAGGTGAATATGGGCACATTGGTGCAAATTGTGTAAAGACTCACCTCAAAAAAATGAATCCTACTAAGAGATGTTATGTATGTAAACAACTCGGTCATCTAAGCAAGAATTGCATGAACAGAGAAAAAGTGGATACTGGTTTTGAGAAAGGCAAAGTAAAAGTTTCTGAAATCATAACTCAGATGAGTCAGCAGTGGGGAAGGAAATCTCTTGAAAGTTCAGATCAAAACAATGAAGGATCGAATGGCACCCAAAGCAGTGAATTGGGTGGATCTACCATCTCCGAATAAACATGCAAGGAGACTACTGGAACTGTGCATACAAGACATCCTACATCATTCCAAACATGATAGTAAGTCCAAATCAGCATATTGATGCACTAGGACACATTGCAGTTTTAACCGAGTCAAGATCTCAGTAACACCCGAGTTGCACAGGCTTAACCAAGTTAAGTCAGGTTGTATGGTTTTGAGGATACAGAAGTTAGTGTTTGCCGAGCTTCATTCTAAGCTATGCCAGCTACCATGTACGGAGCATTTAATGAAAACTCAACAGTAAAATCTCTTATAAAAGATGAATTTCAAGTGTTATTATTTACAAAGCTTTCAGTTTGCAGAGTGATTCAGTGCCTTAAGCGATTCAGAGCGAATTTGTATTCGAAAGTTTTAAGCTGCGAAGTGTTATCGAACCTCCGAGCATAATGGCATCTACATCCAGCAGCAAGGTTAAGAAAGGATCTGAGATGTTGGTCAGGAATGCAATCTGCGAACCTCCTAAGTTTAAGCTTCATCCAGCAGTTGCAGAGGAGATAGACCCGATGGGAGCTCATTCCCTAATTCCTCCAAGGGTATTGTTGATTAATGACATCTGAGCCTTCTATCATTGCACAATTCGACAGCTTGGAACATTGGAAATGAAGAATGCTTATGATAAACTCTGTGATGCCGGAAATTTGAAGCCAAAGCATAAATACCTAGAAGTCAAGGGTTTGACTCACCTCATGCATATGCCATAGAATTTCCACGTTAAGTGGATTAGGTTCATTGTGAGCCGTGTTCACGACATGCAGCTATGGCTGGAGCAACCAGTGAAGATTACCAAGACAATGGTACACCGTGTTACAAGGTATCCTATGCTGGACAAGTCTAAAGCCACCAAAACCCTACCTCGGGATGTCCTAGCTGAGAAGACTCTTGCCGAGTGGGACGGCAAAGGTATGAGACTAAATCGAGTAACTAACATGGAATTGAAGTTTGGGATTCATGTTATTGCTCACAAAATCTACAGCTCTAGCAGACCTAACAGCGTACCATGTGAGGCTGTGGACTTGGCATACAAGGTGGTCAAGAACAACCTCTCATTCCACCTTGCCGAGTTGTAGCTCATCCAATTAAGCAAGAACATGGAAAGCATCCGAGCATCAAAGACCAATCCATGTAAGTTTGGTTCACTTCTGGTCTGCATATTCTTTTACATTCAGAAGTTTTTCCCTTCCAAAGGTACAGTTGTTTGGAAGAAGGACAGACCCATAATATATCAGATAAATGAGTTCATAGCTGAATTAGGAGACAATTTTGAGAGCATCATGGATGCATATTTTGAGGAATTCAGACAAAAGGTGCATAATAGGTATAGAATTCCTAAACAATTGGTTGAAGACCATAAGGATGATGTTTGTTTCCTGGTTGACTGTGATAAAGTATATATTCAAGCAGTCAGACCTAGGGTTGCATGGGTGAAACCTCTTGCATATGAGATTAACATAGATGAGACCAAGAACATCATTGAAGCTCTTGTGAATGAGCTTGTTGACCCCAAAGCACCTTACTTTGGTACATATGAAGAAACCAAAAGTAAAATTTCAATAGAGATTGCGATTCCTAAGATTCTAAAAAGAGGAAAGAAAAGGTTAGAGTAGTTTGGAAAGAAGTATGGAAAGACTTCACCTTCTATCTCAGTAAGCAAAGAAGATGAAATTAAGATAGAAGATGATATATCCGAAAAGGAAGAGGAAGAGGTAGAAGCAGAGCCTCCTAAGAAGAAAAAGAGGCTAGTTCTCAAGAAAACACCTAAGGGCCCTAACCCTGTTCTCACTACCAGCAAACCAAGAAGATCAAGAAGGAAACTCATATTACCTAGGGAAGATGAAGAAGATGAAATCACATTCAAGAAGCCCCCACCTACCTTTGAGAAGAAAATTGAAGCCTTAAGAGAAGGTAGTGGTATGAGTTCTCTGAAATCTCTGAATTATGCTTCCAGAACTAAGGATGAAAATAAGCAAATTGAGGCAGTTCTAGAGAAGATGACTAGATGGAAGTATGATCCATCTGAATTGAAGAGTCACATGCCTGAAGACCTATTCAAGGCAATATCTGTTCCCTGGAGCAATGTTGTCCAAACAGAAAAAGACATCAGAGAACAGACATTGAGGCAAGTCATGCCTACTGTGACAAACAAAGAGGTAAAAGAGGCCATGACCAAGTATGAAAGCAATCACACTCCAAGGTTCAGGACCTTTCAGGTATTGAATAAGAAGACAGAGGATGTGGTGTAGGCAGCTACAAACATATGGAAGACAGTCTTAGAAATAAAAGAAGAAGACAAGACAGAAGTACTGAGTGTAGAACACAAGGAAAAGACTGATGATGCAGATTTATCTGAGGTAGAATCCATTGAAGCATCCAATGCAGAACAAATAGCAATAGAGGTAATGGCATCTCTACCACAATCACCTATACATATCATCCTATCTCCAAGCAAAGACAAGTCTACTGAATCTACATCTAGACTAGTAGGGACCGAGCACCAGGCTCCACCTACTACTGGGCCAAGCCTGACCGAGCCACAGAAAGTAACTGTGAATATTCCTTCCGTAAGCATTGATGCAACATTTGATTCAGACCCTATAGTTGGTACAACAAATATCAATGACCTATTCCAACTAAATATTGAGGAGAAAACTGAGGAAGGAAAGGATGTGGATGATAGTTGAAAAGGTAAGGAAATTGTTCCTTCACCCAATCCTAAAGACAGTGGAAAAGGAAAAGAAATAATCACTGATGATATTGATCTTGAACAAGGCATTGTGATTCCAAATTGGGATCTATCCAATCTGACAGTAGAGCAAATGGATACACTAGGGGAGCTATGGAAGAAAAGAGACACACAACAAAAGCTCCGAGCAGAAAAGAAGAGGAACAGAGTGCTGGAAGACATAAAAGGTATATTCCTAGATGCACTAGAAGTAGAAGTAAATGAGAATGATTCCATTATGAACCAACTTGTAGACATAGTCCACAAGTTCAATAAAGATTTAAATGGTCAAGAAAAACTACTGCAGAAAGCAAAAAGAAAGTTTGAGAACAAAGTTCTAGAGAATGTTGCAAGCAAGATTGCAATTGATCAAGTCAAGCTAAATTCTCTCATTAGCTCTCTAGAAACTACAAAAAATAATGTTGCTTCATTATTTGTAAAGCTAAGTGATACTTCAAATTTCACAATGGAAATCAAGACAAAGCTAATAAAGGTTGATACAGATCTGAAGGAAAATGCAAATCAGTTGGCACTTAACCCGGGTTCAAGTTCAGCACATTTTGTGAAAATGAAGTATCTGACAGACATGCGGGCTGAATTACTAAGGGAAGAAGCAAGGACAGGAGAATCTCTCATAGCTATGCAAAGCCAACTCCTTCCACACATGGCTGTAATGCAGAAGCATATAGCTCATGCCAAGACTCTTATTCATGACAACAACTTTTCAGTTGCAGAGCTTATGATGTAGCTATCAACAAAGATACCGATAGAGTTACACATCCTGAAGGTGTTGCAGGATAATTGGGACAATACTTTGTCTCAGATTTTAAAGGTACATAGTGATTTCCTATCCTATTTTGGTATTACCATATAGATATATTTTGGCATTTGTGTCAAAAACAAGGGGGAGATGTATATAGGATATAGGAAAGATGTATATAGGAAAGACATGTACAAAAGAGAAGTAGAGCAGAGATATATATGTGTACCAATATAATTTTGGAAAATCAAAAAAAAAGAAAGTCAGTTGTAACCGAGTCACAGAGATATTGTCAAAACCCGAGCAAGTACCCAAGCATATGGTAAGGGGGAGTTTTGAATCAGAAGGTTGAGCAGTTTTTGAACATGTTAAGTGTTTTTGGTCACTAATGCCAAAGAGGGAGATTGATGACCTTATGGAAAGACATTGTCAATTAGTTACCAAAACACTTAGTCATCACAGTGTTGACCGAGCCAGCAGTGCAACCCGGGCAGTTACTATGTAACCCGAGTAGTGACAGTGTCGACAGAGCAGACATTGGTAATCAGTATTACCCAAGTGATCAGAGTAGCCCAAGTACACAGAGTAGCCCAAGTGCCAGAGATTAGTATGTTGCTCGAGTGCTAGTATATTGCCCGAGTGGATCACTGGACCCAAGTAACAGTTTTGGACCGACTTAGCTTATATTGTTAGATATTAATTTATCTTGTGGAAGCTGACTTACAGTTCCGTTTGGTTTGGATAAGGTATAAATATAAAGTATATTGATAATCCAAAATATGAGTGAGTGAATATATGAATAGAAGCATGTATGCGAATATGAAGAGACAGATTGTTTAAGAGGCTACAGTAGTATAAGGAACGGCAGAGACTCATCCATCACAGTCATGTGATTAGTTTATATCATTGGATCTTATTCAACAAATCAGAGTTGCATTGAAGATCATCTACTGGTTCATCCTAACAGGTGCATCAACAAAATCCTCTAACAAGATGGACCTAAGAGTCCTTTATAAATCTCCTAACAGAGTTGCATTACTTGATTGTATTGTACTAAATCCTTTCACAAGGTGGACCTAACAGTCCTTATTGCTCCTAACCGGGCAGGTCATCAAAAGTGGTCAATTGTAAGCTTTAACAAGCTAAATTTATAATGCAGTAATAAATCTTGTGGGTACCATCCCCACCCCAGTTTTACTTTCTATTTGGAAGGTTTCTGGGTAACCAAATATTGTATCAAATATTGTGGATGTTTTATTGCTTTTCATTTCATGCATGCAATCAGTTTAGATAATCTAATATTGGATTAAAAGGATTAAGTTTTATTGGATCCTGATTCACCGCCCCCCTCTCAGTCACCTTGATTCAACATATTTCCAATAGGTGGAAATATCACTATCTCAAACTCAGACCTGAATGTTGAAATGCTCAGACATGATGCCCTAGCACATGGTCTTGATGAAATGAAAGCTTCAAATTGTTCTTCCTTCTCCAAAATTGAATTACCTCTAATCAAACACCAAATGGCTGATGAAATTCGTCACCGAAATAAGTAGATCTGCATGTGAAAAAATGACGAAATTATGATGCCCTAGGTGTTGCTTGCTTGGCTTGGGGTTGCTGGTCGATGCCAAAATTATTCGCCAATGCCCTAGGAAGCAACTTGCTGAAAATGGAGCCTTTCTAGCCAACCAAAATTTGCTCCTTGCTGGAAAATTCGGATCTGCAAAAGAAGTACGTGAAAATTGCTTTGCTTGGGTTGGAAAATGAAGTCCAGGTGCCTCTTAAATACCCCCCCAAATACCCAAGGAGGGACGACTTGATTGGGGCCTAAAAAGTATTTAAAAGTAAATCAGAACCCCCTTGGATATAGGGCCGACTTGCTTGGGTATTTAATTTAAATAAATCCGAAATTGATATAGGGCTGGAAATTCAAATTGAAATTATAAATATGTAGGCCCTCAATTAAATTAAAATTGCCAAGTCATGGGGGTTTAAAATTGCCTCGAGTTTATCACCATGTAGGCTCCCAATTTGCATCAAATTTATCACATAATGGGGCCAAAAAATGAAATTGACATCTGCCACACAAGGCCCCATAATTAATTTTGAAAATCAAGGAGGGAGAATCAAAATTAAATTCAGATTGCTCTTTCAGACATCGAACTTTGCAATAAACATAACATGGGGCTAAAATAGATTAAATTCGAAATTGACATAGACCCCAAAAATTGAATTTTGAAAAAATGATCAAATTGGCCCCTAATTAAGATTTAAACTTGCCAAATCATGGGCCTTGTAAGTTACCTCGAATTTAACACCAATTAAGCCCAAAATTAGCTTTGAATTCAGCAATATGAGCTCAAGTAAATCGAAATTCATTTACAAAGCATGAGTCCCAAATTTATTTCGAATTTCAACGCATCAAGAGGCTCTAAATTAAATCGAAAGGTTGGAAGGCATTAATTAAAACTCACTAGAACCAAGTTGCCACCCTTAGGCTCACCCTTTTATTTCCAACTAGCCTTGAGATGGGACAGAATTTGGTTAAACCAAATTGGAGTCGGGCTCAAAATCGGTTGAGCTAAATTGGAGCCGGGCTCAAACTCTTTCTATCCCAACCTTGACTTTATTTCAATCTCCCAGACAGCCAAATTTAGCAAATTTATACTCCCACCTTGATACTTAGGTTATTTTTCTAATTTTCTAAATTTTTAACGAATGCCACCTAACTCCGAAACTGTTGTCAATCTTATTCCAACACCTAAACCCAACAGCAAAAAGAGGGGGTCCCCATTTGCAATGGGGCGATGGTGTGAAAACCACACAACAGTAACCTAGTCATTGCACTTAAGTTCAATTGGCATTGAATCCTTAGTTTGTACTTCTAAGTTGGATTAAGGAGAAGGTGTTGATATGAAACCCATTTGAGATCCTTAGAAGCTTGCACTAGGTGAAATTGAGGTCGCTGATAAGATTTCACTTGGTAGAGTCCAAATCATCCATGATTCCTTGCACTCCTAGTTAGAAGTAGGAGCAGAAGTTAAGTTTAAGTTTAAGTTGAAGTTGAAGAGTTGGAAAAGCAAAAACTATATTTTCATTGCACATTGTGAAGCCAAATCTTTAAAAGTGCAAGTAAATTGATATCCATTGAATGAATAGCATAAGTCCCCCTAAGTGATTACCAGCAAATCACATTATTTCACCAAGCGAATATCCACAATTGAAGGGAACCTTGAAGTCATTTCATGATCTTACGTTGCAAGCTTAGCATGAGAGATGACCTTATATCAAGAGAGGATTGAATGTTTGGTGTTTCATCCCGAAACATTGAGTATTTAATTCTACATGTTGTAGTGGAACAAAACTCACATCAACAGGTCGCTAGTTCATCTGCATTAGAAAGAAATTGGAGCACATATTCTTTCATCCACTCAGTAAAGCGCAATAGGTTGTGATCAAAGAGAGCGGAAAACTTAGTATATGTGCATTCCAACTTGCGTCTCATCTCACACAAGCATAAAGAATACAAAGAAGGGGAGACGAAGATATGGAACTTGAATGAAGAGCTTGCGGACTTGGATGCTTCCACTTTTCAGCTTGCAATTGCTGAATTGGAAGAATCTGACAGCGATAATGTTATTGGTGCAGCTGATCCCATTGGCCTTAGCACTATTTGTGAATCAACTAATACCAAAGAAGAAGAAGAAGAAGAAGAAGAAGATGATGATGATGATGATGATGATGATGATGATGATGAATAAATTACTAATCCATTAGTTGAAACAATGATACTTGAACTTGATGTTATGATTTATCATTTGACATTTTAATATTTTGATGTTGAACTTGAAGTATATGATGGTATGATTGTGATGCTATGATTACAAGTTTATGGTATTTTTATTGTTTAAACTTTATATGATATTATGTGACATTCTAATCTTAATTCATGCTTACAAGCTGCATAAATATAGATATATAAAAAAGGATCTTTCCTTTCCTTTCCTATATATAAAAAATTACATGTTTTTGTACTAACGAACCCAAACCCTATTTCAAAATTTTGTCGTACCGGCGAACCAGTTCTTCGACCCCCAAACTTGAACCCAAACCCGAAGTGGCAACCTATGTCAGAAAGAATTAGCCTAATGTTTGCTAAAAGAAGTTAAGCATTGCCAAGAAAAGAAAAGAAAGCAAATCACATAAAGTTGGCGGTTGCTGTTAGAATTAAACAAGAAAAGAATGTTTGAGGATATGATAGGATAAACCAAATCTGATTTATGTCAATAAAAGAAAGATTTAATGTGTCATAAAACGAAAGATTTAATGTGACACAAAAGAAAGATTCAATGTGTCATAAAAATAAAAATTGAATGAAGCATAAAACGAAAGATGTAAAAGCAGATTTGATAAGGTTTCCTGATCAGATTTGGGCACCCAAGATTTTTAATAATCTTCTATTTTGAGAATCCAAACAGCAGCGCCACTTTTAGTAGGTTTTATTCTTGAAGAGTTTTATGGATATTTATGAAATAAAAAAGGAAAGTGCAGTTTAAGAAGATGATTTTTAAGTGATTAAGGAAACTACAGTTTAAGATAATGAATTTTTAGTGATTTAAGGAAAGTGCAGTTTAAGATGATATTTTAGTGATTTAAAATTGGAGAAAAAGGGTGATGTGAAGAGAAGGAAGAACAGATCTATGAAGATTGAGCAGAGAACACAGAAGTTTTTTCAAGAAGAGTTTATTGTGGGTCGGTGCCTCATACTGAGTTGGTGCTCAGAGGGAGTTGGTGCTTCTAGTGAACTCAAGCTCACATTTGTAAGATTGGTGTCCTATGTGGGTTGTTGCCTACATTAATAAAAGCAATATCTTGCTATGGTTTCTTCCCTTGGGGGTTTTCCACATAATTTATGTATTCTTGCATGCGTTGTTTGCTTGATGTTTTTTAAGTTATATTTGCAGATTTGAAATTAGTGCTAAAATTCATCCTAATGCTAATTCAGCCCCACCCCCCCCCCCCTCTCAATNCCCCCCCCCCCCCCCCCTCTCAATATTAGTGTGTGCTCTTCGAAATTAAACCTAACAATATATGTGCTATTACTAAAATCTCCAGAAAAAACCTTGGTAACTACAATATTTAGGAAAAGAAGTGGAATACTAACAAATTAACCCCACAAATTTCAGTGCTAAACTCAAAGCCCTTACAAGCGCTGAAATATAAAACCATAAAATTTCAATGTTAAAGCTAAATCCCTATCGAGTGCTGAGAAATTAACCCCAAAAAATTAAATTACAACATAGCACTAAACTTAGAGAACATATAAAACAGTAAAATATGTTCAAAATGGATCATATAACAGAAATTATATGTTAATATAATATTATCACAAACACTTGCTAAACCAATTTTGCGTTGACCTTAGGACAACATACGGTACAAAGAGAAACCTCAAAATTATATGGTATAAAGAATATATAGAGCAAAAATTCAAAGAAAAACCTCACAAGCACCACACAAATGTACATGTTAGTACCAAGAGTTCACACTAATCTCGATAAAAAATCTCAGACAACCCTAAAAATTATGTTGCACTGAAGAATTATACAGTATTTCAAAGAAACTCCTCCCAAATTATATGTTAATGACATGACAAGAACTTCAGAATGATATCCAAAACCGAGACACAAAATCCTCAAATTGTCATCTTAGAAGGAATACATATACTGGAAAAAACTAAGGCCTACCAAATGCAACAAATTAACCACACAAATTTTCACAACCACCTAAAGAAGCACATTAACCCCGGGAGAACATCAAAAGAAAACCCTCAAACCAGGCTAAAACTATTAGACCATCCAGCAACCAAAAAAGAACCGTCGAAACGACGTCATGCAGAAAGCTTTTTGCACGCAAAAATTAATGAAAAATATTTCAAAATTTAAATAGCGACAAATTAACCTCACAAATTTTCAACGTAAGCTTAAAAATACTAGCATTAACCTAAGGAAAACGCAATACCACAAAAGAAGCCTCAAAATTGAGGTTCCTTCTGTAACAAAAGTTTTATACAGTCGGAACAAAAATGTAACAAAAAAAAGAGCAAAGAATTCTTGCCTCTCAAGCCTCAAAATAAAGATTAAAGAACTTTAAAGCGAATAATTCATGGAAAAATCAAAGTTCTGTTGTCTACTAAGCCCTTGATTACAACAGATAACATTAAAGACTAAGAATCGTTATCTTATCTTTCCCCAACCTAAGTATAATAGAGTATTAAACACTTTTAATCAAAACTTCTACGACAAGCAAAGAATTCTCGTCTCCTAAGCCTTGGAAATTAATTCTCAAACATAACATTTCAGAAAGAGTATGAAAGACAACCAGAAAATCCCTACCTTTTCAACCCTAGCATCGAAAGTTCTCCTATCCATCCCAGTAGGAGACGCGCACACGACCATTCCGGGCGTCACCTTTTCACAGTCCTTATCAATCAGCTGTCTGGAAGGCAGCCGAAATGCCGCTTCCAGCTCCTGCAGATCTTTAACATTTTCCAAATAAAATTCTTCATCGGGAGCTTCAGCGAAATCTCCTTCAAATTGAATGATGAGTTTATCATTTTCAAGCTTCAACGAAACTTCATACCACGCCCTGTCCGCAGACTTGTACTCTAGACATGGAACACAATCTCTTTTCCGCATTTTCAAGAATTTGCCCTACAATAGTGTAAATAACACAGTTATTCAGCTTGAAAGCAGAGCGCTTGAAGAATTTTACATGTAAACCTAGTTTGGCTGTTCTCCCGCGTCTGAAAGGAATGCGAAGAGTGAAACGCCGTTCTGTTCTCGCACCGACATGCACCGTACTGAGCACCGTGAAAACGTGCCAATCCAAATCAAAGAGCTTTGATTGTTCAAATTTTATGAGAATCGCGAAAAATATTGATTGAATTTAATGCGTCTACGACTTTAAATATTCCATGGACTGAAAACATTCTTTATTTGTCTGCACACTATTTTCATGGGGATCTTTTACAATCAAAACATTCTTTATTTATCTGCACACTATTTTCATGGGGATCTTTTACAATCAAATATTGAACACACCAGCATATTCTTTCTAATAGTAGGTTCTTATATTTTGTTTTTGTTTTTTTTTCATGTATCAGGTCTATGCAACTATTAATTTGAACCTTAATAAATAAAATATGTTGTTAACACAATATGTTAACAACATGTGTGTTAGTCTATTGTGTTAACGTGTGTTAGTAATTTGCAAACAAATGCAATAGACTAACACACATGTTGTTAACATATTGTGTTAACAACATATTTTGTTTACTAAGGTGCAAATTTGTGACTGCATAGACACAACCCCCAAGGTTTCACATCAATTAGAACAAGTGTCATATAGTGGCTAGTACTTGTCATATGTTGTGTAACTAGTTTTAATTTTAATTAATTGTCAAAAAATTTTAGTCTATAAACATTTTTCATTATTTTTTTATACAAATATAATGGTCTCTTAACTTGATTTTTAATAGAAAAGGTTAAACAATTGTAAATTGTAAGTGACAATTATGTTGAAAGAATAAACTTTAGTTTAGTTTATATTATGAAGACATTTATAGGTCCATTAGTAGTTGTAGTTTTGCTTCATGACTTTTTAATAACAAGGCTTAATTTGCATTAGTAGCTGTAATTTTGAGTACATAACTTGTTAATAAAAAAATTTAATATAAGTTTAAACGAACTTTCTACGCAATGTATATTACTTCTTTATTGTGAAATGTGTGATCCCATAGTTGGGTGTTGTTTAAAGGGACAAAACATTGTTTGTTGTAGTAATATGAACATCTAAATAATTCATTATTGCATGTTTGATATTGTTGGCATTGATAATGTGCATATGACTTTTATGTTAAATTTGGGTTAAGGTGTACTTGGTTTGGTTATTGTGAAATGTCGTAACTATATTGGTAACTTTACTTGTAACGGTCATTTTAACGGTAATTTTTTTGTAACGATAATAAAAAAAATTGAGTAGGAATTGTATAAATTGATGGTGGGGAGTTATTTCTTGGTTTACTACTGATGCAAAAGCTCAATAGTATTTTGAAAAGTGTAACCACCATATGTTTATGGTTAAGAGAAGAAATGATATCCTAACGATTAGTTGTTTCTATATCCTATATGATACCCAATCAAATTAATATTTATGAAAATAATCTTAATTTACTTTTGCATGTGAAATAATGATTTTTTTGCTTTAAAAATTTAAATCTTAAATTGGGTTAAATTAAGCTTTCTTTGTGAGCATTGTATGCTAACTCAAGTCACATAAGTGTTTTGTTCAACACTTAGAGTAGAGCTATTATTTTCTGTGTTCATGCATAAATTTGACTATCCTATAAAAATATTTACATTGTACAAGCATCTAGGACATCTTGCATGTTTGAGGGTGTTGGCAGTGATCATATGCATATGGAGCTTAGCAGTTTAGAAGTATTAAATAAATATTCTAAGCAGTACCCTGTTTATGACATGAGGTTTTGTAAGTTGTTGGGAAGCCTTCAGTTTGAGGTCCAAATGATATGGAAATGTGAATAGCCAAATTATAGAAGTGTTGTATGAGTGGTGGGTGACGACAATGGCGGCTTTTTAATTCTGTCGTAGACTCAATGAACAGGTAGAAGGGAAACGTACTAAGTACAATTGCAATGTAGTTATTGATTGGTTTTATCAATATGCTTTGTCTTGTAATTTTTTTATTGTGTTGAAAACCATTATTTACTTTTACCTTATTTTCTATGCCTAGCACAGATATCATATGAATAAGTTAAGTGCACTCCAAATAAGATGTGTTTTGTAGATCATTTTTTTGTATAAATGTAGTTGATTTTGGCATAAGCATGGAAGGAATAACCCTTCGAAGGTAGAAAGCATAGAGTGGGAACATATGAGGTAGAGGAAGGTAGAGTAATTTCATTTTATGGGCCCTAAACAAGACTAGTTTATGAACCAAAAATAGAACGAGCACATCTTATGAAAAAAACAAACTAATGAAAGAAGAGAGTAGAGAAATCAATACTTGAAATAGTATTGTGATACTGCATATCAATGTAGATTCTATAATTTCTCAAAACTGTTCAAGTGGGAGGAGAGAAAATGGTATCCTAATATCTGCTTACTAGAGATAATGTTGTGTACATGTATTTTAATTTGTGGCAGCTATACAATGTAAAGAGAACTACAGAACAAGGTTGAATTAGTTTTCCAATGGAAATGCGTCCTAAATAAAATGTGCCAAGAATTTGTCACAAGTAAGACTTTGATATATGTTATAAGCTATCTTAAAAGTTAAAGCATTTGAAGAAGCATTCTATAAACCTACAGTCAATTTTTAATATAATCAACTTATTATTTAGACATAACCTTTTATATTTTGATTAGTGAATTATATGAATCTCATGGCCATTTACTTTAAATTCAAAACATTATTAGTAGATTAGTGGAATTATCTGTAAGATAAAACTCTAATTTGTATCAAGTATAGAATATAAAATTTATATAAGATAGAGGAGTCTATATTAATTTAAATGGATGTCCAAAAATAAGGCAATGGGAGTCCTTCACTGTGCCAACATGAATGCACATAAATAAGATGAATTCATTAAATGAATGTTTTCAATCTAAAAATATGAGTATGATAGGGACAGTGGATTGGTGCAAGAAGACATGGACAATCTACTTATGAGATTTTGTGAATAGACTACCTGGTTGACTGTAACCTAATTCAAGAACAGGACCAGTGGTTGTGGTTACTTGACCAAGTTTTGATTCAATGGATTTGTACCGATGCTTAAGTATTCTGATAATATTTTTGTGTAATCTAGTGCTACTTTACACAATTTCATGTTGCAAGCATGCATGCTAATTTTCTAATGGTTTTAAATCGATGTACATTGTGACCAAATTTTGTATAATGTTATCTCACCCCGTGTGTATATATATAAATAAAAGCTTTTGTACGAAGAGGGTATGCTATGGTATTATTTCTACACAATTTGAGCTGGCGTGTTTACTTTGTAATTTTTCATATTGCAAGTCTTGGCATTTTGTTCATATGCCTCCATGAAGAGTAGAAAATTGTCACCTGAGTCAGTAATTTTGGACTGTGGAAAGGTATGGAAATAATAATTTGGTCAATTAGCATTGGAGTGAAATATCATTGCTTGAGTATAAACGAAATCTTTGTAATGCGTCTACAAAATGAAAAGCACTTAGAACAAGGTTTGTGTGATTCAAGGATGTTTAAAATGAATTTTGAAAAAAAAAAAAAAAAAGGGAAAAATGAGAACAATATTGACACCAAGGAGGTAGATGAAAAAATGAGAACGGTATTGACACCAATGAGGTAGAGTGAAGAATTGTAAAGTTGAGAGAGTTGATATTGATAAAATTAATGTGAAACCTACCTTTAATTTTGGAAAAGAAATCTCTTGCACTATGCAGCTTCAGCAAGTGGAAAATAGAAACTGAATGCCCAGAGATGTCATTATATAACACAATCACATTTAAGGAACTTCCACCATTTTTAAGAATATTTCAGTTTGCAAAGTTGTATAACCAGTAGCTCATATTTGTAGACATAAGAACAAAGTAGTGACAAAACCAAAAGGTCAATGCTCTCCCAAGCAAAATGTGAACGTAAAAGGAAGGCAATAATCAATTTTTTTTTGGTTTTTAGCCAACAAAAATCTATCAGACATCGTGTCCGATGGGGAAGCTAATAGCTCCTTTTGTGTGAACTAAAACACATTGGTAGGTGGCAATATTAAATTCTTAGAAGGGCAATGGAGCAGTGAAGCTAATTTCACACCAAAAACATGAAACATAACAGAAATTGTTTCAAGAAATCAAAATAAAGGGTGTTTTTAAGTAGTAGAGCACAAGAGGTTTTTTTTTAAACCTCATGGAGCTATAAGCATTTGGGTAAAGCAGAAAGAAATTTTGAAAACAATGATATATCAAAACCATAGGAAATTCTGTGACAACCAACTTGCAAAGAAATTAATAAGAGGTTGACTCAGCATTAAGGGGATTAGAAATAAAAAAATTTAATTAAACAAAGTATTGGCCATAAGAAGGTCGATGCAGTGGTCAAAAAATGTGGCTCAAATAGTTGAATTGCTCAGAATTATTGATCTCTCAGTTATGTTTGAGTTTAATTGGAATAGTCTTTCAGCTCGCGAGACACAAGGTACTGTAATGCATGTTGTTGGCTTTCTTGGTAGGTTAAGACTAGTTGATGGTGCGTGTCATTGTAGCCTAATTTGAACGAGGATTTTATGCGAAAAAACAAATCTTTTGCCAACGGAAGAGAAAGAGACTAAAAACTAATATAACACCAAGGTGGATGGAGGATATATATACAAAAGTGAAACCCTAAACCTAATCTTTGTTTATGTTGTCTTCACCAATTTGTGTATTCATTTTTTCACTTCATTATTTCTCTGCAATCACTCAGAAGCTGTAATCAACATATGTGGATAAGCAAAACATTTAGAAACCCGGGGTACCAATTAAAAGGTTTAACTGAATGTAATTTTGGGTAGAATTGTTTATCTATATTTTACACTGCGATTAATAGCGGGATTTTTTACATTAGCAAAATATAAACAAAAACCCATTGCCTATTTGGAAGCAAGAGAAGGCATAACTTTTTACAAAGATATATGTATAAAATCAAAGGAGACAAATTTTGAGAAAAAAATAGACAACACTAACGCTTATATTTTCTGTTTGCAGAGGTCGATCGCTATTAAGAAGAACAAGAATGAAGTATGAATGAAGTCCGACATAGCGTAAATAGAGAAATGGAAAACTGAAAGCGTAGAATCTGGGCACCACAAAGTTGTGAGAGGAATTGAAAGCAACAATTAGAGCCATTATCTTATAAAATAGGAGAGAAAAACTATAATCGTGCAAACATTCGAAAAAGCCATGTATAAGACCCCAAAGCGAATTAACTAATGAATGAGAAGAGAAATAATTTTGGTATTTACAAAGTTAAAAAATGCATATGTACACTTAGGGGAAGAAAGAAAATTTTATAAATATAAAAAATAGTTCTTTATAATTGATGGAAGTAAACTTTTTCAATCACTACTAAAACATTTTTCATTCCAATAGTATTGCCTAACGACAAGTACTAAAAAGGATGTTATTTGTTCTGAGTAGCTTCAATTTTATTGTGATATTATATAAAAAGAATTTTAGTTATTCAGCTTCAGTAGAAGTACTTCAAACTTCAAGTGTAACTATTTTACAGTTTCATTGTATATTTTTTATTTCTAATACAGTTCTTGTATAATCTTTGTTTAGACAGGTTTGATTCTATAGTTCTATTCTCTTTCTTTTATCATCCTTAAATAACTAGTACATGTTGTCAACTGTCAAAAAGTATTTGTATTGCAATTTTACTATGACATTACATTTATAGGATGTTAGTTGTTCAAGGTAGCTTTAGAAGTGCTTTAAACTTCAAGTGTAACTATGTTCAGTCTTCAAATTGTATAGTCTTTGTTCCTACGTATATGTTGTGACAGTTTTGGTTCTATAGTTATATTCTATTTCTACTCGGAGGCTTTTTCTACTTGCAACAAAACAACTACAGTCAAATATATTTTGAAGATTAACTTAAGAAAATGATTACAAGTACTCAAATAATTATTACTAGAAACATAATCCCAACCTTTGTAGACAAAAATTGTTGCTCAAATAATTGCTATTGGTTTTCCATTTCTAAACTCACCTCCAAAAACAAAGAACAACCACTCAAATTGTTAAGAAAACTTTGAGTTATTATTTATATATGGATGAACAATTGATCAAATAATTGTAACTTTTTATTATTTTTTTTCAAAAGTTAACATAATTGTACATTTTTATTATTTATTTAAAAATAATAATTCATTTTTAATAATAGTTTTTTTAAAGAATTTTTATAGTATCTCTCTCTCTCTCTCTCTCTCTCTCTCTCTCTCTCTCTCTCTCTCACACACACACACACACACACACACACCAATTTATATATAAAAATAAAAAATAAAGATTCTAAGATTATTTATTTTATATGATTTAAATTGTATGTTTATGCATTTAAAATTATTTTAATACCATATAAGTAAAATAACACATTATATTTTAATTAAATATTGAAAATATTTAATAGAATTTAAAATAAACAATAATACATAAAATTTTAATAAGATAATTCAAAAAATACAAAGATGAATATAAAATGATTTTGACATTGCTATCATAATTTAACTATGAAGTTTTTTTTGAAGTCAAACTCACTTACCCATGTTTCATAAGTTGTTTAACAAAAATTTGTCTCTTATGACAACGAATGGTCCACTTAGCATGCTCACAAAGATAAAAATGAGTAAAATATTTTATATTTCTAAAATTAAAATAATTGTACACTTTTATAATTTATTTTAAACAAAAAAATGTTAAGATATTTTTATAATAATTTTATACTAAAAACTTTTTTAAATTTTTTTTATGATAATAATTATATTAACTTTAAATGACTATATTTTAAATATATTATAATTTACTATATAAAAATACAAACTCGGTGTATTTATAAAACTAAAAAAGCAAGATTGTTTTAAGGTTATCTTCTATATGATTTTCATTACATATTTATGCATTTAAAATTATTTATATATATATATATTTTTTTTTTTTTGTTGATCGGAAAATTATTTATATTTATATTATAATCGACTTCCATAATTTATTTTAAGTAAAAAAACTAGGCTAAATTATGATAATAAAATGATAAAATATAATAACAATAATGGTGTATTAATTATAATATAACCAACAAATATAAGATATGGGCAAAATGCAGAAAGATAGTGAAAAAGCAGTTTAAACAAAAGTAGGAAATCCTGCGAAAATCAAACATTATCAAATATTCCCTCGATAAAGGTGTAGAATATGAAGATAATAAAAAGGTGTGTTCACGACTAGCACAAAGCAGTATACAAACCATCGAACTATCGAATGAAACAAAGGTAGATCTAGTTAGTCTAGAGGAGCTTGCGATCATGTGTTGATTCATTGAATCACAAATGGATAGAAGATTCAGAACTGAATCTCTAATTGGAAAATGCTAGAAATTACTAAATCTTTGCCTAAAGGTTTATTTATACTATTTTTTGCAAATGAAAATGTAAGAGACAAAGTGTTAGAGGGAGGACTTTAGATGATGAATGATTTCCCTCTGTATATACAATGATGGTGCCCTAATTTTAATCCAAATGATATGGAACCATATGATAAACCATTGTGGGTTCGTCTTCAAAATCTACCTATGGAATATTAGTTAGAAGAATAGATAGATTGAACTGAGAACCTTTATAGGTATTACCACATACTTAGTTAATGGAGATTCATCTATATGCATGCATCAAAATCGCAACAACAAGGAAAATACCCAAAGAAAGCAAACTATTTGTTGACGGAGATCACTACGTTAAGAAAGCGAAAACTAAAGAGCAGAGATATTTCTACTTAAAATATCGAAAAAGGGGTCACATGGAAAGAAATTGTTGAATTCCTACAAAGAAGATTACAAAGTGGATACAACAAATTAATATAAATAATAAAAAAAAAAGGTATCATGGTTTTGATAGATCACAAGCAGCTGAATCCAAAGCAATCAGAGGATGATAACAAAGAAACTGGTGATTATTGATGATATAGAGATTGAAAACCTATTTGCAAACCTGATCAAGCCCAACCACAAGCTCTAGATCTACAAAACTAACCAACATCATATCAAAGGAAAACTTCTCCATGGATACATGACAATGAATGTAAATAAAGACATACCCATGTGCATTCAAGAAACGCTTGATTTCATTGTTCTTCTATTCTTAAAAATCTTGTATGAAGGTGGGTTGCTCTCCAATTTTTAAGCATGTGCACAAGAAGACATGTAAAGGAATGGAGAGTGGTTGATTGATGCAAGACAATAGCCATATGAAGATGATAATGGTGATAGAAAAGGCTCTCAAAGATCACAATTATGCAAGAGATCACAAGTTCACAATAAAAATAGGTGTCAAACATTAGGATGGGCATTAGTATTTTTAAATGATAGGAGAAAATGTTGTTTTATAAAAGTCCTCATGAAAGCCATTGATAGAGATTAAGAGGTGAAAGAATGGATGGCTATGACTAGAGAATAGGTAAGGAAAAAGAGAGCGATGATGAGAATAAAGGAGATTAAGAGGTCAATGCAAATGAAGGGGTGAAATTGAGTGGTAGGTAGAGGATATTGATTTTTCTATAATACATCACAAGGTGCATTGAATCTAGACATGTTAAGATATGTGAAGAGTGGAAAAGTCAAATGAAGAGACAAGTGTCATTTGCCACATGCCTACAAATTGAGATTTGATCGATGCGAGTGGAGAATGATTGGTGGGAATAGAAAGAAAAGGATAATGAATTAATTAATTAAATAAATTATTTATTGAATTAATAGTAGAAAAGGGAAAACTTGAAAAAAATAGATAATTCAATAAATAAATATTTATTCAATGATATGATAGAAAAGGCTAGTGAAATAAATAAATTATTTAAATAATAGAGGAAAAGACTTATGAATTAATTATATAAATAATAAAGATCTATTTAATAAATAGAGGAATTTTGATTAAAATAATTAAATAAAATATTTATTTAACTAAGTGAGGATAATTTTGGGTGTCTACATTTTGCCCATTTTGAGATAATGCAACTTGTCTCTTTATTTCAAAGAAGAAAAGGATAAGGACTAGAAGCATGATGACCTAGTCACGAGAAGGATAAGTGTTGGTGAACAGATTTGTCACTCCAAATTCACCTTAAAAACTGACTTTATTTGCCCTATGAGTAGTGATAATTGTGCCAACTGTTGGAGAGATTGCAATCAAATCATAATCAAACTGTAATCTTCCTCTGGTTTGAGAGGGGCATCTTCCTCGTATGATGGGATTATTTAATATTTTTGTGTACTTTTAACCAGAAAGTACAAAAAGGAGAAAACATTAAACTAAAAGAGAAAGAATAACAAAAACCCTATTGGAAGACATACGAAGACCAAATAAGATTTCATAACAGTTAACAATTACAAAGGGGGTTTATCAACAAATATTTGTATTCATGCAATAACATGATGAACAAAGAATCGCGTATCTCAACATACGAAGAGATAAATCACTTCATCACATTCAAACCAAAATACCAAGGCCTAATTGTGTGTCATTATACCAACTACACAGATATCAATATCTTACACATGCATAAAGGTTAGTAACTTAACATACGAGAAGTTAGTAATTATAACACAAAGGAACATTCAGAGCATATGAACAAATGTCTTCTTTATCATGTTTATGAGATTGTGCAATCTCAAATCCTTCTGTACATAATGCAAAACTAAAAGTAATTTAAAGTTTCTCTTTGTATTTCTCCGGAGTATCCCCTCTGTAAGAGTTCCCCCCCTTTACATTGCAAAATGGTCGTGTATTTATAAGCTCTCCTAGAATAACTACTTAAGTAACTTATTAGAGTAATTGCCTAAGTGTGTACTTAGAGTAACTGCCTATTGGATGACAAGTTAGGATTTACCTAATTTTTACAAAAATTAAGCTCAAATTCTAACTTTAATTACAATGAGTGACACAAGTCACTTTTACAACACAAAAATTTGAAAGCATAACTTTAAAGTTAGGCTTTTGCTAAGGTGTTTATCCATCTCCATATTTTTCCTTTCCTATTGGCATCATTTCACCATCTGGCTAGTTGAGAAAAGAAAATACATATCTTTTTGTTGGAATGAATAAATAGCCTTGAAGCCCTCCACGAGAATTAAAAATTCACTTTTTGAAACATGGCTATCTATTAGTGTATCAATTGTTGAGTTGCTAGTAAACTTGTGGATTGGATCACACTTTGAAGTTCTTGATATTTACCGCATCTTTCTATCCTTCCAAAATATCTCTTTGAATATGCATATATTGCATGCATTTTTGTCACCTATCTTCTTATAAGAGTACTTTGACCCACTTGCTTACATCTAATTCATCCATGCTTATTTACAACATTTATAAATTATCTTCATCTCTTCACAAGGCATTATATCTTGTCTAGATGTCAATATTAGAAATTATGTGAGAATAGGCTTGTAAATCTCCCATTCACCAAGACGAGGCTGAAATATCTCTTCAAACTTTTTCCTATTGACCATTGTTCTATGTTCAACACAAACCCCAACCATTACATTGGATGGCAAGACATTATTAAATCTAGTTGTATGGAACCCCCAATACTAAATGTATACACTGTTATTGATGATTCAATTTTCTCATTACTAGCTCTCGCAAGAGTAGCTTTTGTAGTGGGGATCACCCCGCAGTGTGATGGTAAATCACAAGCCCTGTTGAGAGGGTAGCCAAGGTTCGATTCACGCCCCCTACATTTCAAATGTAGGAACGAAGCACGATGAAGGTCAGACGATGTACGAATGAAGGATGGACAGCTGTCAAGCTCGTTGTTCAGGATGATTCGATGGTGTTGATTACCGCTGATAATATAGGTCTCCTGCACTATGTTATGCGCACATGTGCGGTTATTGTAGGAGATGCCTACGTGGTTCATGCGAGTGGAAGGACAGACTAGGAGTCATAAGGGTGCCAACAACGGGAGATATAAGAAGATTGGACTGTCGAGATGGAATGGAGAGATAAGGTGAATGCTACCGGGGTTTGGAGAGATTAGGTATCCGGCAGTTCTGACGTGGAGGGTGGACGGACAGAAGGGGAGACATAAGGGTGTGCCGACATCGAGAGATATAAGGGGATGGACTGTAAAGCAACGCATGGAATGCCGACATCGGGAGATATAAGGAGATGGACTGTCGAGCAGCGCATGGAGTGATAAGGTGGTCGATGCAGATCCAAGGTGGAGGGTCACCGACAGAGGTGGTCGTCACGCGGGGAGTTATAAGGTGGGCGCGATACTACCCAAATGGTGGTTGAAGAGGGAGATATAAGGAGCTTGGGAGATATAAGGTGGGCTTAGATTGTAATAGGATGGCAAGAATGCCGATCAAATACTGAGGATGAGGTCCCTCAAAAATGTGGCCTCACTGGTTCATAGCTCCAGTCAAAAGCGTTTACCGATTAAAAAAAAGAGTAGCTTTTGTAGATGTAGAATTCTTTGACTGAGCCAAGTGCGTAGACACTTGCATGATAATTGTCGTTAATATAGTGCCCCACTCCCAACCGAAAATATCCTTGTCAATAGCTTAGAACATGCCCCACAAGTTTGTATGTAGATACTAGTAGAAGAGAAGACACGCCAATGTCACCAACAGTGGCTTCAAGGAATGACCAATTGTTCTCCAAATATATTTTCACTTCTACGCCAAATCTAATAAATTGTCCATAAAATTGAACATCTCTTAAAGTGACTATGTCAAATGTGTGCTCTCTTTGCGATTCCAAATTTTGCATGCATGTCTATCGTACCCCCGACTTAAACGTCACACACTAATGACTGATTCCTAGGCAAAAAGTGTCAAATAGTCAAATTTGACTTACTTTTTACAAGCTTAATATTTTCCTTAGTGTGTGATGTTTAAGACTGGCCCTATGGCACCTCCTCCAACTGTGATATCTGACAACATACCTCCACCAGGATGGTCATAAATTTTGTTGGATTGGCTCTATGCCTATCAGTGGCATTTGTTTGAGAGTTTTAATCAACCTTTCAACAAATCCATACATACATGGGCCTGTTTGTTTCGCAGAATTAGACTGGAATTGGCATTATCTAATTCCAGATAATGCCAATTCCATGTTTGTGTCCATCTTACAAAATTGGAATTGGAATTTTCAAATTCCAATTTTGCCCCAAAATGGGAATATGCATTTTCCACCCAAATAGGTGGAATTGGAATTAGCTATTCCAATTCCAATTTTTATAAAACCAAATTTAAGCTTTACACATGTGTGTATATGTATGTGTATGTGTGTATATGTGTATATATATACATGTGTGTATATACATATGTATATATACACACACATGTGTATATGTATGTATATACAGACACATGTATATATACATACATGTGTGTATATACACTCATGTATATAT
>MU227134.1:2806938-2829018 GCA_018584345.1 Thuja plicata
ATTGCAGATATTCAGATCTATTTACGTACAATACCTCTCTGATCAATGTATCAATTCAATTCCTTTGTGCTTCACACTTTCTGCTCTGTGATGTTGTGCTTCACTGTTCGTCGGTGTCTGCAGAATTATTTAGCTCTCCCTTAGCTTGATTGATCAGGACTGTATGAAGTTTATCCTTCACCAGTTTCTCTTCAACATCTTCTTTCAATTCACTCTCTCATGTATCTAATTGCTTGCGGAAATGAATTATGCTTGTCTCTTATATAGACACGATATTCCTTTATTTCTGATTCTTGATTCTTGATTCTTGGCATGAAAAACAATCCAGCCAATTTGATTTATGGCTTTAACTCCTGATTTATCTCGTAGTTATCTTCTTGCCAACTGTATAAATTAATTGCTTAACTGTGGTTGAATAAAACAAATAAAACAATCAGTTAAGTCTATCCTTAAGCTCTACCAGCTAGATATTTTTTCATTTTCTGATCTTTCTGTTCTATCGGTCAATTATGCAGTTCATCGACGGTGACAACTGCCAGTTCCGTCGGTGCAACTTTAGTTAGCTTCAGGATCTCCATCCGTTGGGCATCATTGGATCTTGCTTGTTGGGAAACACTATCTTCTTGTTCGTTGGGCATCACTGTGACTTTATCTCTGTCTTTACCGATGGTGTGCACTAAGTCGGTGTGGTCTGTCACTTAGTGAATACTTGACTTTTATGCATTGCTGAAAGCATAACCTCTGTTCCATTGATTCTCTAAAGTCTTTGGCATTATGTATATGACCATATAGATGATATCAATTTGACATCAATGACAATACAAACCACTAACTGGTTTAATGTTTTGCATCATCTTCAACTTAACATTATCAAACATTCAATCAGTTACATGTCATCATTTGCTCACCGATCACTTATCCTTCCCACTGGTCACTAAAATTAGTTATAATTGTAACTGTAGCATCTAGACACTGCTAACCATCATATCCTGTGACCATGACACAAGATACATCAGAGATTTGACAAGACATTCAAATCATCTATCACCTGTCATTAATTGTTCTAGCAGTTGTACTGTTATACACCATTCGATTACAATTCTCACATAAACTTACTTCAGCAGTAGAGGTCATGCATTTGACACCCAAAGACACACCTAAGTCTCTCCTAAAGATAACAACCACTGAAAGTCACTGAAACTCATCATTCATCACAAATATGCTAAGAACACAAAGTCAATAGTTGGCATAAATGAAAATATAATATATGATCATCCTATAATCAAATCACTATGTCATCACCAAATCACACTTACCATCACCGCATCAGATATGCCAACAATTACATGAAAAGGATGTTAGTTGTTCCACACAGCTTCAACAGTGGTTTAAACTTCAAGTGTAACTATGTTCAGTCTTCATTGTATAGTCTTTGTTCATATGTATAATCTTTGTTTAGATGGTTTTGGTTCTATAGTTCTATTCTATTTCTTCACCAAAATAACTTGCAATGGTTACACGGATAGTAAAATATATTTCAAAGATTAACTTGAGAAATTGATTACAATCACTCAAATAATTATTACTGAAACATAATCTAACCTTTGTGTACAGAGAACTATTACTCAAAGAATTGCTATTTTTTCCATTTCTAAACTCACCTCTGAAAACCATAAACAACTACAATTATAACCTAAAACATAATCCCAACCTTTGTGTATAGAGAACTATTACTTAAATAATTGTTGTTTCTCCCATTTTTACGCTCACCTCCAAAACCCGATGGTGACGTTTTGTATCTGGGCAAACTACTAAAACCTGATGGTGGCCTTTTGTGTATGAAGAAACCACTCAAATCACTTTACCAAAACACAATCCTGACCCTTTGAGTTACCATTTGCATATGGATAAACAACTGATCAAATAATTGTAACATTTTATTATTTATTTTCAAAATTTTAAATAATTGTACATTCTCTATTATTTATTTTAAAGAAGAAATATTTATACACTAAAGAATATTTTTTATAATAATTTAATTGTGCATGTGGGTGAGTGTGTGTGTGTGTGTGAGAGAGAGAGAGAGAGAGAGAGAGAGAGAGAGAGAGAGAGAGAGAGAGAGAGAGAGAGAGAGAGAGAGAGTGANGAGAGAGAGAGAGAGAGAGAGAGAGAGAGAGAGAGAGAGAGAGAGAGAGAGAGAGAGTGTCAATTTACTATATTATAATTTTTCATATAAAAGCAAAAATAATAATTTTAAGATTATTTCTTCTATATGATTTTTATCCTTTAAAATTATTTTAATACAATATAATAAAAAAATACGTAAAATTTCAACTAAATATTAAAAAATGTTTAATGAAATTTAAAATAATCAATAATAGATAAAAATTTAATAAGATAATTCAAACAATGTAAAGATGAATATAAAATAATTATGATATTGCTATCACAATTTAACTATGCAATTTTTTTAGCCAAACTTATTTACCCATGTTTCATGAGTATTTGTTCACAAGAGCCTATCTCTCATGACAAGTCCACCTAGCATGCTCAGAGAGGTATAAACGAGTAGAATAATATATTTCCAATTTAAACTAATTGTACATTGTTTCTCATTTATGTTAAAAAAAACAATGTTAAAATATTTTTATAATAATTTTAAACAAAAAGTTATGTACATTGTTTCTCGTTTATTTTTTTAAAATAATGTTAAAACATTTTTATAATACTTTTAAACCAAAAAAAATTATTTTTTTATTTTTATCATAATAATTATATTAACTTGAAATGCATATTCTCTTATAATATTATAATTTACTACATAAAAAATCAAAGTGAGAATATTTATAAAATAAAATAAAAGCAAGATTATTCTAAGGTTATTTCTTCTTTATTATTTTCTTATATATTTATGCATTTAAAATCATTTATATTTATATTATAATCAATTCACATTATTTGTTTTAAGTATACAATTATAAAAAGTTGTAATTATGGACTTAATAGTGGTAGCGAAGCACATGAATTAAATATAAAACTTCTGAAGACATTGAAGCAATCAACAAAAGTAGCGAATTCATTCAGGAATGGAGTTGTAGAAGGAGGAAGAACAATAGGAATCCTCAATTAGAAAATGGAGAAATAAGAAGGGGAGATAATTTTGTTTGTGAATGTATATGGTGAAGTGGTGACCAATGGTAGACCACCAAGTCACACATGTACATCAGAAAGGGACCCTAAAATGTGATCCATTTTGGACTAGATCTTATCAACACAATGCAAGTAGATACAGGGATGCTAATGCATGATCTAGTCTTGGAAGGAATGTGTGATTTTAGAGTATGCTTTCCATTTATATAAGAATGATATGATATAAATGAAATGTATGGAAGTAACTTGTAAAGCAGACACTTATGCAATGGTAAACAACAAGATATCAGATCTAGTGAATCAAAGTACGTGCTAAACAGGAATAAGAATGATGAAGAACTCAACTTGAAGGCTAGTAGAGGATGCAACTCCAAATCAATAGAAACCATGTCAGACTGTACTAAAACTGGAAATAGATCGAGATCTGGAAAGATACATGATGGACCTCTCTGATGTGAAAATATGAGTCATGTAGGAACAAGTCAAACCAGGTTTGATCTATACCCAGGTGTAGGTCAAAGGTGGTTTGACCTATAACCTTGAGGTTTGAATATGAAGGTCTTGGGACTATGACAGATACTACACTTCCAGATCTGCAAATTTGAGTCTAGAACTTCACAAATGTGCACCTACACACAAAAAAAGGAAATTGTTGGGGAAAGGGGCTTGCCATGGTCAAGCCCCCATTTAGGAAGACAAGCATGTAAAATAAGACAAATGTAAAAATTCACCTTACTTGTCAAACCCTTGTGGATGGATGTGGATCAGCTATATCCATAAAGATGTGTACTTACTTAATTGAATGTTGAATTGTAGAATGTAGGATGTCTTCACTAATGCAATAGATCTACACTTGCCAAATCATAGATCATGGATGTATGTATGCTTGAAATGCTTGAATGGAGAAGGAGTAGAATGAAGAATGAATGGAAGAAACCCTTCAAATCTTGGAACCAAATCCATGATTGCTTGAAATCACCAAAAAACTCTTGATTGCACCTTGGACTTCAATGCTTTATATTAGAATGATTGCTTACATGTAGATAGTATAGATGTGTCATAGATCATAAGCTTGTAAGAGATAGTAGATCATAGATGGAAAAATGAAGGGAATAGGCCTCCTTTTATAGATATCTCAGGGTCCAAATTTGTGGAGGTTGATTGTGCTAGGAGAGAAAAAGAAAATACTTTCATCGGGCCCAAAACCCACCAAATTTAAACCCCTGAGGTATAGGTCAAAAGTGGTTTGAGCTATTCCTTGGAAGGGTAAATTTTGAGGGAGGTTTTGCAAGGTTTGAGAAGTATTAAGAGGCTTGGGGAAAAACAAAGAGAAAAGCGGGAAAATCAAGAATAAATACATCCAAATTCAAGGAGATCACTAAAATGGGACCCAATAGATCTTAGAGCTTCCAAATTAATGGGTGCTAACATTTTAGACCTATACATTTAGCCCCCACTTTAGAGAGAGTATGAGATAAGCTCATGCTCACGGTAAAGTAGATCAAATGCATAAGATGATCTCACCAAAGTTAAGGAGATAAGGAAATATGAAGCCCCCTAGTGACTTAAATCCTCATCAAATCCAAAACTAAGATATGAGAGAGAGAGAGAGAGAGAGAGAGAGAGAGAGAGAGAGAGAGAGAGAGAGAGATTACTTTAGCCCTAGCAAGATTGTATGTCTTACTGTGAACCACACAAAGAAAGCAAAGTGTGAACACCATGCCCAGTAAGATTGCATGTCTTATTGTGGACCACATAAGAGCGCCACAAATTATGGCATTGAAAGTTCTAGCTGGGTTTGTGTGTCGTGCTAGTCCATCCATCTAGGATCTATCCTTAAAGATTGTATGTCAATAAGGGATCTAGAAAAGAGTGATCTATCCTTAAGGATTGTATGTCCATAAGGGATCGAGAGAATCAGAGGGATCAATCCTTAAGGATTGCGTGTCCATAAGGGATCCAAAAATGAGGGATTAATCCTTAAGGACTCTATGTCCATAAGGGATCCAAAAATGTAAAGCATCATCGGAAAATTGTATGTGTATGCCAAATGTGAGCGGGGTGTATGCCCCACATTAAAGCTATTGCAAGTGCCTTAACAAGAGAAATGGATTTAATAGACCGTACATTCATCCACTAGAAATGTTTCCACTGTCAAATTCCCTAAAGAAAGGACAAATCAAGAGAAATGAGCACATGACAAAAGAGAACATGAAAGGGATCTACCAACTGTGGGGTCAGTAGGACATATGATAACTCATATATATCAGAAATATGTCAAAATGAATTGTCATCATTCCCCAAAGGAAGTAGAACAAAACAATGGAAGAAAGACATGTAAGAGTTATGAAGAAGAGTATTTTTGGTCGACATCACGAAGACCAAAAATAATAGGTTCTACCATTTTGCGTCATCCCAAACAGACAATATAAAGGCACATTTATGAACAATGGCATGTGTACAACATAACAAGTAACAACATATAGAAGAAGTAAGATACAAATCAAAGAATTATTACGACATTGTGAGTCCTATATAACCTTGCACCAACAGAGCAACAAGGGTTGTTTAGCCTCAGATGAGGATCGACTCTGCTATGGTGGCTAGGGTTCCTGGCTCTCTGACTCCTACTCCTGGATCTTCGGCTCCCTCGAAAATGGATAGGGCTTCTGCCCCTTCGTCTCCTTCAGCGGCGGATCAGACTCCTTGCTCTTTGGCTCCCTTGCTGGAGGCCAGGGTTCTTGGCCCTTTGGTTCCTTTGGACCCTGGCTCCTCGGATCCTTCTGCATCGGCTTGGGGTCCTAGTGCTTCGGCTCCTTTGGCGGCGGCTTAGACTCCTAGCTCTTCGGCTCCCTGGACAAAGGCTAGGGTTCCTGGCTCTTCGGCTCCTTCGGCCCTTGGTTCCTCGGCGACTTAGGGTGCTGGCGCTTCAGGTCCGAGGGGGAATAAGGATTCTGTTCCTTTTCTGGTTTCTAACCTTATCATTTTCCCTTTGGAGAGTGAGGCTGTGAAGGATATTGATGAGGCATTCTCTGATTTCTTGGTCCATGGCCTTATCTACAGGTTCAAGGGCTTCTGGCCGAGTCTTCCTGCCCTTCACTCCTGGATTTCTCGACATTGGGAACCTACTATTTCTAGTACTATTCACATTTTTCCTATGGCTCAGGGTTTTTTCATAGCAAATTTTGAAAATGATGCTAATAGGAAAATAATTTTATGTGATCATTTGTTTAGTTGGGATGCTTGGTTTATGTTTATAGTGAAGCCTTGGCATCCTGACTTTGACCCCTCTTTTGAGACTTTCTCCAAGGTTCCCATTTGGGTCCAGCTTCCCTACCTCCCTCTTCATCTTTGGGTGGATTCCCTATTAGAGGATGTGGGTGAGGCTCTTGGGGAATTTATGATGGTTGATGAGGGCTCTTCTGATATTCTTCATTCAACTTATGCCCAAATTTTGGTAGACCTTGATATTTCTAAGGGTCTTCCAGAAAAGATTATGCTGCAACACTCTAAAGGTGCATGGATCGATTACTTGGATTATGAAGGGCTCCCCTTTAGGTGCAGGATATGTTTCAAGACTGGTCATTTGGCTGATCAGTGTGGCTTGGAGAAGATTAAAAAAAATCTGCTTCTTGGTGGAAGGGGGCTTCTTCTCAACATTACACTGTTGGGAATGCTTTGTCTGTCCGAAGCTTTTCACAGGTGGTTTCTTCTGCTATGGAGGTTGCTAAGGCAAATGATCCTCTTGTGTCTGGTGAGGTCTCTTCCCCGGGTGAGGCCTCTCCTTTGTCTGCTTTTGCTGCCTTTGTCCCTGCGGTGACTCTTTGTACCGAGACTTGTGTTCGAGTCTCTGATGGAGGTGAGGTTGATGCTTCTCTTGTTGGAAACACTCAGTTGTTTTATTTTGGCCTAGTGGCTATAGGCTCTCTTGATGTACCTATCCCATTGGCTGTACCTGGCCCTTCTATGGTACCTTCTCCTAGCTCTCTGGATCTGGGAGTTTAGGTCCCAAATTTGCAAGGTTTGGCCAACATGGTGGATGTTGGGTGGACTGCTGTGAAAAGGAAAAAAATCTAAAAATTTGCCCACATTTTTTATGGCCCTGCGATACCAAAAGGGGAAGAAATGACCCTTCTTGTGGCATTGGGTGTTGGCTGCTGATTATTTGCTGGTTGTTCCTCTTATGGAATGCATCTGGGCTGCTGGACTTCCATGTCTTATTTTTTCTTGCAGCATTGATGGGTTTCCTGTTCTCTTTTTTGTGGCCCTTGCTGTGGCCTATTTCTTCCTTTCTTCCCGCTATTTTTTATGTAAGGACCGTTTTGCTATATCTTAAGCTTTGTATCGGGTTTCAGGAACCCTTTAAAACTTGTTTTACTTAATAAAAAACAAGGGTCATTTAAAGAAAACTAAACAAGATATATAACAAGAAACACATCGTGGGGGAAACACATCACAACAATCAAGCAAACATAAAAAGAAAAGAAAGGATCCACTGTGCAAGAGGGTCTAGTCAAGTGTATCCCCTACCCCCCCATCTTGGTCTATAGTGTTTAGGGAAGGTGGGAAGCCCACAAGAGGAGCAACATCAAGCACAACAAATGGAACAATAGCCAAACAAGGACCCTATTGTGAAGAAAGGTTAATGTGTTCTTCATGAGGAGTGATAGATAATTGTTGTGAAAGCATATCTAGTAAATCATTATCAAGATCAATAGTCTCATACATGTCATTAGAATCACTAGCATGCCTATCATTTTTAATATCATGAACGCATCATCAAGAGTATCTTCTTCATCAAGATTAATTGTAATAGAATCCAAGATATGAAAAACATTGTCATGTTTGTTCATTTCATTTTTTTTTTAAATTCACTTCCTCCATAGGCTCAAGCATGGGTTGGTCAAAGGAAAGTGAAGTATGAGGATGAGTATGAGGTGAAGACATATTTTGGGAATTTGTTCATGAGCTCTAGCATGACATTTGTGACAACGATCACAAGCATGACAATTATTTTTTTGTTTTGCTAGATATTTGAGTTGGGATAGGATTTATCAACATCGGTTCATTTTCTTTGTTAGGAGGAAGAACTGAAGGAGTCACACTAGGTTGAGAGATGATAGGAATAGAATGTGTATAATCAATAGGAGGAATAGGCGGTGTAGGAAGAATTTCAAGCTAGGATCATCCTTAGGTTTGATAAGTTCACATATCTTTTGAATCTTAAAGGCTTGGTATGCTCGAAAAAGATAATCAAGATGAACTTTAGTTGGTTAAGGAATGTAAGGCCAAAAGAAATTAAGGTCAACGGAGTCTCGAGGAAATGAAGGCTGATAAAGACTATGGTTAACAGACATGATCTCTCCATTACGAGGATATTTAACACATTTATGAATAGGAGAAACCATGAAATTCATAGAGGTAAGCCAAGGAAGACCAAGTGTAACTTGAAATTGATAAGAAATAGGAATAACAGTGAAAGTAGTGTCCAAAGTTTTACCACCAACTTCCATAGGGAAAGAAATGGAACCATGGGGGGATAAAGGAAACCATTGCATATTTGAATCAAAATATCAGATTTATCATAGAAATATTTATGTAATCATTTACTAAAAAGATGTTCTTCAGTTATCACATTTATCATGCAAGTAAGATCAACAAGGGTACCATGGGAAGGAATACCATCAACCCTAGTGAAAATTTATAGAGGACCATCGGGTTCCTTAATTGTTTCAGTAGGATCAAAGGTAATGCAAGATTGAGGTAGAGGTTGATGTTTAAGTTGAGGTTGGACATGTTCAATTTGATTGACAATGTGAGTGGCTTTGTCAACTTTCTCATCATATAAATGTTCGTGGGAGAAGAAGGTTGCTCAATAGTATTGGTTGAATGAGATGGAAGAGGATTAGTGTATATTTGCAAATTCTAATTAGGAGGTGCAACTAATTTATTTTCATGGTTGATATCAACATCTACATATATAGCATTAGAATCAATAAGATCTTGAACCACATTTTTCAAGGAATAGCATTTTTCAGTATCATGACCAGGTTGACAATGGAATTGAAAGAAATCTTTGGGATCAAAGAATCTAGAAGGTGGTTTGGATGGGTCAATTGGTTTGGTAGGAGGAATTTTAAGCATGTTTTCATTCATTAACTTCAACATCACATTTTGTAAAGATTCAAAAAGTGGAGTAAAAGTACGAGCAGGTCTAAACATAGAGGACAAAGGAGCAACACCTTTGGATATTGTTGCCACTTGTTCATCAACTGTGTTGAATTATTTGTCAATTTTGATGTAGTTGTTAGTCTTCTAAAATTTGTCTAAATTGGATGCAGCATCACTCTCATCAACGGGGATAGGATCCATTGGAGTGTTTCTCTCAAATTGATTCACTTGAAGTTGATAATGATGAAGCACTACACACAATTGTGAAAAGGAAGAGAACTCAGTAAGAAGTATATTATCTCTAATGCCTTTTGTAAATTAGTAATAAAAATGTGTTTTATATCAACATCAGGCATATGATAAGAAATTTGAGCATGAAAATGCTTAAATCTACCAATAAAGTCACTAACCTTTTCTTTAACACCTTGTTTACAATGCATCAAATCAGTCAAAGAGATTTGAGGACCAATGCTATTTTGGATTGGTTGAATAAAAGCTTTAGAAAGCTTATGGAAAGAATCAATGGAATGAGGAGGAAAATAATAGTACCATTGCAAATCTTTGTCTAAAAAATTTCTAGTAAACAACTTAGTCATGAACCTATAGTCGTGAGAGAAATCACTACACAAGGTTTGGAAAGTTCTAAATGAGTCACAGGATCACCCTTACCATTATAAGTCTCAAGATGTGGAATCTCAATAATTTGTGGAATAACAGATCAGATAATATCTATGGACAAAGTACTAGTAATATCACATGTGGGAATGTTAAATTTGGATTGAGTCAAAGAAGCAAGTTGTTTTTGCAAAGAAGACACGGTTTGAGCTAAGCTATTAATGGTAGAATCAATAGAAGAAATGATAGGAGGAGAAGCATTAGAAATGTTAGGAATATTGTGGGAAATAGAGGGAATGTTGGAAGAAGAATGAAGCATGGTAGAAGCATTAGTGGAATTAGGATTAGGATATGAAAAATTAATACTATGATAAGAAGGCATAGATGAAGGCAATGAAACACATGAAACACTCGTAGGAAAAGAAGAAAGAATAGGATTAGGGAGACTCACATGTGCGGGGTTAGAAGTTTGGATTGAAGTTGTGATAAGAGGTGGAGAATAAGTGGAAATACTAGGAATGGAAGTGGATATGGGAAAATAAGTTTCAACCCTTGTAGTAGGAGAAACATAGCCTAATTCTTGAGCACATTGCATAAAAGTTTTAACATTGGAATTAATAAGATGGGAAATGCCACACAAGATTTTAAGACCATGTTCATAATTATGAATGATTTTATTTAAACATTCTACAGTAGAAATAGCTTTAGTATTATGAGTCTCTCGAGCTAACCAATGTTCCAACTTTTCAAATTCATGAGTAAGCTTTTGCACTTGGGTAGGAGGAACTCTTAATGCTTCATCTTCATCATGATAATAATGAGAAGCGTTGTTCTCCATGATAGGATTGGTATCATGAGGAGGCATGTTGGTTTCATCAAGATTCCTAGGAAAGAAGGGAGGTTCAGGATCAAAGGAACCCATGAGTCTACGAATTCTTCTAACTGGAATACTATAGGTTGGACTCAAAGTGATAAAGCTCATACACAAAGGAATGAAAGAAAGGGAAGATGAAATGCAAGAAAATAATGTAAAGAGAGATTATCACAATGGATACAAATTAGATATAGATATGAAATAAGATGAACCTATATCTAAATGAATACCATGTAATCAAAACAAAGTAGATACAGTCACACATGTACATTATAAAGGAACCCTAAAATGTTATCCCTTTTTGGACTAGATCTGATAAGCACAACCCAAGTAGATAAAGGGATGCTAATGCATGATCTAGTCTTGGAAGGAATGTGTGATTTTATGGTCTTCTTCCCATTTATGTAAGAATGATATGATAGAAATAAAATGTGTGAAAGTAAAGTAAAGAAAACACTTCTGCAATGATGAACAACAAGATATCAGATCTAGTGTGTGCTAAAAAGGAATAAGAATAAGGAAGAACTCACCTTGAAGGCTAGTAGAGGAACTCAAGATATGTAGAAACCCTGTCAGACTGTACTAAAACTGGAAACATACCAAGGTTTGGAAAGCTACAGGTTGGAGCTCTCCACTTTAAAAATTTGAGTCCTATAGGAACAGGTCAAACATGGTTCGACCTATACCTAGGTATAGGTCAAAGGTGGTTTGATCGATACCCTAGAGGTCTAAATATGAAGGTCTCAGGACTGTGACTGATACTGCACTTCCAGATCTACAGATCAGGGTCCTAAACTCCGCGAATCTATACCAACACACAAGGGAAAGGGAAATTATTGGGGGAAAGGGGCTTGCCTTGGTCAATCTGTAATATAGGAATTAACCTTGAAATTTTAGATAATTAAATCATGTAAAACAAGACAAATGTAAGTATTCACCTTGCTTTTCAAACCATTGTGGATGGATACGGATCCGCTATATCCATAAAGATGTATACCTACTTGATTGAATGTTGAATTGTAGAATATAGGATGTCTTCACCAATGCAATAGATCCACACTTGCCAAATCATAGATCATGGATGTATTTATGCTTGAAATGCTTGAATGGAGAAGAAGGAGAATGAATAATGAATGGAAGAAAGCCTTCGAATCTTGGAACCAAATCCTTGCTTGCTTGAAATCACCAAAAATATCTTGATTGCACCTTGGACTTGAATTCTTGAGAGTAGAATGATTTTTTGCATGTAGATATCATAGGTATGTCATAGACCATAAGCTTGTAAGAGATAGTAGATCATAGATGGAAAAATACAGGGAATAAACCTCTTTTTATAAAGATCTCAGGGTCCAAATTTGTGGAGGCTAACTGTGCTAGGTGGGGAAATCAAATACATTTCATCAGACCCAAAACCCACCAAATTTTAACCCTCGAGGATATAGGTTGAAAGTGGTTCGACATATACCCGAAAGGGTAAATTTCAAGGCAGATTTTGTGGGGCTCGAGAAGCATTAAGAGGCTCGAGGCAAAATAGAGAGAAAAGTGGGAAAATCAAGCATAAATGCATCTGAAATCGAGGAGATCACTAAAATGGGGTCCAATAGGTCCTAGAGTTTCCAAATTTATGGGTGCTATCTTTTTATACCTATACGGTGAAGATTTTTAACATTGAATTTTGAGATGAAGTTTCATTAGATAGAAATTTACTAGAACGTTTGGCGATTATATGTAGGGTCATGGGTCCCAATAAAGGCTGGGAAAGAATTAAAAAATGGGCCAAAGAATCATGGAATACATAATTATTTTTATTAAAAAAAACTAAAAAAAATTTTGTTTCAATTTTTTATAATATTGAAGATAAAGAAAAAATTCTTCAAGGTGGATTGTGGTGTATGTAGGATTCCTTGTTTTCATGCAAAAAATGGTTCGCTAACTTTGATCCAACTAGTATGAATTTGTATGACTCAATGGTGTGGATTAGATTATACAATATTCCAATAGAATATTCGATTGGTAAATGTTTGGAGAAAATAGGCAGAACTCTGGATATAATTATAGACATCAATGAAGACTTAGCTAATGGTGACTCATACATGTATGCTAGAATTACAATCCTTGCAATCGGTGACTTCATTCAAAGCATTGAAAAGAAAAAGAGAATTTTTTCTATCTTAATTGAAAAAAGAGAAATCATTGGGAGTCTCAGTGCAATAGGAATACCAAAAGGAATCAACAAAGATGGACCCCAAAGAAAGGGGGCACAAAAAAGCTATGACAATTGGGATAATAGTTGGAAAAAATATATAGTCAACATTATAAATGTCAGAGAGGAGAATTTTTGTGCTCTTCTTCAAAAAAAAATTTGGAGTGAGATGTCAGGAATTGAAGAGATGGAACGTAGAAACATAGAAGGGAAGGATTTAATGTCTACACATATCAACAAATTTGTGTCTTGAAATAAGAAAGTTGATGAAAACTTCTAGGGAAAGATAAGATAAAGTTCATTATGAACCAAACATGTAAGGAGGACAAAATGATATTCTAGTAGTTTCAGAGAAAGAAATTGTGGAGTTCTTAGAAGGGTCTAGGACTCGGATCAAGAATCTGAAGCATATGATGAATTTAGAACTTTCAAATCTAGATTTTCGAGTCAATCGGCTGCTTCATTTTTCTAAAATCTAGAAAAGGGAGAGGAAAAAAATAAACAAGCAGAAGTGAGAGGAGGAAGTAGTAGAAAAGGGATTCTCAAGTATTAGTCTTTTTTTTTGGAAAAATCCAAGGCAACAAAAGCCTCCCTTGGACAATAATTAATATCATATCCTAGAATGTCAAGGGTCTTTCTACCCCTGACAAAAGGTGCTTGGTCAAGCATAACATGATATGTGTCTGTGTGTGTGTGTTTCAGGAAACTAAAATTTGAGTTTTGGTAGGAGAGGCATTTGTAAAATATTATAAATTCTAGAAATTTATATTCTTGGAAGCCCAAGGAGTGGCTGGTAGTCTGGGAATTATATGGAATTTTAATACCATAGACATTCATATCATAGAATTATCTTCAAACTAGATGTTGTGCAAAGAGAAAATAAAGAGAAAAAAATCATTTTTTAATGTCTTTAATGTATATGGATCGACAAAGACAGAAGATCAATTTTCCACCTAGAATAAAATTTTAAGCAAGAAGCAAATGGTAGCAGGGAATGTTATTTTGGGAGGTGATTTCAATGCCCTTCTTGATCCATTGTAAAACTTAGGGGTGTTCAATGGTATGAGTAAGGTGATGAGATATTTTCAAGAATTTGTGGCAGGCATGGAAATAGTGGACTGTGTTCCCAAGAATGGGTTGTACACATGGACAAATAGCAAATCTAGTTTCACTAAAATAGTAGAGGCTATATAGATTTCTAGTGGGTCATGATTGGCTGATTGATTGAATTTATTGTGAGTCTAATATTATTCCTATATCTTTATCGGACCCTTTGTTGGAAGCTCATCTTCAAGATTGGTGGACAGAGAAATTGCTTCAAACGTACTATTTCATTTTGTTTTATGAAAAAAATTGATTTTCTCAATCAAAAATTGAAGGTTTGGAACCTTGAAGTTTTCAAGAATATTTTTGAGGAAAAGATAAAGATTGAAGGGGATCTTGAGGAATTGAACGAGAAAGTGATCTATATGGGGATGTATAAGGAGGATTTTAAAAGAGAAAGAGAATTGAAAACTATCCATTCAAAACTATTAATCAGAGAAGAGATTTATTGGAGAGAGAAGGTGAGGGAAAATTGGTTGAAGGTGGGGAGTCTTAATACAAATTTTTTTCATGCCTTCGTAAAATGTATAAGGGATAGGAAAAGAATAGAAGAGATAAACTTGAAAAGGGGAAATAAAAGTTCAAAAGAAGAAGAGATAAAACAAGAAGTGGTTTCTCATTTTAAGGATTTCTAGGCAAACCATGTAAATAGGAATATTCTTGAAGATATGGAGATTTTAGATAGTATTCCAATGAGCATTACAAAATAATATAATAAAATGTTAATGAAATCCTTTTCTTTGGAAGAATTAAGGATTGTCACTTTCTAACTCCATCCAGACAAAACTTGAGGTCTGAATGGCTTCCTGGCTAAATTTTATCAAAAATGTTGGAGTTTTATAAGTGATGATATTTGGAAATTGGTAGAGGATACAAGAAAGAAGACGATATTTGTTAAGGATCTCAACAATACAGTGATTGCGTGTATTCCTAAGAAGAGATAATGTAAGGATGTTGGGGATTATAGACCTATTTCACTTTGCATAACCATTTATAAAACTAACATATATAAGAATATCGTTAAGAAATCATTGATAGTATCATTGTAGAAAATGAAGCCATTCATCCAATTAATAAGAACAAGCTAAAATTTATGCTCATTAAATTATATATTAGTAAGCATATGATAGAGTTGATTGGGTATTTTTGTTTGTTGTCATGAAGAAGTTTGGTTTTAGTGATGAATAGATTAGTCATATTAGTGCTTGTATATTCTCTTCATATTTCTCTATTTTGATAAATGGATCATTATGTGGGTTTTTTGAGGCTACTAATGGGCTTCGCCAAGGAGATCCAATTTATCCCTTTTTGTTTGTGATGTTGGTTGAAGCTATGGGGAGATATATTAACAAATTAAAAAAGTTAAAAAATATGGAAGGGGATTTCAATGACAAGAGGTATTATTTTATCTCATTCCCAATTCACAGATGACATTATATTATTTGGGGAGGCTTCTATGAGAGAAGCTTAGATATTCTTTAGCCTCTAGACAAGTTCTAAATTCTAAGAAATCAGAAATTAATTATTTTAATTTATTAATAAAAGGCAACAAAGAGGGATAGCTAACTTGGTGGGTTTTTATTTCTCCTATCTACCATCCAAACATTTGGGAGCTCCGCTAATAAATGGGTGAAGTAGATCAAAACACTGGGAGGAAAGCATAACAATTACAATAATAAAATCAATTCTTAGAAGAAGAATTGGTTGATGTTGGTTGGGAGAATTTTACTAATTAAATCAGTTTTGGTGGTTGTTCATACATATGAAGAAATTTTTATAAGAGGGGTCTAGAGAATAAAGAATCCATAAGAAATTTATATATTCCATTAATCTCACAAATCAAAGTTACTTTATATGGTGGGTATTTAATTGTTGACTGTGTTTTTGGAAGCTGACTGTATCAAAATGCTCATCTGGATCCCACTGTATTCATCCCCGACACCCTTTATACTTGCGTTGTGAGAAAGTCATAACTTCCCTTGAAGCTGTTATTCCTTATATTTTTTTATGTACCAATAGTTTATGTGTGTGTGTGTGTGTTTAGTACATATAGTTATATTATTGACAATATATTATAGTTATTATATATTGTTAATATTGTATTATTATATATATTATTAATAATATATTAATATATATTTATTATATTAATAAACAATAAATTATTATAATATAATCCATTAACATTATATATATTATTAATAATATATTAATATATATTTATTATATTAATAAACAATAAATTATTATTATATAATCCATTAACATTATATAATTTTTTTGATATATGGTTAATTTATTATAATATTAATAGTGAGTCATAATAATTTATTTCTAAGTTGAATAATCATTGGAGATCTATCTATAATGTCATCATATATGTCATTTGTGATAAATAGGAGAAACTTGAAAAGTTTTCTCATCACACCAAGTGAAGCAACAAGGTCGTAGTACAACAAATTGATATCAGATTCACCTGATGTTTACACGATGGCTTTTATTTCATTTATAGTTTTTACTATGAATCCTGCAATCACAAAGTGAACACAAGTGCATATATATAAATATAGACCAATGACATTAGCTATCTAGATGCATATATAAAATTTTTTTTAAACGCACTTTCCTACGCTCTTCTCATTAATTTGGCTCATAGAGATTACATGATAAGTTAGTCAAAGACAATCCCATAATAAGCCCAAGATCGGAACTTTGACCCCCTTGGCCTTGGTGGAAGGACTTAGACATCCACACGATGTGGTCTACTTAGCAATATGCTTGTCTTGCTTCCTTATCTATGCCTCATCCAAATTAGTTGATTAGCTTGTCACGGTAGGAAGGGTGCAAAGATCGTAGTGGGGTTCTCAAATTTCCCAATCCAAGCTCAACAATAGGACTTTGACCCTCTTGGACTTGGTGGAAGGACTTTGACATCCACCAAGGTGACCTACTTAGATGGCAATCTTAACCCTCTTATAGGTACATCTCTTAGGTTAAGAATGGTACGGAGATTTTAGTTGAGTTCTTATTTTTTTCCAACCTAAGCCCAAGAGAGGAACTTTGGCCCTCTTGGACTTGATGGAAGAACTTTGGAATCCATCAAGGTGGTCTACTTTGATGGAAACCTTAACCCTCTTACCCACATCTATTATGGTAAAAATGTCATGGAGATTATACTGGAGTTCTCAATTTGTCCTACCTAATCCCAAGAGAAAAACTTTGGCCCTCTTGGCCTTGATGGCAGAACTTTGGCATCCATCAAGGTGATCTACTTAGATGGAAACCTTAACCCTCTTACCTACATCTCTTATAGTAAGAGTGGTATGGAGATTATAGAGGAGTTCTCAGTTTGTCCAACCTAAGCCCAAGAGTAGAAATTTGGCCCTCTTGGCCTTGATGGAAATTTTTTTGCATCCATCAAGGTGGTCTACTTAGATGGAAACCATTAACCCTGTTACCTACATCTCTTATGGTAAGAATGTTATGGAGATTGTAGTGGAGTTCTCAGTTTGTCCAATGTAATCCCAAGAGGAAAAAATTGGCCCTCTTGGTCTTGATGACAGAACTTTGGCATCCATCAAGGTGGTCTACTTAGATGGCAACCTTAGCCCTTATACCTACATCTTCCCCTACAACAATTTCACATTTCCTTTTATTCTTGTACTCTAGATCAAACAAGGGAATGCATATGGTGTATACATATGAATGCATGATTGAATCTTAAGGATTAATCTGCTTATTGGTTCTAGTAGTATAGTAGTTATGTAGTTTATTCCACGGGATGGTAGGATTATGCTCGGATACCACTTGTAATTTCCCATGTCTAGTTCTATACGGGTTTGGGAATAATTTCCTTAACTTGAATACCAAGAGACTTTTTATTATCAAATTTATACTTTAAATGAGCTTGGGTAGAAGAAATGGGCTTATTGCAAGTGCAATGAAAGTGTAGTGTCCTACTAGGTTCTACACTCATTGTTGTACTTTCCAACTAATCAACTGATGCTCATTTTCTCAAATAGTTTACATATATTTTTATTTAGTGACTTGCGTATGATGTTTGAATTGAGTTGCAACATTATATTATGGTCAATCAATTGTTGTTCTTACATTGTACAAGCTCCAAATTATAATAATAGTGATATAATTTCAAATGGTGTGGGCCACAACGCAAAATGTATGCCAATCTCCAAATCCATGACTGTGATTATGTAGTCAAAACACATACATCAGAAAATGGAAGGTTTAAATCACTTAATGGTATGTCTCAAAATATTAGTAGTGGTTTCCACTAGGGTAAACAACAACAACTTAAATATTTCATTAGAATATTAAATCTCGTTCCATGCTTCCTTGAGGTTAATGTTGAATGGTTATATACTCAAAATGAATATTTATTAATGTAGATATGAATCTGGAATTAAACTCATTGCTTATTTAAATGGAAATTTGAATGATTCCAAGAGAAAGTATTATGTATATGATTGGGAGTTTTATGACATAGTTCATGCATTGAAGAAATGGAGAAATTATCATTTTCCAAAAGAGTTTGTTTTATTCATTGATCACCAATATCTACAATACAGAAATAGTCAAGGGAGGTTGAATCAAAGAAATTTGAAGTAGATTCATTTTTTACAAATTTATCACTTGTTTTGAAGTATAGGAGTGGGAAGTCTAACAAAGTTGCAAACGGCTTGAGTAGGAGGCAAAGTATGTTAACAGAAATGTAGATTGAAGGGGTTGGGCTCAATGAACTCAAGAATTTGTATCTAAAGGATCTTGATTTTGCAAAATCTTGGAAAACTTGTAAGGAGCGAGTTACATCGGATGGGACGAAGTGATTGGATTTTATAATGAGGAAAAACTTGATTTAGAAAACACATAGTGTTGGATTGGTTGGAAACAATGGTCAAGAAAACCATTGCTCTTGACAGTGCTCATTTTAATTGGCCACCATTGTAGAAATATGTAAATAATTTTGGAGTTGTAGAGTATGTCAATCATTTCCTATCCAAGAGAGGCCATAGGAGGATATTAGTATGGATTTTTTTCTTGGTTTACCAAAGACTCAAAGAGAACATTATTCCATTTTTGTGGTAGTAGATAGATTTTTTAATATGACACATTTTATTCCTTGTAAGAAGACCAACAATGTTGTTCACTTTGTAGAGTTATTTTTTAGAGAGGTGGTGAGATTACATTGTGTAAGAAGTTGAAGACAAATTTGAAGTTCGAATCTGCACACTATCCATGAGAAAATGGAAAAATCAAAGTGGTGAATAGGAGTTTGTGTAACTTGTTGAGATGCTTAGTCAGAGATCAGCCCAAAGGATGAGATTTAATTTTACCATAGGCAAAAGTTTCTTACAATAATTCTTTTAATAGGAGCACTAGTAAATCGCCATTCCAAATTGTATATGGAAGCAGTCCTAGAAATGCTTTAGAGTTGATGAAGATGGACATATGAGAACATAGTAGTGCCAAAGTTGAATACTTTGCAGAGCATCTAAAGAATCTGCATGAAGAGGTGAAAAAGCATATTAATAAGATGATTATTCAGTATAGGGCTAAGATAGGTCAAAAGATGAGACATGAGGAATTATAAATCAAGGATTAAGTCATAGTTCATCCAAGGAAAGAGAGGTTTCCAAATAGAAACATATAATAATTTGAAGATGAAGAAATTTGGGCAAGTGCAAAAGTTATGGCCTCAATAAGTTATGTTACTTTAGGGACGAAAAAAATCAAAATAGTCTGGTAAATGTCAAAATCCATTGTGGACATATGTTTAGCATATTTTGAGGCAAGAGAAAGGAGATAAATTTGATCGGCCACATATTAGAGAAGTGACACCTTCTAGAAGATTCTAGGGTGGTTATCCTCTTCAGGATAAAATGGCAGATAGGGGTTACATAGGACAAATCTGATTATGTAGATGGTGGCTCTAGTTTGCAAATCTATGTATTAGGAAAACCAATGTGGTTATAGATGTTATTTTGTAAATGTTGTAATTTCCTTTCATTGAGATAATCAAAAGCAAAGGTTTCTTTCTTGCATTTTTCTATTTCTTTCTCTATTGTTATTGTTTGTTTGGGTTTGTACCCTTTATCAACAACTATCCTCAAAGACGTCAATAACACCAACAAAATCCTTGTTCCCAAAAAAAATGTGACTATTTATTATTTATCTATTATAGATCGTTTTGCTTATGCAACACAATATACAGTATAATTTCAAAAGTTATGGTTAATAGACTTAAGACTCTCCTTCCAAAGTTGATTTCACAAGGAAAAAGTCACTTTCCGAGTATTAACCGTTTGGGTGCTGGAATACCAAGTATCCAGAAATCATTTTAAGGATAAGTATCTTCCAGAATTGCAGCATATTCCAGAATTGACTATATCCAGCATTTGGTATTCCAGCACCCAAACGGTTAATACTCAATTTTCCACTTCCTTTGCACTGTGTTTCGACTGGGGTTTGCATTTTCCGCTTCCATTTTTCGCTTCCATCTGCACTGTGTTTCGACTAGGGTTTGTGTTTTTCGCTCCCTCTGCACTGTGTTTCGACTGGGGTTTGCATTTTCCACTTCCATTTTCCGCTTCCCTCTGCACTGTGTTTCGACTGGGGTTTGCATTTTCCGCTTCCCTCTGCAATATGTGTTTCAACTGGGGTTTGCGTTTCCTCTTCCCTCTACACTGTGTTTCAATTGGGGTTTGCATTGTTTATGCTTTGCAGTGTTTCTTGCGACAATGAGCTTGACGGTGGAAGAGATAGTCATTCCTCATAATCACTAGTCGAGAGGTCAGAAGTTTTTTCCATTTATCTATTGACATTTCATATACTGCAACAATAACTCTTCAATAAATCCTATTAACAACTATGGAAAAAAAGAATGAATTTTCTATAGTCACAAAATAGCTATGAATTTTACAATTCTTCAAATTAGACTTAAATATATATCAGTGGGTGTTCTGTAAAGACCTGCGCTAACTATGTCAAATTTTTCACTCTTTCTTCTTGAGCACACTGAGTAGGTAAAGATTGGTGGGTCTTATCAAAATACCCAATCTTAGTAGCCTTTACATATCATCCCACCCACATTAACATTGCCCAATCCTTTAAGAAAAAATACTATTGCAATCGCATATTTTTATGGGCCCATGAAGCCACCAAACTGAGATCACAATATAGGGAATAAAGGAGATGGTGATGTTGTGTAAACCGCAAGAAAAAAGAAGAAATCTAAAATTATCTAGTGAAATTTTTTACTTATTTGAGATGTTCATTTTGTAATGAGATATATTCTTTGAGAAACATCCAAAACACTGAAAAAGATTTACAGATTTAGCCCAATGCTTATGTTATTTTTCTATTGCTATGTTGTGATTTGATATATAATCACAATAGCATCCAGCTCCGCGTTTGCTTCAAACTCAGCAAGTGATGTGCAAGTGCAAGTCAACCTATTGGAAGGGCAAGTAAAAGTGATGGAATCCAAAATGGTTATACTTCTCAGAATCCAGAATGTGGAGATGAAAATAAATTTCCTCTTATTTAGAAGTAATTCAATCTAATGTTTATTTGTAAAGCAGCCCGCAAAAACAAAAGTATTTGTTTGAGTTATAGTGCAAATTTGTTGAGGCCAATTTATGAGGTTAAAGATACCGTATGTAGGACAACAAGGTAAAAAGAAGAGAACATGTTACCTCATTTAGGAGGTTAAAGATAGTCTATGATAGTGTGTGGGAGATTAGGATTTTTTCATTTGTGAGATTAAATGTACTTTAAGTTAATAAGATAAAATACAATTTATAGTACAGTAGGTAGGTCAAAGATAGTTTATAAAATAGTGAGGTGAAAGATAATTTATGGAACACTATACTTTTTTTTTGTAAGTTTCATTTATGATGTTCAAGATTGATAGTAGGGGAGGGTAGTCTAAGGATTAATAGACTTG
>MU227134.1:2886310-2916016 GCA_018584345.1 Thuja plicata
CCATCTAAGAACGAAGGATTTTATCATCATGAATGTAATGCAATGCAAGATTATACTAGAAATTGAAATATGCAAGATAATCTAAGTATGATCACTAAATGCCATTATTCTAGAAATTGAAAGCTATTCTATTTGCAATATGAAATTACTCTATATGATATTAGCAAAATGAGACCAGTATTCTAACAATGCAATTTTCTCTAATAATTTCAGGGGGTTTGAATGAAGAAAGAGGGTTCTTTTATAAACCCTGAGAAGATCAAAATAGAAACTTTTCTGCTTTGAAATAAAACAACTAGAAAAGCCAATTAAAAATAGAAAGCTTTATTGAAAATAATTCAATAAATTGTTTTCTTCCTGTTTTAACTATTTTATCTCTTTGATTTAATATTGTTTTATTTGAATTTAATTGTTTTATTTCCCTTTAAAGCACAATTAATTCAAAGTTTCCATTTCTGAATAGAAGAAAGAATTTTGAGAGAATATCCAATTAATTAAATAAATATGACCTCATAATTACTTTTTCTCAATTATCTGAATAATTAAATTCAATTATTGAAAAGAGGATATTTATTTAATAATTAAATATTATTTAATTCNNNTTTCATGTGTCTCAGCTAAAGAGGGTGAATTTAATTTAATTAAAGTGCTAGGACTTTATTAATTAAATTAATTCGATCATAGGATTTGTTTAGCCAAATAGTTATTTAGGAATTAAATATGATGTATGATTGATATCATGTAAGAAAACATTAGATGCAATGCATATATCAGATCTTTTATTTAAGGAGATTGTCAGATTACATGGATTACCAAAGAGTATCATCTCTGACCAAGACAACAAGTTTGTTATCTATTTTTGGAAAACACTTCGGAAGAAGCTCGATACTGAGTTGAAATATAGTTCTAAATTTCATCCACAAACTGATGGACAAACAAAGGTTGTAAACCAAAGTCTGGGTAACTTGTTGAGATGCCTAGTGTGAGACACACTGAGTAATTGGGATTGGATGTTAGCATAATCAGAGTTTTCATATAATAGTTTAGTGAATAGAAGCACTGGAAAGGCACATTTTGAGATTGTTCATGGCACACAACCGAAAGGTATATTAGACTTGAGAGATATTGCTGGAGAAGAGAAAAGAAGTGCTAAAGCAAAACAATTTGCTGAGTTTATAAAGACATTGCATGAAAATGTAAAACATAAGTTGAAGAAAAGTAATCAGAAATACAAGGATAATGCATATAGATCAAGAAGACATAAGACTTTGGAAGTTGGTGATGCAGTTATGGTTCATTTGAAAAAAGGAAGATTTCCTATTGGAACATATGGTAAATTGATGATGAAGAAATTTTGTCCCTGCAAGATATTGAGAAGATTTGACAGTGGAAATTCTTATGATGTAGAATTACCTGATGATATGGATATATCACCTATATTCAAAATTTCAAACATGTATGAGTATCATGAACCTGATAAAGAAATGATAGTACCGAGTGATTATCCTAAGAAATAGATGGAAGAAGTTGAGCAAATTTTGAAATGTAGAATTGGCAGAAGCTCAAGAGGAAATAATTACATGGAGTATCTGATAAAATAGAAGAAAAGACAAATTAAGGACTCATCTTGGATTTCTCAATCTGATTTGGATTTAATTCAGGTTGGACCTGACACATGATTCAGAGAATCATTTCTTTTAACCCCAGGTGTCTAATGTAGGAGCATCTTGGGTTCTTTGGCAATCCCAATGACCCAGATATATGTTTTCTTTGCGTTAGTAGCTTGTTGGAGGCTACTTGGTAAAGTGCTCGGTAACTACTTTTCCTTAGTCGGTTGAAGACTTGTTTGTTCTTCACTCAGGTTTGGTTACTTGTTTTTGTCTTGCTTTACCGATGGGTCTTGGTAGTTTTTTGGATACTCGGTGGGTTTTCAATGAATGGTCTCTGTGATCAGTTAGATTTCTTACTAAGTTGTGTATTTTGATGTTGGATCTCCTGACCGACTTCTGCATTTAATTTTAGTAGCATAATTAATGTTGGGATCTCTCATTGGGATGTGTGTCGACCTAAATCTGGGTCGTCATTGTTTCCTATGTTGGATCTTTAGGATTTGAGTGCTGACCTCTTTGGTGGACTCTTGTAAATATTTGGTTTTTTGTTCTTAGTGTTGAATGAGATCAGCTTTGGGTACTATTTATGCTGTTGATATTCATGTTTTGTCATTAATGTCAACATATGTTTATGTGGAGAGAACAGTTTGGTTATTTGACTGGAAGAAGTGTACAAACACTGTACGGATGATTTAGAATGATCGAAGACAATCATATGAAGAAGGATGTGTGGTGACCTTATTCCTAAGGTTTCTTGACTTGAGGTTACATATTGGGGATATTACAGATGATTTAGTGAAGACTGGTTTTTAGACTATGACAATAATGCTTGACATAGCAGGTCTCTGTATTTTGTGTATATCGTACATGCAAAGATGTTTTATGGTATGCGAGCTTAAGGGATGATAGAGGACACATTGATGAATGTTTGTTGTTGATAGATATTTGTGAGAGTATTGGTGACATCAGTTGTGGCGTGTATTTTGGAGGAGACCTATTTGGTGGCCGACTTCAGACATGTAGCGTGTGTTATGGATTATGAGCGTGAATTGCAGATCTTGGAGTATAAATGATGTATTGTAATTGATTTTTAATTATTATAGGTACCATTTGTATCTTAACAAGAGGTTAAACAATTATTTGTATATTGGGAAAGCCTAATTGGCCGACGTAATAAATTATTTGTGGATTGGGAAAGCTTAATTGGCCGACCTAATGAATTATTGTAATAGGGTATATATGAGAGATATTTTCTTTTGGAAAGATGTTGTAGAGATTAAAAAGGAAAAGAAGTTTGAAAGTTGTGAGGCTTGTTTGGCTGCTGGATGTAGAGCAGGGTTTGTGATAAGAATACTTCATTGGACCTGACCAAGCAAAGACAGTTGCTATCAGACAGTTCACTGTATTGTATATTTTGTATATACACTTGTTCAGATTGTAAATCCTTGAGGGTGGCATTAACCTTCTTTGGGCAGTGTTCTTGGGTAGTGAGCCCACCATTACTCTTGACTCCTAATAGGGTCTATCCTTTAACAGGGACTATGTACTGTGATGTTGTAATAAGCTCCTAACAGGGCTAAATATTTAACATGGATACTATACTCTCAATACATCATTTGTGGGTGCTAATTCCCACTGAGGTTTTACCTTTAACAGGGATTCCTTGATAATAAGTATTGCGTTATTGTGTTGGCATTTACTATTTTATCATTTGCATTGAAGTTTTGGTTTATAAAGTTTAATATTTTGTATCACAACTGATTCAACCCCCTCTTAGTTGTGCTTGTGGACTATTATTCCTAACAATTGGTATCAGATCTACTAGTCCTTAGAGAGAAAGCTTAACAACTTTAGGTGATCCTAAAGATGACTTACTATAGGAAGGATAGTCTGAGATTTGATCCTGAAAAATTTGACAATTGGAAGAACAAGATGATAACACGCTTGCTATGTTTAAGAATTGACTACAAGATGATCACAAAAAAGATGGAAAAGATAGCAACTAAGGATGAATTGGAAAAGGCTACTGAAGATGATAAGAAGCTATTTTCATGTAACATGGTCGCAAGGGAATCATTGATCAACATGCTTTCTGAAGGTGAATTAATTGAGGTAAAATACTTGGATTCTGCACATGAGATTTGGATAAGATTGGAAGCACTGTATATTGGAGATAAGTTTACTAAACAAGACAAGCTACAAAAATGGAAGACAAAGATGGAATCAATGAAGATGAGAGATGATGAGAACATTAGGGAATATGCACAAAGAATTACTGAAGTAGTTACTGGCATCAAAAACTCTGGAGGTACTTACAATGAGGAAGAAGTGATTACAAAGATACTAAGATCTTTGACACCTATATACAAAACTAAAGTACAAGCTATAGAGGAGATTATACCTTTGACAGAAAACTTCACTAGAGAGATGTTGATTGGAAAACTTACTACTTTTGAGGCCACAGAATAGGGAGATTATTTACCTAGAGTAGAGTCAACATTTAAGGCAACTGTCCATAGAAACAAAAAGACCTTATCTGGAATTGTGAACACCAACAATAATGACTTAAGAGAAGAGCTTGGAGACTATGTTGATGAATGAGAATAGATATAGGAGAAAGAAAGAAATCTAGATGAAGTGGTAGCCCTAATCGCTAGAAGAGAAAAGAGAGGTAAGGGTAAATTTGAAGGCAAATTACCTTTGAAATGTTTTTCATGTAACAAGATTGGTCGTTTCGCATCTTGATGTCCTACAAGGGTTCCAAAGCATAAACCTAAGTTTTACAAATCTAAGTATTCAAAAGAAAAGGAATGTTATTATGCTAGTGAAGGCGTATCTGATGATGATGTACACTATGATGAAATTGGATTTATTGCTATTAAGGATGATGAACCTATACATGAAGAAAAAATCTTAGTATCTCATGTTGAAAAGAAATCTGAATGGGTTATAGATAGTGGTTGTTCACATCATATGACTAAAGATAAAAATAAGTTTGAGTCTGAAAATATATGATGGGGGTGTTGTTAGATTTGGTGACAATACTCCTAAGCTTATAATTGGATTTGGATCTATTTCTCTGGATGGAAAGACTAATACTGACAATGTATTGCTTGTTGATGGACTTAAGCATAATCTGTTGAGTGTTGGGCAGTTAGTGGACATAGGTTATCAATTGAAATTCATTAATGGGAAATGTTCAATTAGAAGTAAATCAGGAGACTTGATCACATCTGGTACTAAATATAGAGGTAATGTATTTGAATTGAATACATCTGAAGCTTCTTGTTTTATTGCGAAGGTTGATGACAGTTGGTTATGGCATAGAAGTGTATAGTCAAAAAATGGAAGCACTTCCATTGTAGAATGGTTTATCCCTCTGAGTAAGTGGTTTGGGGTCATGTCAAGTGCCTTGAATGGGTCTCTGAATTGGATCTAGATTTTTCCATTGTTCTGCCCCATTTCCCACTTTTTCTAGCCTATTTCTGACACCCTAAACTGCAAACTGAGATTTTTGACCTTAGGGTCAAAGTCAACCTTTCTGGGTCAAGGTCAACCTTGACCTTGACCTAGGTCAGAATCAATCTTTTTTTGACCTAAGGTCTATATTTCAGGTTCTTGGGGTTTCTGGATGTCGGGTTTTGGAAAGAATCAATTCCCGCTTCCAGGTCGGTTGTTTCGGTCTTCAGAGCAACAATTCTTAAATTATATTTAATATAGGTCCTCTTCTAGGGGTATAGGTCTAATTGGAATTTGATTTTCCTATGTAGGCCTCTCTAGAAGATTGTGCCCTAGATTCATATATAAGGAAGCCTTCTCCTCTCATTTTCTCTAACCATGATCATCAACTATCAAAGACTTAAGAAGTGAAATCGAAAGGTGAAGAAGGAAGATTTGAAGCAAGCCAAGTAGCCATTGAAGCATTCATCTATTCTCAAGAATTCAAGCACTTCTCAAGCACTTAATTCATCAAGAAGATCCATTGGTAGCCATTGAAGGATTCAAGCTCTATGAAGCCCTCTTGTTGAAGATTTCTTCATCCACATTCCTCCAAGCCTCTTCCTATTCCAAGATCCATTCAAGATTGGTGTTGAAGATCTACAATAAAATTGATTTGAGACATCCTACATTCTACATCCATTTAGTGCATACATACTTGTGGATCCAAGGATTCAAATCTGCCACAAGGGTTTCCACACAAGCAAGGTAAATTTGTTCATTTACTTTGTTATATTTATGCAATTTCAACTATACTTTGAGGTTAATTTCAAAACTGGGGTTTGACCAAGGCAAACCCCTCCCCAAACAAATAATCTATTTTTCTTGCAGGTACAAGTTCAGAACAGTGAGTTAGAGTGCAGATTTGGTTACCCTTTTCAGTAAACCATCAGGATCTGGAAACAAATTTTCTGTTGGAGGCTTTAGAGGTCGATTATGCCCTTGGTCAGAATCAAAAATTATGGGTCAATGGTGACATTGACTTGAGGGTCAAAATCAGAACTGTGTCAGATCGAAAAATGATTTCTCGGTTTTGTCCGTCTCTGCGTTTGTGTTTTAGATCCGGTTGCAGATTTTCCAAAAACTCAACACGGGCCCCTGAAAACAACATTATTCAAATCTGTAACATTTTAATGTCAGTACTTTCCTCCTATTCATTTCAATATTTCTAAATCTATCACACATTCTTTTCTATACATGGAATCTAAGGTCTTCCTCTTTTCTCTCATTTCCAATAGATTGATTCATTCATGCATTGATCCTTCCTTTGGGGTTAATAAATTTGGATCCTTCCTTTGTGTATTTGAGGTTAAAAGGAACGTCTTAGCTTCCCCACACATTTCAATAAACATTCTAATTTCAAATGTAACAACATCTATTTCATACTCCACATTTTCATAACATATACATTTTAGATGTTACAAGAAGATTTTGTCATGTTAACTTTGATAACATTGTGAAGGCAAGTATTAATAATGTTGTAAGAGATCTACCTAAGATTGTAAAACCATCTAACACTATGTGCTGAGAGTGTGTTATGGGGAAGCAGACTAGAATCAGTTTTAAAAGAAAATCTTATTCAACAAAAGGGAAGTTGGATATGGTACATAGAAATCCGTGTGGTCCTACAAGAACAAGATCTTATTATGGTGAAAGGTACTTTATATTTTTTGTTGATGACTTTTCTAGAATGATATGGGTCACATATTTGAGAGAGAAATCTGAAGAATTTGACAAATTCAAGTTATTCAAACCAAAAGTTGAGAATGAATCTGGTTTAAAGATAAAATGTTTGAGATCAGGCAGAGGTGGTGAGTGTATGCATGAATTTGGGTCTTCGTCTTCAGCTGCAAACACACACACTTCAATGATCCATTAAGTGGTTAGCGGGTTAGAAAACATGAAAACCAAAATATTAAAAATAACATCCTAAGCTAACCGACAACGGTTCATTGCCTTCTAGTAGGCATGAGTATGGAATTTGCTCTCAGAGCATCGCAAAGTTGAGTGACTACACACTGTTCTAGATGAAGGATTTTAAAGCTAAATGATTGATCTAAAATGATTGATTAATCTAAATGATAAATGCAATTTGTTGTTCATCTAAGCTAATTAGATTTATTTTAAAGTACCGAATGAAAGATGATGATTCATTTTACAACCCAAATCAAATGTGCTCTAAATTAGATTAATTGCATGCTTGAAAGTTAAAAAAAAAATGCTAAATGATTAAAAGCTAAGAAAAGAAAATGCAGTATAACCATGATAGAAAAGTTGGGATCCTTTGTGAAGGAAATGAATTTCTCTTTTATAAAAATCTCTCTCGAATCGATGGTCAAGATCAAAACAAAAGAGTGGCTTAGATTCGATTTGAGGAACCACAAATCCATGTACAATGAATGTGATTGGTCAAAAGATTCAATTGACTGAACTGCCTGATCAGTCTTTTTGGAAATTTCCAAAATTGGTTCTTCATTAACTGAAATGTTTTGAAAATGATAAATAGTGGAGAATCAGTTAACTGAGTGGAACTGGATTGTTTCCAATTTGATAATTAGTTAACTAGATTTGATGATGTCATATGCATTTTTAATAATTTAAATGATTTTGAATCATATTTGTTTTTATTAATTAATTTAATTCCCTTTTTTATTTAATTAACAATTTAGCAATTTTATTTAATTAATATTTAGAATTTTAATTAAATAATTAGTATAAAGTTTATTTGCCAATGTAATGTGATTTTAGGGATTAATTAATTAATCAAGTAAGATGATTGATTAGGACCTAGGGTTTAGGTCAGATCAGTTCAACTTTGATAGATTGGGGAATTGCCTATTTGATTTAGGACTTAATGTTTATCAATATTAGGGTTTCTTGATTAATTGTTGAAATTTGGGGTCTAGGGTTTAGATGACCATTTTAGGTGATTAAATTTTCCCCTCTTTTAATTGATGTGTGATCAGTGCATTGATACAAAGACTTGTTAGTGATGAGATCAAGAATAGTTTGATTTGAAGCGATGAAACCATTCTTTTGAAGAAGAAGACCGACTCCGAGCTTGATTGGACGAAGATCAATCAAAAGATATAAACAAAATTCTTAGTTTGATTTGAAGCGATGGAACATAACATATGTCAGGAACTCTTAAACCTTTTGATTGGTTTAAACTAATAACTAGTTTGATTTGAAGCGATGAAACTGATTATCGTTAAGAGATTTGATTAGCAAGCAAATTGACTTGGTTTGAAGCGATGAAGCCAATTTGATCAATGTATCTGGTTTTAATAATGAATAGCCCATATACAACCGATCTTGTCTGGTTTTGAGTGTATTCACCACTGTATAAGACCATTGATTAGGTTTCATTTGATAATTAAGATGATCTCAACTTGATTTGATGCGATGAAGCTGAGATGCCCCAAGCGACGGGGTTTTGATTGAGGATGTAATCACTGGAATGTTGATGTCTTGATCCTACCCCCTCAGGAGAAAAATTGAAATATGGCTAGGTGACCTAGTGATGAGAAGCAATTTAATTGATAATGTAATGCAAGAAGAAGTTGTTCTGATTAGAAATAGGTCCCCAGTGGCTAGGATAGAAGATGTACTTGATGGGAGGTCATGTTGACCAATATTGACCAAGAGTATGATAGGAGGATTGATTGGAAGAAAAGTGTGAGATATTTCCATTGGTTGTGCAAGCAGTCAGCTGCAGTTGATTGAAATAGTCAAACGTCAGATTTCAATTTCAGTCCTGAAAAGGGAATCATGATAGTCAAATTAGCGAGGGGTGTCATTTCATGTTAATCAATACACAACTGACCACTTGACGAAATGAAGATTGATCAATAAGAACCTTAGATCTTTCACATTGTAGAGAGATATCGATATTATGTAGATTTCAATACCATGTAGATGTAGATGCAGATGCAAGACTAAGATGAACGCAACCTAAGGTGTAGTCACCGAACCTTTAGCAATGAAATGTTTCATCATCGAGCATTTGTGGAACATCGGAGTCGATACAATCCTTACTGGTACCACTGCAACCATAAGAATAAGAATATGACTTTTATTGGATAAGATATGAGAAACTAACGTAAGCATCGAGGCACAAAAGACAAGATGATTTGAACATTGTTTCTAGTTTGATATAGCAAGAGTACACCAGTACCAAGGCATTCAAAGCCAAGATAACCATGAATGTGATCTTGCATAAACAAGCAAAGCAATAACAGTCAAGGAGATAGTCCCGACCTCACCTTGGCGTAAAAGCAAACAATATTGAGGGATGTGATGCTTTTCTGCCTTGATGCAAGAGCTCTTATCACATACAACCTATTTATTTGACATTGTAGGATCATCAGGACCACACCAACAAGTAGTAGACAAAGAAAAGATTAATGAAAAATCAATGAGAACAAATAATATAGAAAGAGAATTTCATCATACTTCAGCCAGTTCCAAAGTTTTTGGATGTGTATATGTAGGAGGTGTTGAGAAACACCGTCGTGCTTATGAGTGCGATGTGTTTTAGTGCTATCAATATGTTGTTTACATTTGTGGTATCCAATGTGTGTTAAGAAACACAAATGCTTCCAAAGATAGTGTTAAGAAACACTTTTGATTAGGGTGTTGAGAAACACCTATTGCGTCAGTAGAAAGTTGTCCTTTAGAATTGAAAAGATTAATGACTCTGGTGTAATCCAAAGATGTGATCTGATTGAAATAGCGATGACTAAATTGACTCATACTGTGAGTAAAAAGCCTATTCAATTGCCCCTAAACTATGACTTTGGATCAATTTCAAACTAGGAGGGTTCTCAGAAGAACCAAACTGTCACAAAAGTGACTGAACGCTATGTACAAACTAAAGAAAAGGATTGCCAAGACCGAGCATTGATAGATGGAGTGTTGAGTTCAAGAGGTGCCTGTTTACCAGGTTTTCACCTACTTGGCAGAGATGCTATTTAGCAGAAATTGACTTGATTTAAAGTGATGAAGCCAATTTGATCAATGTGTCTGGTTTAAGAAATGAATGACTTGTCTAAGACCAATCTGTTGCTTTTGATTTATGATAATCTCAACTTGATGTGATGCGATGAGGCTGAGATGCCCCAAGCAATGGGGTCTTGCTTGATGATGTGATCATTGAAAACCTGGTAAGAATGTTTGTGTCACCATCCTTTTTTTTTATCATATATTCTTATTATTTTAGTTGATGCATAAAGGAACCTATTGCTACGTTTCCAACAAGATGATCATTTTTAGGACTTTTTCCAATTTTTAGATTTTTTAGAGATTACTCTTTCTCAAGCAAGATCACATTGGTTTGTCCCCAATGTCTAGCAAGGTGTAGAACATTAAAAATGGATTAGAAAGTTGATGGATGAGATGAACAAACAATGATGGATGAAGAGGGTGAATGTAACCCACAAGGACAGTCTCCTCAAGATTACCCCAACTAGGGAAAAAGGAATATAGCAGTGTAGGCTCATGGAGCGGTACTTGATATCATATAGGATAATGACCCGATGTCTTGAAAAACATGTAGTCCAAAAGAATGGACATGTAAAGAAGTTTTTTTTCATTCTTTATTTAGATCAAGACCAAGGGGTGAATTTTGGATAGGATATAGCTATGATAGTGCAATCAGGATAAGGGGTGATGACAGGGATGCTCAGAGATAGGAAGGATAGGCTTGGGATAAGAAAGATCACGATAGGGTGCCATGGATGAGAGAAAGTGAATAGGCTAATGGAAAGGATAATGAATGCTAGGATACATGTGTTCATGGATAGGCTCAACCTTGTCAAGATCACAAGAAGGAACATGGATGCTCATGGGCTTGACGGATGTAAGATATGATGGATAAGATGGCATGGAAGGAACTTTCCCCCAAGTGAAGAGTGAAAGTAGGAGGAATTACACATGATGCTTGTTCTCTAGGTTTTCATCATTGTACTTATCCAAGGTGCCACAAGAAGTGGTTTTCACCATAGGAGGAATTGATTTATCTTTACTTTTTCTATCAAGGTGCATGTTTACTAAGTTTTCACCAAGGCACTTTTTTCTTCTTCTTGTTTTTGTACTTTTGATTTTATGGAGGAACTTAAGCTTCTTTCTCTTTAGATAGTGCTCCTTTGAAGGATATGCTATGATAGGCCAAGGTCACTGCAAGTATGCTCAAAGATGCTGATAGGGTGATGGTAGGGAAGAATGATATGAAGGACAAGGAAGATGGTAGCCAAGGATTTATGTGATGGATTGGATAATAAGAATGGAAGGATATGGGATGGATTAGTAGTAGGTAGGTGCGGGATATTGGATAGGGTATTGAAAGGTTTGTATAGAGGTAAATGGAAATGGTGATAAGATCAACATTGACACACCCCTTGAAGGGTAGTGGATGGATGGAGGAAACATGGATGGAATAGATTGAGGCTATGATGTATGAGTGCATATGGATCTTGGTACGTGAGGACCCAAGATGGATGAAGTATTCAAGGTAATGGATTTTGGGACATCAGGACCCAAAATAGAGTTGGAATATAGGAGATGTTTAGATGGAGATGAAATGGAAGACTTTGGAAGCTTGGATGCCAACTCTGAATTTTCCTTTTTGTTCAAGCCTTTTAAGAGAGACTTCAGAATCCACATAACTTTTGATTTTATTTTTGTGTCCAAGTCCTTTAGAAGAGAATTGGGAATCCACATAGATTTTCATTTTTATTTTCTTTTGGAGGGCTTAGAACGCAATTCTTCCATGATGGATTTAGGAACCCATATTTTCTTTGATACTAATCTTTGCTTAGATTTAGAACGCAATTCTTCCATGATGGATTTAGGAACCCATATTTTATTTTATTTTAATCTTTTCTCAGTGGACCTTTGTGGTCTCTTGAATATTTCCTTTTTCTTTGTAGTCACATGTCGATTAGATTTGACATAGTGATCTTCATATGTAAGCGGATTCTTGTATTTCTGATTTCTTCGTTGCACATCCAAATTGCTTCCAAAATACTTGGAGAGTGTGGATGAATAGGGTTGATACAGATGGTTCATATGGATTGGTTGATAGGGAGAGTTAAAGGATGCATGTCTGTGTTGATCTTGATAGGGGATAGGGTAAGCAGATGAAAAGCTAGTAGTGATAGGCATGGTGGATGGAGGGATATAGGGACCCAATATAGATGGAAGGTTTGATGGTTTTAGCTTTGGGATATAAGGACCAAGGATGGATTTGGAGGATAGAGAAGGATGATGCTTATGTTTGAATGGAGGGAGATAAGGTATGGAAGGGATATCAATATCTTTAGAGTGAGCTGCATGACCAAGGCCATTCTCTTTAGAATTCAACTTTATATTAATAGGTGCATGAGTAGTTTTGATAGGAGCATCTAAAGCTTGAGGGGATTTATTTTTATGAAAGGGATTTAGAGGAATGATAGTTTAGTGAGGTGGATATGGAGGAGCACAACAAGGAGATGATGGGATACTCTGATCTTGACAAGGATCATTAGATGGTTTAGAAAGGGTACTTTCCTCTTGATTTTTAATAGGCTCATTAGAGATGGTGGAAAGGATATCTTGATCTTGCTTGGGAGATGGATAAGACATAGGATGTGTAAGAGTGTCTTCTAGGAAGAAATGGAAGGGGATGATAAAATCATCATGAGACTCTTGGAATATGTGACTTTGGTCAACCATTGGATAAGGATGGATGGTGTCTTGATCTTGATCATTATTGATATTTGTTTCTTCACACTTTTAATTTCTCTCTTGACATGAAGCCACTTCTAAGGACGAGGTAGGAGTTTTGATCTGCATATGGGATTCTTGACACACTGATGGAAAATCATTTGGAATAGGCATGATAAGCATTAAAGCACATGGAAGCTTTTGGCCTATGATATTTGATGCCTAAGAAACACTTGCAGTCATATGTTCATTAGCTTGGATCTCTTTTAGAGGTAGTCCTTGAGGGTAGATATAGTCATCATTAGGCTCAGTTGTTGATAGATATGATGTGGTCGGTTGTGAAGCTTTAAGAGATGGAGGAATGGTGGAAGAAGTAAATGTGATATGTGAACCATTTCTAGACATGGATTCCTAATATTGATCATGCTCGAGATTAGATGAATCATTAGGATTTTCCACTTTTATTATGCCATCATCTATGCGATCTTGGATTTTATGTTTCAACTCCATGCAAGATGAAGTTTTATGCTCATTATGTCGACGATATGCACAATAGGTACTCAATAATCTCAATCCATGTGACATGGCTTGAGGCAATGTGATGAGATTATGATCAAGAAGTTATTCCAATGCTGATTTATAAGATTGTCCCAAAGGAGTAAAAACTCTCTCTAAAGGATAATTATGACTTGCAATATCTTTCTTTTGCGGATATAAAATAATTTCATCTAATTTTGTCATAGCTTCCTCTACATTCTCTTGATCAAAGATAGGATGGTCATAAAACTATTCTTGATCAAAGATGGTTTACTATGCTTAGATACCTCTTTGCTTGATGAGGACTTATTGAATGGTGTATCCTCTTCTCCCTTTAATTCTCGGAGTTCAGATTTCAAAGTTTGAAGTTGTTTCGATAAAGCTTCAATAAGAATATCTTCTTTCTCATTGTTAGGACCATAAGGTTTATCCCATTTTCTTTTAGATATTGTAATATTGGCTTCATGCACTTTCTTAGAATATTGAAGAGAAGGTATGATGAATTGATTGATTGCCTGACAGGTGTTGAAGTGATGTCTAAAGTGCTAATTAAGTCCAAGACCAAACGACAAAGGAGATAAAGTCCAACTGAGAGAGAGAAGCAATGACTCCAATCTTGAGTCAAGGTTAACGAACCTGCTCTTGCAACCCAGGATAAGGACAACACGAACAAAGATGCTTAAGATAAAAAGTCACTTGGACTAGCACAACAAAGTCAGATTTCAAAACAACAAGCGAGTCAAACTATCAACATATTGCAGTAAAAGACAAACTAGCAGTGATGTTGGTGAAAACATAGATTTGAGAAAATCCAGATAGAACCGTCATGATAGAATACCAATTTGGACAACAATTTGACTGATTTTCAAAGTTTTGACACTAAATGCAGAAACTTGGACAAGAGTTTGACAGTTTAACACCTAAGAGTACATATTTTGGATTGTTGATCATTTTGATGTTTGTTTTGAATGTTTGATTTTTCACTCATGCAAGAAACATCAAGAAGAATGTTTGTTGTAAAAAGAACAGACACACCATAGCCTAGGTAAGCCAGGGAAATATCTGTTGAATTCCCACTTGAACTGAAGTTTAGCCACACTTACTCATAGCTGACAACTTAGAAACTTGGAGGAACGGGCTCCTCCTTACAGTGCACTCATTTCTCAGGCACACCAAGCTTCAAATCAGAAGGGTATTCACTTCCCAAGGGATCGTTGTCTCTACTAAGAGCCGTGAAAATGTGGGACATCTTAGTCAACCTCTGACCTTCCGTGCCAGCAAATAGAGGGTTTTTAGATACTACAACAAAGTTTTTTTAATTAAGGCATCCATTCAGGTGGTTATACTTGCGGCATATTAGCTCTATTATGGAGGCCTCCCAGCCTACAAAAGTTGTGTTCTATAGGTTTTTACGAACCACAAGGGTACTGAAGGAGATCTTGTTCCCAGTATAACATAATCAACACTTGTTCACAGTGACACTAATTAAAATGACATTTCTTATATACTAGTTTGTAAGGGCTTGGCTTTAGCCTGTTATCGGTTGGGATATCTACTCTCACCAGCTCTTTTAAAGCTCTCAGGAGGTAGCCACTCTAAAATATTTGCACGAATTTATCTTACACCCAAGATCTATGAAGGCGAGGGGAGAGGATACGTTCATGCAATTCTCCAGGATTACAAATCTAAATAAAACTTCAAACACATAAGAAAATTGATTCTTTTTAAGCACCAAATTTGAAGTGTTATTTAACTACAAAATGCAGACATGATGGTTTTGGAAGACACACAAAGTCTTTGACAAGCGTCCTGCATCAAACTCATTAGTAGTTAATGATTTTTTCTTCATTTATAACATCTTGCAAACCACTGCTAGGCTGTAATAAAAATATGAGTTCAAGAACAACAAAGCCAAAGATTGGCCAACATTAGAAAAATGATAAAATCACAAAACTGAATGCATATTCAGAAAGTAGATGAAAAATCATTCACTTTCAAACAAAATTGCACTAAAAAAAGTTACCGTATGAGCGCGTACGAGGCATCAGAAGCTGCAAAACAGAGGATTAGACAAGTACAGTGATGAAAACCTACAATTTTTGATAAATATGTGACTTAAAACCTGAAACTAAGAACAACCAATAAATCTTCAGACAATTCTACCCAAAATATAAAAAAATTTGCACTCAATTTGGACCTTAAATGAGCAAGATATGATTGTTTGAAATTAGTTTGCAAATTCAAAAAGCTCAATGGTGAAGGCTAAATATTTTTCAAACCCTGCTGACATCATCAAAAATTGAGGTTAAATTTCATGGTTTGGAAGCCGTTGCAAAAAAAAAGCCAATATGTCTGCAGAATGAATGCTAGACGACCGTCCACTTTAAGATAGCAAGAACCTTGCGCTAAAAAAAAAGCATGGGCGCTACGTGTCAGTTTTTCATTCGCCCGTTTGGAGGGCTGAAGAATGTGGTGGATGGGTGGCATTTGGGTGGAGATATGGGAGCAGAGGCTTGGCGGAGTGGAGAGGAGCAGACAGTGTGGGAAAATGCTGGGAGTAGCTGTCGACGATGAGGGGAAAACATCATTGCATTACGTTGCTATGTGTAGAGATTTTTTTTTCAGCACTAAGAATAATTTATGTAATACTTGGTAATTGTAAAGATGCAAAAACCCTAATTGGGAGGGTAAGACAGCTTTGCATTTTGCTGCTTTGAATGGGAATATAGAGTCTAGAATTTTGCTGTTCAAGGATTTGGTAGATAAAAAGGATATATATCATTGAAACTCTCTTTATTATCTGCTTCAAGAGAAGTTCGATTTTGTTGAATATCTTTGTGACTACATAAAAGAGATCGAAAAAGTAGGGATCTATTTTGGCAATTTGATAGATTCCACAGGGCAAACCCTTCTGCACGTGGCTTCTTTTGAGGGAAAAATATATCAAGTAAATGATCGCCTTTCTATGTCAAGACATCCCAAATCATATGTGAGGAGGGATGATTACATGGGACAAATGACACTTCACAAAGCTACAGGAAGAGGACACTTAGATACCATCAAAGTTCTTCTTCACTGGGGAGCGCAACAGAGGGGAGGGGTTGGAAGCGGGTTTGGGCACAGCGGGGGAAGGATGAGTTGTGGAAGTGGTGCAACGGAGGACAGGTGGAAGGGCAGAGGAGCTGGGGGAAGTGGCGCAGTGGAGGAGCTATGGGAGCTTGCGCGCTGGGAAGGAGTGGAGAAGAAGCACAGGGGGTAGGCAGCGGGGAAGGTAGTGCAGAGGAAGTGGGATGAGTGAGTGGTGAGGAAGTGGTGGGGGAGGTGGAAGGAGGGAGGCATGGGTGGGGGAACCGCAGGTTGGTCGGAGAGGTAGTAGGAGGGTAGTGCGATGGAGGTGGTGGAAAATAGACTTTAGTCCCACATTCATGTCGTGGGTATATCTTTAGGTGTTTTTAAACAAAACCTGACACTACCATAGCAAAAGGAAGGTCGTGGGTTAGATGTTTGGGTTTGAAGGCCGGGGAGCACTTAGATGGTTAGCGGGTTAGAAAACATGAAAACCATAATATTAAAAATAACAACCTAAGCTAACCAACAATAGTTCATTGCCTTCTAGTAGGCATGAGTATGGACTTTACTCTCAGGTCGTCGCAAAGTCCAGTGACTACACACTATTCTAGATGAAGGATTTTAAAGCTAAATGATTGATTAATCTAAATGATAAATGCAATTTGTTGTTCATCCAAGCTAATTATATTTATTTTAAAGTGTTGAATGAAAGATGATGATTCATTTTACAACTTAAATCAAATGTGCTCTAAATTATATTGATGCATGCTTGAAAGTAAAACAACAATGCTAAATGATTAAAAGATAAGAAAAGAAAATGCAGTATAATTACGATAGAAAAGTTAGGATCCTTTATGAAGGAAATGAATTTCTCTTTTATAGAAGTCTCTCTCAAATCGACGGTCGAGATTAAAAGAAAAGAGTGGCTCATATTCGATTCGAGGAAGCACAAATCCATGTGCAAAGAATGTGATTGGTCGAAAGATTCAGTTGACTGAACTGACTGATCAATCTTTTTGGAAACTTCCAAAATCAGTTCTCACTTAACTAAAATGTTTCCAAAATGATAAATAGTGGAGAATAAGTTAATTGAGTGGAATTGGATTGTTTCCAATTTGATAATTAGTTAACTAGATTTGATGATGTCATATGCATTTTTAATAATTTAAATGTTTTGAAAGGATATTTAGTTAAATGGATATTTGTTTTTATAAATTAATTTAATTCCCTTTCTTATTTAATCGACAATTTAGCAATTTTATTTAATTCATATTTAGAATATTAATTAAATAATTAGTATAAAGTTTATTTGCTAATGTAATGTGATTTTAGGGATTAATTAATTAATCAAGTAAGATGATTGATTAGGACCTAGGGTTTAGGTCAGATCAATTTGACTTTGATAAATTGAGGAATTGCGTGTTTGATTTAGGACTTAAGGTTTATCAAAATTAGGGTTTCTTGATTAATTATTGAGATTGGGGGTCTAGGATTTAGATGACCATTTTTAGGTGATTACAGTGAGTTTACATAAGATTTATTTAATTCCTATTGTGAAGAGCATGGAATATTCAGACATACATCTACACCTAGGACACCACAACATAATGGGATAGCAGAGCGAAGAAACATAATAATATTAGATGATGCAAGAACTATGTTGCTGGAAGGAAATATATCACATGTTCATTGGAGGGAATTTGTTGGTACTGCTGTGTACATCTTGAATATAATTCAGATCAGAGAAGGTACAAGTAAGACTCCTTATGAATTATGGTTTGATCATACACCTATTGTAAAATATTTCAGAATATTTGGAAGTAAATGTTATATCAAAAGAGATGATGAGATAGGGAAGTTTGATACTATAAGTGATGAAGGTTTTTTCCTTGGTTATTTTACTAAGAGAAAAACATATAAATGTTTCAATCTGAGATTAAGAAAGTTGATTGAAAGTGGTAATGTGAGGATAGATGAAAAGTTTCAGATCCAGGAAAGAATGTATGACCATGGTCAGATTTCAGAGATAAAAGATGTCATTGTTGAACTTGAAGAAACTTTGATGGTTGATAATGAGATTGAAGATGAATTAATTGAGCTTACTGAGACTCCTAAGACTCTGAGGTATGTTAAGAAGAACCATCCTGAAGAAAAAATCATTGTTGATGCAAGTAAAGGTATGATGACTAGATCTAGAGTTAGAGATGAAATTTCCTTGATTTCTCAAGTTGAACCGAAAACTACTGATGAAGCATGTAGAGATGAATTTTGGACTAAAGATATGCAAGAAGAACTTGAACAGATAAAGAAAAATAATATTTGGGAATTGGTTCCAAGACCTAAGAACAAAAATGTGATAGGAACTAAATGGGTTTTTGGAAACAAGATGGATGACGAAGGAACAATGGTAAGAAATAAGGCTAGACTGGTTTGTAAAGGCTACTCGCAACAAGAAGGAATAGACTTTGAAGAAACATTTTCTCTTGTTGCTAGGCTAGAAGTTGTGAGATTATTTCTTTCTTATGTTGCACATAAAGACTTTAAAGTATATCAGATGAATGTGAAATAAACATTCTTGAATGGAGATTTGGAAGAAGATGTATACATAGAGAAACTTGATGGATTCCTTTGACAGAAAATGAAGACATGGTTTGTAAGTTGAAGAAAGCATTGTATGGGTTGAAACAAGCACCGAGAGCATTGTATGCAAGACTGGACAAGTATTTACTTTGTCTTGGTTTCAGAAAAGGTAATGCATACAGTAACTTATATTTAAGAACTGATGATGATGGAATCTTAATCATAGAAGTTTTTGTTGATGATATCATTTTTGGAGGCAATGATAAGATGAGTAAGAGGTTCTCTAAAGAAATGGAAAATGAATTTGAAATGTCAATGATTGGTCAGATGAAATTTTTTCTTGGTTTGCAAATTATTTAGAGTAAGAATGGTTTTTTTATATCTCAGACCAAGTATCTTAAGGAAATATTGAAAAAGTTTGGAATGGAAGATTGTAAACTTGTTGGGACACCCATGGTGACTAAATGCAAACTGACTAGTAATGATGAGACTCAAAGTGTTTTTTAGAAAAAAGTACAGATCGATGATTGGTAGTCTACAATATCTAACTCACACCAGACCGTATATTTCCAATGCAGTTGGAATTGTGGCAAGATATCAAGCAGATCCTAAAGAGACACACCGTATTGCTATGAAAAGAATTTTCAGATACTTGAAAGGAACAATAGAATATGGATTGTGGTATGAAAAATTAGATGATTTTATTTTACAGGCTTATATTGATGCTGATTGGGTAGGTAATGTGGATGAAAGAAATAGTACAATTGGTGGAGAATTTTTCCTTGGGAAAAGGTTGGTTTCTTGGTTAAGTAAGAAGCATGATCGTATTGCTCAATCTACTGCTGAATCAGAGTATGTTGTTGCTGCAATAAATTGTACACAAGTTGTTTGGATGAAACAAATGTTGAAGGACATTGGAATAATTTTTGAGGAGTCAGTGGTTATCCACTGTGATAACACTAGCACAGTGAATATGTCAAAGAATCCTTTAATGCATTCAAAGACTAAACATATTTCTATTAAGTATCATTTCTTGAGGGAGAACGTAGTAGAGAAAGAAATTAGACTAGACTATATTAGCACAAAGGAAAATATAGTAGATATATTTACAAAACCTTTGCCAAAAGATGCTTTTGAATATCTCAGCAGCATGCTTGGGGTGAGAACCCCTCCTAGTGGTAATTAATTGATGCATACATGCATCAGTCCAGTGGATTTCATAGCTATATCATTGTCTAGAATTGATGTAAGGACCTACTCCTCAAGGGGAGTGATCGAAGGAACACTATGGAGCACATTTGGGTGATTTTGCACCTGGATGTTAGACATGAAGATTTAAAAAAGATACACCTTACAGAAGATTACAAATGAGTTATGGAACCCTTTTCCATTGTTTCCAAAGGGGGAACAATTCTATGTGAAATCCCTATTATTTTGGGGAGATTTGTGTTGAGGATATTGAGAAGATTGTATTGAGAGAGAGTACTTTTTGGGTTGATGGATTTTCCCATATGTTGAAATCAATGCCAAAGGGGGATATTGTTGGATGATATGATATTTGGGTACTATTTATGCTGTTGATATTCATGTTTTGTCATTGATGTCAACATATGTTTTTGTGGAGAGAACAAACTGGTTATTTGACTGGAAGAAGTGTACGGACACTGTACGGATGATTCAGAATGATCGAAGACAAGGATATGAATAAGGATGTGTGGTGACCTTATTCCTAAGGTCACTTTACTTGAGGTTACATATTGGTGATGTTACAATTGATTTAGTGAAGACTGGCTTTTGGAATGCGACAATAATGCTTGACAGAGTAGGTCTCTATATTTTGTGTATATCTTACAGGCAAAGATGTTTTATGGTATGCAAGCTTAAGGGATGACAAAGGACACATTGATGAATGTTTTTTGTTGATCGATAGTTGTGAGAGTATTGGTGATGTCAGATGTGGCGTGTATTCTGGAGGAGACCTATTTTATGGCCGACTTCAGACATGTAGTGTGTGTTATTGATTATGAGCATCAATTGCGGATCTTGGAGTATAAATGATGTATTTTAATTGATGTTTACTTGTTATAGGTACCATGTGTATCTTAGCAAGAGGTTAAACAATTATTTTTATATTGGGAAAGCCTAATTGGTTGACCTAATTAATTATTTGTGTATTGGGAAAGCTTAATTGGCTGACCTAATGAATTATTGTAATAGGGTATATATGAGAGATCTTTTCTTTTGGAAAGATATTGTAGAGATTGAAAAGGTAGAGAAGTGTGAAAGATGTGAGGCTTGTTTGGCTTCTGGATGTAGAACAGAGTTTGTGATAAGAGTACTTCATTGGAACTGACCAAGCAAAGACATTTTCTATCAGAGAGTCCATTGGATTGTATATTTTATATATACACTTGTTCATATCGTAAATCCTTGAGGGTGGCATTAACCTTCTTTGGGTAGTATGCTTGGGTAGTGAGCCCACTGTTACTCTTGACTCCTAACAGGGTTTATCCTTTAACATGGGCTATGTACTGTAATGTTGTAATAAGCTCATAATAGGGCTAAATCTTTTAACAGGGATACTATACTCTCAGTACATCATTTTTGGTTGCTAATTCCCATAAGGGTTTTACCTTTAACAGGGTTTCCTTGACAACAAGTATTATGTTATTGTGTTGGCATTTACTGTATTATCATTTGCATTGAAGTTTTGGTTTATAAATTTTAAAGTTTAATATTCTGTATCACAACTGATTCACCCCCCTCTCAGTTGTGCTTGTGGAATGTTATTCCTAACACTTAGATTTGGGGCATGAATTGGGATATAGAAGATAGTGTTAGTAGATTGAGATCGCAGGTCTGTGACCTTGCATGTATGAAGATTATCTTATAAAGATCTGACTGTATATGGCTGAAACTGGGAAGGCCTTATAGCCAGACATGTAATAATTTTGATGAAATAATATAAATTTATGCTTTTCTTCTGTCCCTTTCTATGTTGTTTCTTCTGATTTGTTCTGCAAGCAGGCTTGGATAGCTAGGAGTGCCTTTGGTCCTATTTTTTTGTGCCCTCCTTGTGTCACAAAACTTTAAAAAAAAAGTAAGTACAAAGTCAGAGATCATACACTACCAAAATATAGGTAATACACAATCCAAATCCAACATAGCACATTTGGATTCTAAGTTACACTCCCTCAATCATCGCGACCATTCAACTGCTCTATCTCATTGTATCATTGTCTTTGCATGTATTCAAACAAATGTATCTTTCATCTCTAAACTCCAAAAAATAAGAAAACTTAAATAAAGGTCTATCATACCCCAAAATAGCTTCGCTTAAGCTTTCATATCTTCATTCATCATATATAATGTTCTCTGCCCAAAATTGTACTCTTGTACCCTGTAAACTGCTTTGTGGACTTAGACATTTTTACAAGCCTTAACTCCAAAATTGTCTTTCACTCCAAGAGATCATTCATAACTGATGTGTTTCCATAAATGAAAACCCTAATGTGTTCTTGAACACTCCTGAATGAGCCTCTTTGCAACAATCTCTCCCTTTAGCATTGACGACAACACATAGTAAAATTGACTAAGTATCAATACCAAAAAGTTTCCTCTGTACATTTTTCACATCTTTTCTTCTCCCCATTTGACATCAATGGGAAAGGTATACAAAAATGTAGAATACATAACAAAATGTATACAATTGCTTAACAAAATTTTAGACCATCTTAAGCACATCTTGGAAAGATCTTTCCAAGATCTTTACTTCCTCAGTCTAAGTCTTTACCAATATCTGAGTCACACGAATTAGTCCATTCAGTGTGAAAAAATATGTCTCTACTGCCTTTAACTTAGTAGGCATGTACCCAGTAAGAGTCTTTGTTATCTTCTCCAAGTCTGAAAGGTGTATCTCAAGAATTGACAACTTAGGAGTAGTCAAACTCTTCAACATACCAAATCTTCCCATGAATCTCCCTTTCTCTATCTCCAACACAATCAAATTGTCCAATAGTTTGGACACTTCTTTATCTAACACTAATATAGTGTATGAGGAGATCCCACAACTGTGCATCAACTTATCTACTGTCTGTCTGTCATCTGCTATTATGTCCTCAATGTTCTTAAGATGTCTGATAGGGTTTATACAGTAACTATATAACTTCCTTCCATGTGTCACACAAATCTTTTCCTCAGACATTATTTTTCCCAGTATGCCCAAGTCCCATGAAATAGACTTGCATACTTCCTCTAATTTATTTGCTAAGTATTTATGTTCTGCCTTTTCTTCTGCGATCTTCTCTAAGGACTCATAGTGACTGTCAAAGTCATCTATTTCCTTTTTCAAGTTCTCTACAGTGTCATTTCCTTGGAAAGTAAGAGGTACAGGTAGGATTTTGTTGACAGTATCAACTGTCCTATCCAATAACATTTACCTCTTCTCTATTTCCTGCTCTGATCTCTCCTTATCTTTTGCAAATGCGATGTAAGATAGCTTCATCAACTCATCCTCATCCATACTCTCCACATTTTTACTGAAATTTTTCTCTCCACTTGCCAAAAATAAGGTTGAATAAACATGTGTCATTATTTCTTGTTTCACTTCATCCTTAATCTTTGTTTCCTTCACAACCTCAGTTATGCTTGCTTTCTCTTAACTCTTAGAGGGCTCTCTCTTAGTAGAATTTACCCTATCTTAATAAAAATCAGGCATAGTGTTAGTGTTTCCTTCAAAAGGATCATCTGAATCCAGCTAGGTGTCCAAAACCACAGGCACACCAACAACAAAGAAATCTAGTTGCTTTACTGTACCAATAAATTGACTATTATCCTCCCCATCCTTAGGTGAATCTATGTGGATTATTGAAGGCTTGGAGGAATCTCCTTTTAGGATAGGTTTAAGCTTAGTAGCCTTAGGTCTAGGAGGTGTGAGATTCTTAGGTTCAACTTCCATAAGGATTTTGTCTATTGCCTTATGAGTATCCTCAATTAACTCATCATACTTTCCTTCCATTATTTTGATTAGCCTGGACTTAGTTCTTACCAGAGGATTCAGTGCATTCATAATCCTTTTATTCTCATCAAATGGTATTACTGGTAATATGTCTTCAATATCTTTTACCCTTATTTGATCATCTTCTTGCAGTGCCAACTGTTTCCTCACTTCAATTTTATCATACAGATCCCGAGGAATGCTTTTGGCCATCTCTAACAAATTATTCTTGAAAACTAACATGTGCTTAATCACAATATATTCTATAAGGATTTGATCATTAGAATCATATCTATCATAAAATTTGCTTACTTGATTTAACTTTCTTTGGTCCACAACTCTTTTCTCCATCATTTTCAAGTCAAGTTTCCAGAGTTTTTTTCTCATAGGTTTTTCTTGTGCTTTCTTCTCCTCTTCTTCTTTCTTCTTGTCTTCTTCCTTCTCTACATTTGATTTCTTTTGTCTCTTTTTCCTATGTTTCTTGGGTGGCAAGCTTTGTTTAGAGGATCTTGTTCTCTTCGCAGGGGTTTCTACAACCTTCAGAGTTTGCAATGTCTCCATAGGTACTTCTACCATAGTAGAGGGTGGACTAGAATTCTTCTAAGTGTCTAGAGGTGGAAGAGCTTCATGGGTAGAGATTGCCACTCCAGATGCTCTCTTAGTCATCTTCCTTCTTATCTCCTTCATATCTTATTTAGTAATGATAGGTTTACCTGCTAGAGTATCTACAACATTTTGAATTTTCTTCCTCTTGGTTGTCCTTGTCTATTCTTCTATGATCTTAGATGATTTCTCCTCATATGTACCCCATCTTTCCTTTGATGTAATATGCTCAACATGTATAGTTAGTACTTATTTACTTACTTCATACCCCACAGGGTAACACCACTTCATCCTTGGGTCAACTGCCTCAAAACAAACACAATCAGTTTCAACCATGAAACAAATTGTCTCCTTATACTTTTCTACCATTTCCTCTGGTATCCTCATTCTCTGTTTCATCTCTCTTTGTAGGATTTTGATCATTGCAAATAGTTACCCATCTACCCATGTGTTATTTTATCTTTTGTATCTATTTGATATTTTTAGACCAGTGGGTTCAATATGTTTACAAGATCTAGGGTGCATGTTAGGAATAAGAGTCCACAAGACAACTGAGAGGGGGGGGGGTGAATTAGTTGTAATCTATATTATAAAAATTTAAACTTTATAAATCAAATCTGCAAGTGTAAATGATAACACAGTAACTGCCAACACCATAACACACTATTTTTTGTTGAGGAAACCCTGTTAAAGGTAAAACCCCGGTGGGAATTAACACCCACAAATAATGTACTGAGAGTATAGTATCCTTGTTAAAAAATATTAGCCCTGTTAGGATCTTATTACAACATTATAGTACACAGTCCCTGTTAGGAGACAGACCCTTTTAGGAGTCAAAGAAAATAGTAGGCTCACTGCCAAGGCACACTGCCCAAAGAAGGTTAAAGTCACCCTCAAGGATTTACAATCTGAATTAAGTGTATAAAGAAATACACATTCTAGTGAACTGTCTGATAGCAAATGTCTTTTCTTGGTCAATTCCAATGAAGTATCAATTATGCTTTGTATCCAACAGTCAACAAGCTTCATAGCTTCCACACCTCTTTATCCTTATCTTTCTCTTTCACACTTCTCCACAAGAAATTGTCATTCATGTATACCCTCTTACAATAATTCATTAGGTCGGCCAGTTAAGCTTTCCTAATACATAATTAACTAGGTCGGCCAATTACAATTTTCCATCATACAAATAATTACATAGCCCCTTGCTAAGATACACACGGTATCTATAACAAGTATACATCATTTATAATCCATCACATATACTTCCAGATCCGTAATTCATGCTCACAATTAATTTCACATGCTACATGTCTGAAGTCGGCCAGGAAATAGGTCTTCTCTAGAATACATGCCACAACATACGTCATCAATATCCAAACAATAATCGAACTCAACCCATTAATCTACCATATATTGGCTATCCATCAGTATGCTCGCAAGTTCTGAAATATCTTTTCCAGAAAGATATACCCAAAGCACAGAGACCTGCTCTGTCTAGAATCATAGTTACAGTCCTGAAAACCAGTCTTCACTAAATCAACTATAACATTCACAGTGTGTAACATAGATCCAAGCGACCTTAGGAATAAGGTCAGTACACACCCTTCTACATAAATCCAACTTCTATCATTCTGAATCATCCGTACAGTGTCTGTACACTCCTTCTAGTTAAGTAGCCAATCTGTCTTCTCTATAGAGATATATATTGACATCAGTGACAAAAAATGAATATCAACATCATGATCAGTAACCAAAAGTGATATCATACAACAATTTCCCCCTTTGGCATTGATGGAAACATATGGTAAAATCCATATATATCAACCCAAAAATACTCTCTCTCAATACAATCTTCTCAATATCCTCAACACAAATCTCCCCAAAATAGTAGGGATTTTCACATAGATTTCTTTCCCCTTTGGCAGTAATGGAAAAGGGTGCCATAACTCATTTGTAGTCTTCTGTAGTCCTTTTCAAGTCTTCATGTCCAATCAACTAGGTGCAAGATCACCCAAATGTACTCCATAGTATTCTCCTGCGATCACTCCCCCTAAGGAGTAGATCCATACATCAAGTCCAAAGAATGATATAGCTCTGAGATCCACTAGACTGATGCATATCTGCATCATTTTAGTCTTCACTGGGAGGGGCCATCACCCCAAGCATGCCCCTGAGATATTCAAAAGCATCTTTTGGCAAAGGTTTAGTAAATATATCTGCTATATGTTCCTTGGTGCTAATATACTCCAGTTTGATCTCTCTATTTGCTACCTTCTCCCTCAAGAAATGATACTTGATGGAAATATGTTTATTCTTTGAGTGCATTACAAGATTCTTTGACATATTCACTATGCTAGTGTTATCACAATGGATAATCATTGGTTCTTTGAAAATTATTCCAATGTCTTTCAACATTTGTTTCATCCAAATGAATTGTGTATAGTTTATTTCAGCAGCAACATACTCTGACTCAGCAGTAGATTGAGCAATAAAGTTCTGCTTCTTTCTCAAGAAAGAAACCAACCTTTTTTCAAGGAAAAATGCACCACCACTTGTACTCTTCCTATCATCCACATTACCTACCCAATCAACATCAATAAAAGCCTGCAATGTAAAATCATCAGATTTTTCATACCATAATCCATATTCTACTGTTCCTTTCAAATATCTAAAAATTATTTTCACAGCAGCAAAATGTACTTCTCTTTAGGATCTGTCTGATATCTAGCCACAATTCTAACTACATTGGTAATATTTGGTCTAGTGTGTGTTAGATATTGTAGACCTCCAATCATTGATCTATACTTAGTCTACCCAACACTTTGAGTCTCATCACTTTTAGTTAGTTTGTTCCCTATCACCATGGGTGTACCAACAGGTTTACAATCTTCCATTCCAAATTTCTTCAACATTGCCTTAAGATACTTGGTCTGAGATATAAAAATGGGATTCGTACTCTGATTAATTTGCAAACCAAGAAAAAATTTCATCTCACCAATCATTGACATTTCAAACTCATTCTCCATTTATTTAGCAAACTTCTTAATCATTTTGTCATTGCCTCCAAAAATGATATCATCAACAAATTCTTCTATAATTAAGATTCCATTTTCATCAGTTCTTAAATACAAGTTACTATCTGCATTACCTTTTCTAAAACCAAGACAAAGTATATGTTTATCCAGTCTTTCATACCATGCCCTTGGTGCTTGTTTCAGTCCATACAATGCCTTATTCAGTCTGCAAACCATGTTTTCATCATCTGTCATAGGAAAACCATCAGGTTGCTCAATGTACACTTCTTCTTCTAGATCACCATTCAAGAATGCTGACTTCACATCCATATGATACACTTTGAAGTCTTTATGTGCACCATAAGCAAGGAATAGTCTCACAGCTTCCAATCTAGCAATAGGTGCAAATGTTTCTTCATAATCTATGCCTTCTTGTTGTGAGTAGCCTTTACATACTAGTCTAGCATTTTTTCTTACCACTGTGCCTTCCTCATCCATCTTGTTTCTGAAAACCCACTTAGTGCCAATCACATTTTTTCTCTTAGGTCTTGGAACCAATTCCCAAGTATTGTTTTTATTTATATGTTCTAGTTCTTCTTCCATGGATTTAGTCCAAGATACATCTTTACATGCTTCATCAATAGTCTTTGGTTCAACTTGAGAAATCAAACAGATCTCATCTCTAACTCTAGATCTAGTCATCATGCCTTTGCTTGCATCACCAATAATTTGATCTTCAGGATGGTTTATCTTGACATACCTTGGTGTCTTCAATGTCTTAGTAGCTTCGGCTTGTTCTTCTTCTTCAATCTCATTCTCGATCATTAGGGGTCCTTCAGGCTCAGCAACAACTTCTCTTGTTTATGTTATCTGACCACAATCATATATTCTTTCCTGAATTTGAAAATTTTCATCTATCCTCACATTGGCGCTTTCAATCGATTTCCTCAATCTCAGATTGAAACATTTATATGCTTTCCTCTTAGTGGAATAACCAAGAAAGATTCCTTCATCACTTCTAGCATCAAACTTGCCTATCTCATCATCTCTCTTGATATGACATTTACTACCAAATATTCTGAAATATTTCATAGTAGGTGCATGATCAAACCATAATTCATAGGGAGTTTTATTTGTACCTTCTATGATCTGAATTTTGTTTAATGTGTACATAGTAGTGCCAACTTCTTCTCTCTAATGAACATGTGACACATTTCCTTCCAGCAACATAGTCCTTGTAGCATCTAATATGGTTATTTTTCTTCGCTCTGCTATCCCATTCTGTTGTGGAGTTCTGGGGGCTGAAGTCTGTCTATGTATTACATTTTCTTCACAATATGTATTAAACAACTCTGATGTAAAATCTCCTCCTCTATTTGATCTCAGACACTTCATATTCAAACCAGATTCATTCTCAACTTTTGCCTTGAACAAATTGAACTTGTCAAATGCTTCAAATTTCTCTCTCAAATATGTAACCCACATCATTCTAGAAAATTCATCAACAAAAAGTATAAAATACCTTTCACCATAGTATGATCTTGTTCTTGTAGGACCACACAAATCTGTATGCACAAGATCCAACTTCCCTTTTGTTGAATAAGCTTTGCTCTTGAATGTGCTTCTAGTCTGTTTCCCGATAACACATTCTCTACACATAGTGTTAGATGGCTTTACAATTCTAGGTAGATCTCTTACTGCTTTTGTTATACTTGCCTTCACAATGTTATCAAAATTAACATGACAAAATCTTCTATGCCATAACCAACTATCATCAACCTTTACAATAGAAAAAGAAGATTCAATTGTGTTCAATTCAATTACATTACTTCTATATTTAGTACCAGATGCTATCAAGTATCCTATTTTACTCTTGATAGAACATTTTTCATTGATGAAGTTCAGTTGATAACCCTTGTCCACTAGCTGTCCAACACTCAACAAATTGTGCTTAATTCCATGAAAAAGTAATACATTTTCAGTGTTAGTCTTTCCATCCAAGGAAATAGATCCAATTCCAATAATAAGTTTAGGAGTATTGTCACCAAATCTAACAACACCACCATCATGTCTTTTCAAACTCACAAACTTA
>MU227134.1:2926609-2958993 GCA_018584345.1 Thuja plicata
AAAATTTTGAAGGAAAATTATTTTCTGCTATTTCAGGTGACCCAACTTCCGGAGACCATAAGTCATCACCAGTTGACTCGATTGACTATTATAACCCCATTTCGGAAATGCCACAAAGCGCTCTACAGGCTAGACCAATGCAAGCGCCCGTCACCCAAATTTTCGACCTCATCCGGGGCCTCTAAAGCCTTCAAAACTGAGTTCAAAGTTTCTGTACCCTGTTGCCAATACCGAAAATTTTCAATATCTTCCAATATACACTTGATCTGGCAATGAAACTTTACTGGCAGACTTATATGACCAAAATGAACCTCCAAGAAAGAAATCGGATCATTCTGAGCACATACGAAAATTACCAAAAATAGTAACTTTCCATAAATAGCAGCTCTGCACAAAATAGCCCTTATTGAATATAAAAACAGAAATATTTTTGGGTGATGCGGGATTGCTCTTACACCCAGGATGCTCCTGCATCACTCTTATTTTAATCTTGGGGTTGACAAATACTTGAGTCCCTGGGGGCTTGAGGATTGCTTTTTCCCTTTGATTTCAATAAGATTATCTTTTCTTTGTGATCTCCTTTACCAAGAGTTTGCATCGAGTCCATACTCTTGCTAAAGTGGGGGCTAAATGTATCGTCAAAAAATGGAAGCACTTCCATTTAGGACTATTTTAGCCCTCTGATTAAGTGGTTTGGGGTAATGTCAAAAGCCTTGAATGGGTCTTTGACTTGGATCTATTTTTTCCCCCGTCCTGCCCTGTTTTCCACTTCTCTCCTACCTGCTCCTGGTATCTTGCCCTGAGATTTTGAGGTTCTCAACCTCAGGGTCAATGTTGACCTTCTGGGTCAAGGTCGACCTCAACCCTGACCTAGGTCAAGGTTGACCTTGACCCTAACCTAGGTCAAGGTCAACCTCAACCCTGACCTAGGTTTGGGTTTACCTTGACCCTGACCCAAGGTCCAAATTTCAAATTCCAGAGATGTCTAGATGTCAGGGTTTGGAAAGAACTATTTCCCACTTCTGGGTCGGCTGTTTCGGACTCCGAAGTAATGAATCTTAAAAATATATTTAATATAGGTCTACTTCTAGGGGTATAGGCCTAATTGAAATTTAATTCTCCTATGTCAGCCTCTCTAGAAGTTTGTGTGCGAGACTTGTATATAAGGAAGCCATTTTCCTCTCATTTTTGAAGAAAGACTAAGACCTAAGAATGCAAGACATGATATGATAATGGAAGGATAATATACGCCTAATCTATCAAAATCATTTAATATCAAGCATTCAAGCATTCAATCATTCAATTCATCAAGGATATCCATTGGTATCCATTGAAGGATTCAAGCTCTATGGAGCTCTCTTGTTGAACATTTCTCCATTCATATCCATTCAAGCTTCTTCCTATTCCAAGATCCATTCAAGATTGGTGTCGAATATCTAAAGGCAATTGATTTGGGAAATCCTAGATCATACATCCTACATTCTACATCCATTTGGTGCATTCATACTTGTGGCTCCAAGGATTCAAATCCTCCATAAGGGTTTCAACATAAGCAAGGTGAATTGTTCTATTTACTTTGTTTATTACTGCAATTTCAATTCTATTTTAAGGTTAATTCCAAAACTGGGGTTTGACTAAGGTAAAACCCTCCCCCAACAAAAAAAACCATTTTTTTCTTGTAGGTACAGGTATGGAACAACGAATTACAAAGCATATTTAGATACCCTTTTCAGAAACCTTTCAGGATCCATGAAAAGATTTTTTGTCAGAGCAGTGTAGGTCAAGGTCAACATAAAGGGGTACAATTGTGCCCCCGTATTTGGGTCAAGGTCGACCTTGCTCAAAAAATAAAAATATTTTTGGGTTTTCTCTGTCTTTGTGTTTTCGTTCTAGATTTGATTGCAGAATTTCTAGAAACTCAGTACAGACACCAGAAAAAAGCAATTTCCAGATCTGCTATACTTTGAGGTTAGTATTTGTCTTTAATTCATTTCAATTAAGAATTTAATCATTTTAGATCTATTACAAAATCTCCTCCAAAAAAGAATGTAAGGTTTTCCTCTTTCTTCTTATTTCTAATCGATTGATTCATTTGTGCATTGACTGACCATTTTCTTGTGGTTAATCAATTTGGATCTTTCCTTTGTGAATTTGCGGCTAAGAGAAAATCTTACTGTTGATGAAAATTATTCAATTGTTTATTGTCATTGATTTTTACACAAATGTAGTGATATTTACACAAATGTCTAATCCTATATGAGCACAGTAAGTCTATGCCAAGCACTCTCGGGCACTGAAGAAGACCAAAGTGATTTTCAATTCTAACCAAGTTCACTCGGGCATTACAATTTTGGTTGGGCATTGAAGGATTTCAGTATTAATCGAGTTACGCTATAGTGACAACTGACTAACAACAGTTTACACTTTATGGTTAATTGGTGATATGAAGTCAACAAACTTAAGTTTTATTGATTATTTGGAAGGTTATTAAGGCTGACTTGACATGACTTATCATATATATAAGGTCAAGTATGGATTGAATATGGTGTAAGTAAGAAAGTAAGATATGTGTTTATGACATGAAGTGTGGAGGTGAAATCAGATGGGATTTTGATCGAGGACAGAATATACAGAGCTGCAATAGAATATCCGATCAGTGAGGATCAAGTAATTAAAGCCATATCAGAGATCATAATCAATAAAGACAGTTTCTTCTCAAAATAGGTCAATCCATTGTTACTCTCTAATAATTGTAGCAATGATCTATATATCTTTACAGAGTAGACTTAACAGTCTTTTGTAAATCCTCTCATAAGGTGACATTTCTACATTGAAGTGTTTGAAGACCTCTAACAAGGCCACTCCTTATAGGGTGATTAAATCCTCTAATAGGGTCACACCTAACAGCGTGTTATTGTAACCTTTAATAGGGTTGGCTCCTAACAGGGCTCACTTTAGAAGAGTGAAAAACAGTGACTAGTTGCAATTGGTGGTTTTTCCCATATTGGGTTTCCACATTAAATCTTGGTGTTATCTGTTGTATCATATTAAAATGGAAGCACTTCCATGTTAAGAGTGTTTAGCCCTCCTTAGGGGACATTTTTGACCTCCATCATATCAGTCTCCTATTTCTTCATCATCTCATGCTTCTGTGTTGGTTCAGGACCCTGATTGGGCCTCTCTGGGCACCTCCAACCCCACCTAGCATATTTTCCAGGGGTTCTGGCCCCCTGGGTCAAGGTTGACCTCGACCTTGACCTAGGTAAGGGTCGACCTTGACCCTGACCTAGGTCAGGGTCGACCTCGACCCTGACCAGGGTCCCCCTTTCAAAACAGGAAGCTTGTCGGCTGCCGGGGGTCATCAAAAATTTAGTTTTCCCGCTTTCAGGTCGGCTGTTTCGGGTTTCAAAGAATTGATTCCTAAATTATATTTAATATAGGTCATTTTCTAGGGGCATGGGTCTAATTGGAATTTAATTATCCTATGTCGACCTCCTTAGAAGATTGTGCCCTAATTTCATATAAAGGAAAGTTTTCTCTCTCATTTTCTCTAGGTAAGACTAAGCGATATTGAGCAAAAAGAAGGAGTTTTTAAGCATCCACTGTTCTACATATTTCCAAGTTCTCAAGGTGTTCAAGTCTTCCTCTCAAGCATTCAAGTTCTCCATTGAAGATCAAGGATTCAAGCTCTCAAGCCTTTGAAGGGATTAGGTGCAAACATTCAAGATTCATCATTCAAACCCTAGATCTAGGCATCATGGTGGTGTGATCTTCCTTCAATATCCTTTGTGCATCCTCAAGACTATTCCACCATCTCTTCAAAGTGGATTTCAAGCATACAATAATGGAGGTTTATGGTCTTTATTGAGTTCATGCTTTCATACTTACATACCTGCATACATTTGAATTACAATTACATATCTATTGATTATCATAGCTTCATTGTTAGATTCAATTCTACTACTTGCTAGCATTCTATACTTTATTAATTTCAAGGTTAATTCCTAAATCGGGGTTTGAATAAGGAAAAAACCTCCCCCACAACAAACAATCCCCTTTTTCTTGTAGGTACAGGTTCAGAACAGTTGATTTCAGACCAGATCTGGATACCCTTTTCGGCTTTCTTTCGGACGACGCAAGCAGATTTTCTGTCAGACCTGTGTAGGTCAGGGTTGACATTATTGGGTCAGGGTTGACATTTGTGGGTCAAGGTTGACCTTTTTCATAAGACAACATCGAAACGGAAAAATATTTATGGGTTTTGTTTGTCTCTGCATTCTAGTTCGGGATCAACTATCAGTTTTTCCAGAAACAGTCTACAGACCTCAGAAAATAGCATTCTTTGATTTGCAATATTTTAAGGTTAGTGAATTTCTCCTATTTCTTCAACTACTGTCATATATCATATTTATACATATAATTAACATAATTTAAGGTATCTCTCTTGTTATTCTCCTTTCCAAATAGTTGATTCATTTGTGCATTAGCCCTTCTCTTGGGTTGATCAACTTGGATCTCTCATTTGTGCATTTGAGGATAAAAAGGAGCGTCTTATCTTCTCCTTAATTACAATATACAATCAATACAATTCAATTCAATTAAAGTTAAGGAATTCAATACAATCTAGGCAACTCAAATAACAATTTATACATCAACACATTTCATATTTCAAACATTACATTTCAAGATAATCAATAATCAATCAAATCATTCTTTCTTAATACACTATAATAAACATATCTCTATTTAAATCCCTTTACATTTTGGTGAGATAGGCATTCACATCTTACATTTTGGTGAACCCGTGATAGACAACTCCTTCTCTTTGGTGTTAGATTTACATCTTAGATTACAATTTGCATTTCTAAATACAAAAACACTTCTTGCATTTTCATCATGAAATTATTTTGGTGTATGGCTATTTTTCTCATTATACTTCTTTTAGCATCTCTTTATAGTACCTATGATGTATATGATAGTGTCATCCATTTTATCATGTTTTTTACTCTTCATGTTTCACTTGCTTATGCTATTTTAAGATTGACCAATACTAGTCTCCCTACTTTCAAAATTTTAATTAAGGATTTGTGTAGTGGACTTATTGTTCTTTTAGATTATGTGAAGAATTTGGTAGATGATACTCCATTACCTAATCTTCCTAATCTTCCTAATCCTAATCTTAACCTTTCCAATCCAATCATTTCTAATAATCCCACTGTGATTCTTCCATCTTCCATCCCTAGTTCTTCTCATACTTCTGTTAAGGCTCAAACTATGCTACAAGATGAGGATGTGCAAGAATTTCTAGATTTACCTTCTCATTCTTATCCTATCCATGATGATAATAAAGGAAAACCCAAAGAAACTTCTCCTAAAACCATTGTTCCACCTTACACAATATTCTCTCATAAGCATAACAATCAATCATCTCCCATAGATGCTATGCAAGATAGGTATACTACTGGATACACTATGGTAGATAAACAAGGTTATAAGGGTTTAGGGCTTGGTGTTAATGAACATGGCATTAAAAACCCGATCAGTGTATCTCCTAAACATGATATGCATGGTATAGGTTATTCATCTTCTCAATTTCATGTGGTTGATATTAACTATCATCCTCCTCTTGATATTCTTCTTCCAAAACCTACCTTAGATCATCCTGATACTCCTCAAGATGTGGCTAGGAAAGTGTATGTCTAGTTAATGAATTCCAAGAAAGAAAACTTTAAACCTATTCTGAAAAATGCTTTACATAAGTACAAATGTCCTTTCCACAATAGTAATAAACATTTACTTGCTGATTGTGTATATTTCAAATTATATGTTAGAGATAGAGCTTCTCGTGGAATTATATCTTATTCCCGAGTGGTATTACAATTTCTTCATAATTTTGACATAGGGCATTCCCTTCATTCTTCTACAAGTTAGACTATGTTTTTCCTCTTGTCTCTTAAATAGGAGGGAAAGAGGTATTCTATTCTAGTCTTATAGGATCCATTATCCTCTTAGCATGAATGTTGTTTTGAGTATAATTGGTTATTCTTTCTGCATACTATCCTTATAACTTACTACACTCATGATATTCTTTCTAGGACGTCTGTTTTGTAAGGATATCTCTTATTTTTATAACTTTGATGTAATTTGATATATCCTTTACCATCATCTCTGGGGGCAAGGTATTATCTCCTTCTACCTCTATCTAAGGATCTACTTTCCTTAGCTTAGTGGTATTTGTTTATGTTGCAAACATTATTTTCCTTATAAAGATCTATGTTTTGACCATTGATACCTCCTTATTTGAGAGGTGATTGTCCTAGGTCATTACCTCTTCTTTATTTTGCAAATTATGTTCTTTATAAACTCTTACCCTGCCTTTTTGGTTAGAGTTTGTTATCCTTCATTCCAAGATTCCTCATCCTCTCTATTGCAAAGAGCTTGATGGTTGAAGCTTGGATCCCTCTTGCTTTTCAAAGATGAAATTTTATCCTAAGCACTCCTCTCTGGTAGGGCTCTTGTTAATAAGATCTCTTCCTCTTTGAGGATCCTTTTTCCATAAGTGACATATCCATTTCACGATTATCTATGTTCTTAGACGTAAGGGTCAATACTCTTCACTAAGAATATGGTGCACATTGTTGTTTAGCTGGATATCTCCTTACCTGGTGAAGTAGGTATCCTCTTCCTCTTCCTTATCCTGCCTAGTGGGTCATATATAGGGTCTCCCTTGTACTATAATTTACATTTATTTACATTTTGTAGCATGTTAAATCCTTGGAAGGTAACGCACATAAGTTGCTAAATCCTGAAGAGATACACACCCTTTTTATTTTTACAATATGCTAAATCCTCAAAAGTTAACGCACACAAGTTGCTAAATCCTGAATGGACACGCATTTTACATTCCCTAGCGATACAAGAATGTTGATCTATGGATATTTTCAAAAGCCGTCAGAAGACACATTTACAATTACAAGCATATTTTATGGGTGAACCTATTAGGGGCTCTCCCTCCAGGGTGATTCATAGTAAGGTGGGCATCTTACTAGGCGAGGTAATCACTTTCTCTTCTCTCTTTTGCTTTCATGCTAGTAGGATTAGTTCATGAAGCTATGTTATCTATGGTGTTGTTCTTGTCTTACTTATGTAGTCATGTATGTTTTTCTATGATTGATTGTTCTTTATTTCCATATCTTTACGTATGTATGTTGAGTTAGAATCCTTGGTTTGGGGGCTCATATCCCTAACTTAGTGATATTCTACCTCGTTGCAATCCACTAGGATTCTTTCTCCTCTAACTTTACCGTGAGCACATTCAATTTCCGTACTCCCGCTAAAGTGGGGGCTTAATGTATCATCTTAAAATGGAAGCACTTCCATGTTAAGAGAATTTAACCCTCCTTAGGGGACATTTTTGACCTCCATCATATCATTCTCCTATTTTTGCATCATCTCATGCTTATGTGCTGGTTCAGGACCCTGATTGGGCCTCTCCGGGCACCTCCTACCCCACCTGGCATATTTTCCAGGGGTTCTGGCCCCCTGGGTCAAGGTAGACCTCAACCTTGACCTAGGTCAGGTTTGACCTCAACCCTAACCTAGGTCAGGGTCAACCTTGACCCTGACCAGGGTCCCCCTTTCAAAACAGGAAGCTTGTCGGCTGCCAGGGGTCATCAAAAATTTAGTTTTCCCGCTTCTGGGTCGGCTGTTTCAGGTTCTGAAGCGTTGATTCCTAAATTATATTTAATATAGGTCCTTTTATAGGGGCATGGTTCTAATTGGAATTTAATTATCCTATGTCGGCCTCCTTAGAAGATTGTGCCCTAATTTCATATAAAGGGAAGTTTTCTCTCTCATTTTCTCTAAGTGAGACTAAGTGATATTGAGCAAAAAGAAGGAGTTTTCAAGCATCCATTGTTCTACATATTTCCAAGTTCTTAATGTGTTCAAGTCTTCCTCTCAAGAATTAAAGTTCTCCATTGAAGATCAAGGATTCAAGCTCTCAAGCCTTTGAAGGGATTAGGTGCAAACATTCAAGATTCATCATTCAAACCCTAGATCTAGCCATCATGGTGGTGTGATCTTCCTTCAAGATCCTTTGTGCATCCTCAAGACAATTCCATCATCTCTTCAAACTAGATTTCAAGCATACAATCATGGAGGTTTATGGTCTTTATTGAGTTCATGCTTTCATACTTACATAATTGCATACTTGCATACATTTGAATTACAATTACATATCTATTGATTATCATAGCTTCATTGTTAGATTCAATTCTACTACTTGCTAGCATTCTGTACTTTATTAATTTCAAGGTTAATTCCTAAATCAGGGTTTGAATAAGGCAAACCCCTCCCCCACAACAAAAAATCCCCTTTTTCTTGCAAGTACAGGTTCATAACAGTTGATTTGAGACCAGATCTGGATACCCTTTTCGGCTTTCTTTCAGACGACGCGAACAGATTTTCTATCAGACCTGTGCAGGCCAGGGTCGACATTATTGGGTCAGGGTTGACATTTGTGGGTCAAGGTTGACCTTTTTAATAAGATGACATCGGAATGGAAAAATATTTCTGGGTTTTGTTCATCTCTACCTTTCGGTTCGGGATCAACTGTCAGTTTTTCCAGAAATAGTCTACAAACCTCAGAAAACAACATTCTTTGATCTGCAATATTTCAAGGTTAGTGCATTTCTCCTATTTCTTCAACTACTGTCATATATCATATCTATACATATAATTAACATAATTTAAGGTATCTCTCTTGTTATTCTCCTTTCCAAATAGTTGATTCATTTGTGCATTAGCCCTTCTCTTGGGTTGATCAACTCGGATCTCTCATTTGTGCATTTGAGGATAAAAAGGAGCATCTTATCTTCTCCTTAATTACAATATACAATCAATACAATTCAATTCAATTAAATTTAAGGAATTCAATACAATCTAGGCAACTCAAATAACAATTTATACATCAACACATTTCCTATTTCAAACATTACATTTCAAGATAATCAATAATCAATCAAATCATTCTTTCTTAATACACTATAATAAACATATCTCTATTTCAATCCCTTTACATTTTGGTGAGATAGACATTCACATCTTACATCTATGTACATTTTATTTTCTTTATGGTTTATATTTTTGCAATTAATTACTAAAGGATAATCACAGTTAATATCTTAATATTTTCTATGTTAACCGAGTGACACTAGCATATCTGTGTTAGCCGAGCAACGGTGATAAATTTGTTTAAGACATCTAAGGGACTTGGATTTTTTTTTGTGGTAATTGATTCACCCTCCCCTGTCAGTTAATCAACTCATTTCCAAAAATTGGCATCAGAGCATTTGGTGTTTTCAGGGAAGGTTTCAAGGCCTAAGATAAATATCAGAGATGTCTTACAGAAGGGAGAACCCCAAGCTCAATAAGGACAACTTCACTACATGGTAAGATTTGATGAGGCTACATCTATCTAATATTAGAGACACTGATTTGCAATTCCTAGATCACAAGTATGTGGAACCTCCGAGACCTATGTCCATGGATTAGATGGTGGACATGAAGCATCATAACATAATGATGATTGATATTGCTTCTTCACTAAGCTATTTTGAATTTGATGAAGTAAAGGAATACCCTACTGCCTATGATATGTGGAAGAAACTACATGATATACATGGAGGAGATGACAATGTAAAGAGAGCCAAAGAAGAAAGTCTCAGAGGTCAGTTTGATCTGATGAAAATGAAAGAAAGAGAAGACATTACTAAGTACAGTGAAAGAATCAAGAAAAGTGTCAATGCAATCAGAGCTGCCGGTGGAACAATTGAAGGCAAAATAGTGGTCAGAAAAGTATTGAGAACTTTACTTCCTATCTATGCAATTAGAGTTTCAGATATTCAAGAGATGAGATGCAATAATGATGTAACTCTAGATGGATTGGTTGGAAGACTTACAACTTTTGAGTTGGACAACTTTGACAATTATTCTCCTAATCCTAGCAATCTTGAGTCTGCATTCAAAGCTAAATTAAACCTTAGAAAGATGAAAGGAAAATAGATTGAAAGTGAAAGTGATGATGGTTCTGATGAAGAAGATCTGGAAATCATTGAAGCATTACTTGCAAAGAGAGCTGCAAAAGGAAAAGGACAGTACAAAAGAAGAATTCCATTGATTCTCTTTCCATGTGATGAGGTTGGTCACATTGTTGCTAAGTGTCCAAACAAGGAAGACAAAGGCGAGAGAAAGTTCAACATGTACAAAGGCAAGAAAGATTTCAAAAGATACAAAAGCTACAAGGACAAAGGTAAGAAATATTTTTATATTGCTAAAGATTCTGATAGTGATGAAGATGAAGATGAAATGTTTTTCCAACCTATTAAGGATGATTAAGACAATGAAGATAATGAAAAGATTGCACTTTACTCTCATATTAATAAGAATGAAAATTGGATAATTGATAGTGGTTTTTCTCACCACATGACTGGTGATAAAACTAAATTTGAACATCTTGAGCACTATAATGGTGGGAGTGTCAGTTTGGGAATGATGATTCCTGCTATGTGAAAGGTAAAGGTTGTATTGCTTTAACTGAAGGAATCAAATGTGATAATGCTTATTGGGTTGAAGGAGTATGGCATAATCTACTAAGTGTGGCACATCTGAATAAAATTGGTTTCAAGGTAGAATTCATGAATGGTAAGGCCAAGCTCCTAGATGGTAAGGTAAACCTAGTGGGAACTGACAAGAAAACAAAAGGTAATCTATTTTATCTTAATCTCAATGAAAGTTCATGATTTATTGCACAAGTAGAAGAAAGATGGTTATGGAATAAAAGGTTGTGTCATGTGAATTTTGATAACCTGATCAACATAAGCAAGAAAAAAATACTAAGAGGTATTCCTATTTTGGAGAAACCTAAATTGGCGATATGCAAACAATGTCAAATTGGGAAGATGGGCAAAACTAGTTTCAAGAGCAAGAATTACAATACTGAAGAAGTTTTGGAATTGGTGCATACTAATTTTTATGGACTGAAACAAGCTCCTAGAGCCTGGTATAAAAGATTTCATGATTACTTGATAAGTATTGGATTTCAGAGAACTAATGACAATATTATCTTGTATATCAAAGAAGGAGCTCAGAACAAGATACAATTAGCAGAGATATTCTTGGATGATATATTGTTTATTGGTTATGATTATTTATGCAAAGCATTCTCTAAAGCTATGAGTAAGGAATTTGAGATGTCTATGTTTGGTGAAATCAAATTCTTTGTTGGTTTACAAGTTTATCAGATGAAGGATGGTATCTACATTAATCAGTCTAAATACATCAAAGAGATACTGAATAAATTTGGGATGGAAGATTCCAGACCAGTTGGAACACTTATGCCTACTGTACATAAGTTGTCTAAAGATGATGATTCAAAGGAGGTAAATCAGACTACCTACAGACCCATGATTGGTAAACTTCAATATGTTGTTCGCACTAGACCTAATATTGCATTAGTAGTTGGTATTGTTGCAAGGTTTTCAACTAATCCTAGAGAGAATCATTTGATGACTATCAAAAGGATTCAGAGATATCTTAAGGGTACTGAATATTATGGGTTATGGTATAAGAAAGGAGGAAACTTTGACTTGAAGAATTTTACTGATGCTGATTGGGCAGGAAGTGTCGATGAAAGAAAGAGCACAAGTGGTAGAGAATTATTCCTTGGTAAGATATTAGTCTCTTGGACAAGAAAGAAATAGAATTGCATTTCTCAGTCTACTACAAAGGCAGAAAATGTTGCTGCAGCAATGAATTGTTCAAATATCATATGGTTCAAACAATTGTTGTCAGGTATGAAGGAGGAAATCAAAGAACCAGTCATTATCTACTATGAAAACACTAGTGAAATTAACATTTCAAAGAACCCTATGATGCATACTAAGACTAAACATATTGTAATAAAGTATCATTTCTTGAGAGAATTGGTTCAGGACAAGGAAGTAAGATTGGAATATGTGAATACTAAAGAACAAATTGTAGATATATTCACAAAACCGTTACCTAAGGATTCATTATTGTATCTTAGAGGAAAGCTAGGGGTGATTACCCTAACTGAGGCTCACTAAAACACAGTTTAATGATGCATCAACCGAGCTACAGAACAAACTTAACATGTTGATGCAGATATTTATAGCTTATTGCATATGAATCAGTACAAACAGGTACATTACAACTTCATTAGATGTGTATTGGATGGTGTCTTTGGCATTGGTTGTCAAAGAGGGAGAGATTATTGATGTCATAAAGATTACTGAGGGAGAGATTGATGACAGAGGGAGAAATTTTATTACAGAACAAATATTAATGTAAGAGGGAGAAATCTGTATTTTAGTGACTGTGAAGACAAAGGTAGTTTTTGGATGAGAATAAAAATGAAGCTAAGGACATTAATAAAATTTTATTCTTATGTTTATTTCTCTATAATTATTTGTATTATGACATGTGTTTCCATCAATGCCAAAGAGGGAGATTTTTATGACAATTATTCAATTGTGTATACTCATTGATGTTTACACAAATGTAGTGATATTTACACAAATGTCTAATCCTATCCGATGATAGTCAATCTATGCCAAGCACTCTTGGGAATTGAAGAATACCAAAGTGATTTTTATTTCTAACTGAGTTCACTCAGGCATTACAGTTTTGGTCGGGCATTGAAGGATTTCAGTATTAACCGAGTTATGCTTTTAGTGACAGCTGGCTAACAATAATTTTCACTTTATGGTTAATTGGTTATATGAAGCCAACAAACTTAAGTTTTATTGATTATTTGGAAGGTTATTAAGGCTAAATTGACAAGGCTTATCATATATATATAAGGTCAAGTTTGGATTGAATATGGTGTAAGTAAGAAAGTAAGATATGTGTTTATGACATGAAGTGTGGAGGCAAAATTAGATGGGATTCTGATTGAGGACAGAACATACATACCTGCAATAGAATATCCGATCAGTGAGGATCAAGTAATGAAAGCCAAAGCAGAGATTTAAATCAGTAAAGACAGTTGCTTCTCAAAACAGGTCAATCCATTGTTACTCTCTAACAATTGTAGCAGTGATCTAAATCTCTTTACAGAGTAGACTTAACATTCTTTTGTAAATCCTCTCACAAGGTGACATTTCTACATTGAAGTGTTTGAAGACCTCTAACAAGGCCACTCCTTACAGGGTGATTAAATCCTCTAACAGGGTCACACCTAACAGTGTGTTATTGTAACCTTTAATAGGGTCGTCTCCTAGCAGGGCTCACTTTAGAAGAGTGAAAAATAGTGACTAGTTGCAATTGGTGGTTTTTCCCATATTGAGTTTCCACGTTAAATCTTGGTGTTATCTGTGTACATTTTATTTGCTTTATGGTTTATATTTCTACAATTAATTACTAAAGGATAATCATAATTAATATCTTAATATTTTTTGTGTTAACCGAGTGACAGTAGAATATCTGTGTTAACCGAGAAACAATGATAAATTTGTTTAAGACATCTAAGGGACTTGGATTTGTTTTTGTGGTAACTGATTCACCCCTCCCCTCTCAGTTACTCAACTCATTTCCAATACTTACCTTCCCCAAATTTTCATATGTAAAGGGGTATTATTTAGATGTGCAAGTGGCTTGTACCCATTACCTCTTTACATTTTATCATTTTTATCCTTTACAACTAATACTATAAATTCTTGCTTTGTCCAATCACTCAATGCACTAGCTTCTTTGATCTAATTGCTCAAAGATATGTTCTCCTTCAATTCTTCTCTTTGAATGATGATTAGATAAGTTCCTATGTATTTCCTTATACTTCGTTGCGTAAAGAAATGACATAGTTCCCCATAAACTCATCTTTACAAATGATCCAATCAACTAACAATCTAGCGATCACATGATATAGACTGTAAAGCTATGCAATTACAGATACATGTTCCATAATGTTTATACATACTCTCCCTAAGCTCGTAGGAGCTTATTCTTCATGATCAAGGGCTGGTTAGATTTATGATGTTTCTTTCCAATGCTCCCCCTAAGGCTATGCTTAGCCATCTAGGTTGATGTAGCAATGTTAGCATCAGGCAAGGACTCAATAGCATCTAATGACTCTCCCTGAACCTTTTCCTCACTTGGTTCCTTTACCTTCCATACCTTATCACTGTTCATATCTCCCGCTTTCCTGAAATAATTATTAAATTCATCCATGCAATCTGCAATAATCTTACCAGTATCGCCAATATTCTTCTTTTCAACACTAGGTGGAAGTCCACTCCTATTCTCAGTTCTACTGTATCTGCAAAACTTTGCTATGTGTCCTAGATTATTACATTTGTATCATGTAGGAGGTGTTATGTTCTGATTAATCTACAACTTACAATACTTTGTGATGTGCCCAAATTTATTGCATTTGTAACATGTGATCTTAGTTGTTGTTTCTCTAGTGTAATCTTGCTTGGTTCTTGATTGACCAAGTTTCCTACATTCTTCCTTCTTGTGCCCATATGCATGAAAATTGAAACTATAGCCAGAAAAGGGTTTGTAAGGAATTTTACCTTTGCAGTCTCCTTTCATGTGTCCAAAATTGTTGCATCCAAAACATCTACCTCTGAAAGATCTAATATTCTCTCTAGGTTCTTCATCAGTCTTCACTTCAGATTTTTCTTCCTGAGTCTTTGAACTTTCACCTTCATTGAAGCCAAATCCAGTCATGTCTCCATTAGGTTTTTATCTATCTCTCTTCTCATCAATCGTAGCACTGCTCATATGAATTTTTTCAATATGTTTCTTAGCCTCAACAAGTTCTCCTTTTATGATTTGATTTTATTTCTCTAGTTCCATATATTTTTCTTGTAGTCATCAAGTTCAATCTGCATTTGTCCCATCTGAATATTAGCACCTTTTAAGGTTTCTTCAATTTTGTTTCTTTCATTTTTTTACGTGTTGATTTTCTTTATCCATTTGAAAAGAAGTAGTTTCATGATCAAGCTTCAAATTATCTTTCTCTTGTTCAAGTTGTTTTATCTGATTTGATGTATCACTGTCTGAATCCTCTTTTATCTTATCCATAAGATGTTGTCTCTGACTCTTGGATAGTTCAAGTTGTTCCTTCAATTTCTTGATGAAATCTTCTGATCTTCTCAATTTGAATTTTAAGTCACCATTTTCTCCTTTAGCCTCATGAAGGTCTTCCAAGTGCTGCTTCAAATATTTCTTCCAAACTTTCAAAATCCATCTTGATCTCCCTTAAGCTGTTAGACTTTCTCTACAAGGGCCAATAGATCTGATACCAATTATTAGGATTAAGTAATACTGAGAGGGGGGGTGAATTAGTATTACAACACTTTAAACTTAAACTTAAACTTAAAAAATTCCAAATTAACCAGATAATTGCTGAAATGAAAACAACATAAATACAAAGCATACAACTCATAACAACATGAATTTGTTCTCAAGGAAACCCTGGCCAAGGGAAAACCTCGGTGGGGATGGTACCACAAATATGCACTAAAAGTATCATGTCCCTGTTAGGAGACCTAGTCCTGTCAAGAGCTGAATGTTACATTAGTACATTTCCCTATTAAAGGAATACAAAACCCTGTTAAAGGTATACATCGAGCTCGCGGCTTATACAATCAGAAATATGCCTGTTACAATGATTTATCAAAATGAACATAAAAAAGCATCTATTATGCTTAAGTAGTTCTAGTTGTATCTTGCATCACCATCTATCTGATTCTAACATCACAATGCATCCATTCATCCGTTCGTATACATACCATACTTGCTTCTCAAAAGCTCTTGATATATATACATTATTACATACCCAGTCAGCTCCCAAATACATCACAAAATGGAACCAACACTTATACAAAAATTAAGTACAAATTCATAGATCATACACTACCAAAATATAGGTAACAAACAATCCATATCTAACATAGTACATTTGTATTCTACGTTACACTCCCTCAATCATCTCGAACATTCAACTGCTTTGTCTCGCTGTATCACTATCTTTACATGTCTTTAAACAACTGTATCTTTCATCTCTGAACTCCAAAACTCAAGCGGCCTTAACTGAAGTTCTATCATACCCAAAAATAGCTTCCCCTAAGCTCACATGTCTTCATTCATCATATATAGTGTTCGCTTCCCAAAAATGTACTCCTGTACTCTATAAATTGCTTTATGGACTTAGTGATTTTTACAAGCCTTAACTCCAAAAATGTATTTCACTCCAAGTGATCATTCATAACTAATGTATTTCCATAAATGACAACCCTAATGTATTCCTAAACACTCCTGGATGAGCCACTTGCCAACACCATAATCCTTGAAACAATGGTGTTAACTACAAGTGTCTTAGTGTTGAAACCTTTAGAAATCTACTGTATCTTGACCCTTCAACCTCTGAGATCTGTGAATTTTTACTAGTCGCATGTATCTGAACTTGGAAAAAAGAGAGGAAAGGGGTTTTGAGCTATATAAGGGCATGTCACAGTTAACCCATGTTTTGGTGATCTCCACCTCCATGAATAGCAAGGTACAAGTCTAAAAACAAATGTGTGTACTTTGAATCTTTAGTGCATTTAAGATTGTAACAAACTAAAGAAGATAATAATAAACTAGATTCCACTCAAGTGTGTTAGAGTAAACCCTAGATGATAAATAGTGATGCATACACTAAATCAAGAACACATGAATCACATAACTTATGATACAACTCAAATCTAAAGCTTATTAATGGATATGCGAATAACATGTAAATATACCCAATCCCTCAAGAAAAGGTACTAGCCAATCACTAGTCAGTAATTCTTTGTCACCCCTCAACATCCTTTGAAGCTTCCATGATGAAAATGCTTGATGAATACTTGATGAAACTTGATATTAATTCTCAAATATATAGAGTCCTTGTTGCAGAGCTTCCTTCTTCACCTAGCATCTCCTTCAATTGCATAAAATAAATTTATTGCCAAATGAGGAAAGCTAACTACCTTATATATGGGATTTTGATTTAAATCAATTAAAGGTTGATTTATAATAGTTATATTTCAATTCCAATGATAGATTTGGGGATCTCAAGGCTTCCTTGTTACCCACCCTTAAATTTAGCCAAAAAGGACACTTCCATATTCTGTAAATAGTTTGGAGTTATAAATTTAGTCAGACATTTTTTGGCTCAAATTTTGGGAATATAAATATAATGGGGTTGAAGTATCAGATTCAAAATCCATATAAGTATGGGCAAAATCAAAGTAGTACCTTAATTGTTTTAATTTAACAACAGGATAGGACTCGTAGACACCTAAAATTATCTTAACGCTTGCTAGTAACACTACTCTTAATTAATTGAATAATTTCAATTGTTTAATTTATCTAACTTCATTCCTTTATCTCAAATTAAAATATCCTTCTCCTCTCATAATTAAATGTTTTTTAATTTTTTAATTATCTAATTTTCTCCCAATCTTAATTAAATAATTTTTATTATTTAATTAAATCCTTTTCACACACTTTAATTAAATAATCTTTATTATTTAATTAAATCAATTTCTAATTCTCTCTCAGAAATAATAACTATTCCAAATTATTTAATTAACCTAGTCATCTATGATTAAATAAATTCTTTAATTTATTTAGTTTTTCACTTTTTGAAAATAAATTCTTCACAAATAAATAAAATCTTTGTTTTATTTATTTATCCACTTCATGCACATGAATTAAATTATTTATTTATTGAATTCATTCTCTAATTCTTCTTGTATGCTTAATTAAATAATTATTTAATGTTAATTAAGTTTTCAGTTCCACCTCTCTAACTACCACTTCCACCTCTCAACTCCCACTCACTTTTGAGTTCAATTGATCAATCCAATGCACTTAACAGATCTATCAATCCATAGTTGGATCTTCCATAGTTGCAAAGGTCTCTTCATTTACATTGATCATAACAAATTCTACCAAGCAAAATCACATTAGACTCTAAGCTTTATGGTATCTAACAACTAATTTTCCAACCTTGGTTGGATATATAGGTGTCAAGACATTCTCCTCAACAACATCCCATAGATCTTAATCTTTTAACAAATCCTCCATCTTTAGCTTCCACATCTCAAAATTATTTCTAGAAAATTTCTCCACCTCTATTCTCCTTGATGAGATTTCCATCCAAAAACTCCTAATAGAAGATCACAAAGTATCTTCTACACAATATCCCACTAAAAACTGGATTATTTCAAAAAACCCAACAATCCACAACTAAAACTAAAGGTGATAAAGCTTTGATACCACTTGTAAGAAAATTAAGGTGGCATAACAACTTCCTACACTAACCTTGAGGGGAGGGTTATGAAAAAAATTTCTTAGATATCCTTATAACAATTAAAAAAACTTTTAAAAAATAAACATAAATAACATGCATACCACAACATAGTAATTTATGTGAGGAAAACTCCTTTGAGAGAAAAACCCCAAACTCCAAAAACATCCTAGTATATTATTTAGAAATCAACAATATATTTGTAGAGAAAGCTTCTCACACGAGTATCGTCAACCAAATATCTAGAGCTAACTTACCAATAATTAGACTCTTACACCCAACCTCTATCTCATGCACCTAATATATAAGAGATACAATACATAAAACCATCAAATGGTATTATAAAACCATGAGCTAAAAACCACCTAAAAATTGGTGCCCATCTAATCTCTAATCAAAGATGCCCTATGATGTGTCAAAACATACACCAAAACATGTCACTCCCTTTTATAGCCATAAATTTTGAATGAGGTGTTTGATTGAAAATTTGTTTGAAGTTTAAAAATGATTGAAACATGTTCTATCAAGATATAGATGGCTAAACCAGTTATAGACACTTTTGAGCCATTTAGGAGCCTCTAAGACTTTCAAAATTGACTTAAAAAATTTCTTTAGCAACTTCAAAAACATAAATTTTAATATCTTCAAATATAGACATGATCTTGCAATGAAAATTTATTGGGATGCTTATCAAGGATATCCATAGCTTTGCAGAAAATTTGGACCGATCAATGCTCACATGTAAAACTTAATGTAAATAGTTAAATGCAAGGTTGAGACAACCACTTTCCTAACAAGTTCAACCCTAATTGGCTTGGACCATACATCATTATTTAAGTCCATTGATAAGATGCTTACAAGTTAGCTAACATGGAGAGTATGCCTCTAAAGGATCTCATTAATGATAATCACATATGTAGATATTATGCTTAGCTCTTCCATTTTTTTTCTCTTTACTGACAATATGCTAGTGATTTCTTCTTTAAAATTATTTTATGTTAGATAGATATTATTTCTATTTAGTGTACATTGCTTCATTTATAACAAAAAATTAGTTTGTCCTCGATTCATTTTATAGTTTCTTTTGCATAGATTAAGAAATTGTGTTCTTATGTTAGTAGATAGTTTAGTATTTTATGTACCATGTTAGTTAAATCAAGTTGTATTTAGTTAGAGAACATTTAGCTAGATCACATTGACATTTAGCTTGCACATGAGTATATTACATAATAAATTATCATAGTTAGTTAAACACATATTTTATTTAATCAAATCACACATGTATCAATCAATCATTATGTCCTTTGTTATGTAATCAATAATAATTGCTTTAAATTAGACATACATGTTCATCACCATATTTGTTTTAGACATATACCGCATTGTTTTGCATTAAACACAAATATGTAAAATATCTCAAAAACTCATCATATATATGCATTCAATATAATCTATATAAAAAGGATAGAGCAACGGAGCGATTGAGTGGGAGGAGGAAATTTGAAATTTCCACATCTCAACGGCTATGGGAGATCGCATGGCCAACTACAGATGCAAACCTAGAAACCCTTCGAGAATCACCTGGGCTTGGCATATCCAGGAAAATCTTTGGGAAAACACTATCGACAACCAAATGGTTTTGGAAGTGGTTTTCGAGAAACGAGAAGTTTTCAAAACCCTTGAAACCTCCCTAGCGTCTCTCATATTCGCACAGTGCAGCAACAATGATTTTATAGAAATGGACATAACAACAACTTCTCCCCAAATGATTGGAAGCAACCTAACATGTTCTTTGATTTCTGGAAGATTGAGAAAATATTTTGGAGACTGAAGGCATCCAACACAATGATAGAAATAGAAAACCAGCTATTTCCAAAGGTCGACCTAAGCTCTGTTACAACAGTGCAGATAGACAATAAAGTATGTAGCGAATCCATAATTTTTTTAGAAGAACATGCTTTTTTCTTAAAATGGACTGGAAAATGGCCATCTTTAAGTAAGGTTAGTGATTGGTGTGCTAAAACATGGGGTAAATATTTTACTTTAAAAACTATGGCGAATGGATTCTATCTGATAACAACCCAAACACATGAAGACAAAGAATGGGTTTTAAAGCACGGTCCATATCTTATAGATGGAAAAGGAATATACATAATCAACTAGGCTAAAAACTCTGAACCAGAAAAAGAAAGAATAAAATAAATACCGCTTTGGATCCTCCTTCCCAATTTGCCACATGAATATTGGGGTTTTGAAACCCTAAAAATACTCAACAATCACATGGGTTCTTTCATTCACGCGAAAGAATGCTTCATTGAAAGCAATTTCTCAACATGCCCTAAAATTCTAATCATGTGGCAGGAGTCACATCAACTACCTGATAATCTACTAATCACTTCAAAAAATGGGGTATGGTCACAAAAAAGTGGTAGTGGAAAAGGAAACAGAAACTCTGAAAATCGATGAAGGAAATAGGCAAGGGAAAGAGAGTGAAGAAAATTTCATAAACAACAAGATCATCCTGTGCACCGAAACCATACCACAAGACTAGTTTAGTGAACAAGAACTCGGTAATAGCATAATGGAGAAAATGGAGGAAAGACAGGAAAATTATAACTCTTATCTGGGGGATAGAAACATAGAGGTGATCAATGATCTTCTGAAAAGTGAACACAAGAATATAGAGAACATTCAAGAACCTCTACACAATGGGGTGACAAATCAGGGGTTATCCATGGAGGAGGAAAATAGGGTGACAATACCCAGGACAAATGAAATACAAGAAGAACAAAATCTGGGACCTAGTGATGGATATGAAACAGAGGGCAGGATGCTAGGATGGCTAACAACAAAGAATACAGGTCAAAGTGATCAAATTAATCTAATATCCACATTTCAAGGGTCTATTGAGGATCAAAATCTAGGAAAGGAAGCACATGAGAATTCAGGGGATGTATCTAAGAAACTTTGATACGAGAAATCTCACACAAAACAAAGTCCAACCATTATACCCAAAAGTATCATGATGGGAGGAGAGATAACTGAGGATGCACTTCTTGGTTATGGGGATTACAATGAAAATGAAGGGTTTAAGGACATACAGATTTCTCCTATTAGAAATCTGGAAAAACCTTTTGAAACTATCAAGGACAGCAGTGGAAACCTTGAGGAGTAGGATGATGACTCCCCATGGGAACATGAGGAGGAAGCAGAAGATGTTTTTGGCATGGAAGAAACACTCAATGTGCTGGAGAAAAGAACAATATCCCAGAAGGAATCTGTGAAAAAAAGACCATCTATTGGGGAAAAAATTAAAAGAGGGAGAAATTCAAATAAGGCAAGGTTAACTTTGGCAGGGTGCGCAACAAACCAATGCAAATTGATGAACTCAAGGATGGGCTTTGCCCCTCCCCAAGAGCCATGAAAATATTATCATGGAATGTCAGGGGATGAAATTCCCTTGACAAGGTTCGTTTGATCAAACAAGCTTTGGATCAAGCAAAGCCTGACATAATATTCTTACAAGAAACTAAGTTAAAAGGTGAAGAGTTAGATGTTTTTGCTAGAAAATTCAGTGGATGGCGATGTTGTTTTTGAGAGGCAAATGGTGCCTTTGGGGGACTTTGTGTTCTATGGATGGAAAACACAATGGAATTTTCAATTATTGAATGTCAAAGGTTGTGGATATGGGTAGAAGTTAGAGCAAGGAATCTTCAAACCCGATTTCAAGCTTTAAATATCTATGGGCTAAATAATCCTATTCAAAAGAGGACACTCTGGCAGGAGATTTCTGTTATCTTAAATAGAAACCATGAGGATATTTTTTTACTAGGTGGGGATTTTAATGCCATTTTAAACCCAACATAGAAAAAAGGCGGAGTGGGCTGGACAGGGCAGAGTCAAAGGGATTTTTATGCCTTTGTTACAGAAAATGGTCTGGTAGATTTGGAGCTAAGAAATGGACAATACACATGGACAAATAGAAGGGGTGTTTTTTTAAACATTGCAGAGAAGCTAGACCATTTTTTGTTGGCTGGAAATTGGGTAGACACCAATTGGAATTGCTAGGCTGAGATTCTGCCTCTCACAGGATCTGATTATTATCCAATAAATTTGAAGATTCAAGAAGATAAGGTTCCAAAGCGAACCCCTTTAAAATTTGAAGCGATGTGGTTGCGGCATAAATATTTTAAGAACAAGGTGAAACAATGGTGGAACCATGCCCCACCAAGAAGAGGTAACAAAGCCTTTATCTTTTCCAAAAAACTGCAATATTTAAAAGAAGAATTGAAAGTGTGGAATAGAGTGATCTTTAAGAATATATTTGTGGAAAAAACAAGATTTAGAAAATAAGTTAGAAGTGCTACATTCCAAAATTATTGCCAATGGTATGAATGAGACAGATTTTGAAGAGGAAAATAGTTTAAATAAACTATATGAGGAAGTGTTAAACAGAGAAGAAACATACTGGAGACAAAAATCTAGGGAATTATGGTTGGCAGAAGGAGATAAAAATACACTTTTTTTTCCATAATTCTGTGAAAGTCCGAAGGTCTCAGAATAAGATATTCTCTATCGAGAATAGATAAGGTGTGGTTTTACAAGAGCTAGAGGAAATCAATCAAGAAGCAATTAGATATTTTCAAAATTTATTTACAGCAGACCCGGATATCCAAAGAACAAATTTGGATTTACAAAATATCATCCCTACCTGTGTAACGGATGCCCAGAATGAAATGTTAAAAAAACCATGCACACACTTAGAAATAAAAAAGGCATTTTTTGATCTAGGGGCCCAGAAAGCACCAGGGCTTGATGGCTTTTCCGCCATCTTCTTCCAACAATTCTGGGAGCTAATTGGGCACGAAGTGTGGGAGGTGGTAGAAGAATCACATGTTGGAGGCTTTCTTTTTCTAGACTTCAACAACGCTTTTATAACTATGATCCCAAAGAAAGAAGACCGAGTGTCCTTTGAATATTTTAGACCTATCTCCCTCTGTAACTCAATCTATAAGATTATTTCCAAGGTTATGGCGAATAGAATGAAAAAGATACTGCAAAATATAATTTTTGAGGAGAAAAGTGGTTTTACCCCGGATAGATCAATTTATGAGGGGATTATAGTTGCCCATGAAATAATTCATACATTACAGAAGAACAAACTTGAAAAATGATGATTAAATTGGATATAAAGAAAGCCTATGATGCAGTCAATAGGAGTTTTATGATCAAAGTCCTAAGATGTTTTGGTTTTTGTGAAGAATGGATCAAATGGGTGGAGAGTTGCATCACTACCCCCAGATTTTCAATACTTGTCAACGGTAGTCCACAAGGATTTTTCAAATATACTAAAGGAATATGTCAAGGAGATCCCATCTCTCCTTTCCTCTTTATCATTATGGCTGAAGTGTTAGGATGACTTATAAGAAGGAAAAGAATTCTTGGAGAATGGAAAGTATTAAAATGAGCAAGGATTTGGATCCCATCACACATCTACAGTTTGCTTATGATACCAATCTGGCAGGCGAGGCAACTCTGAGGGAAGCATGAGTCATAAAAAAAACCTTGGACTTATATAGCAATGCATCAGGGTAGTGCATAAATTGGCACAAATCAGAGGTATATTTTTTCAATGTAGATCTTCGCAAACAAAGAGAAATCTACAGAATTATCAGTATAAAGGAAGGCAAACTTTCAAGTAAATATCTTGGAATACCATTATTCAAAGGGGCATCCAAGGCTAACCTATGGAAGGATTTGATGGGGAAATGTACAAAAAAATTAGAATGGTGGAAAAGTAAATGGCTTACCTTTGCTAGGAGAATTCTCCTACTTAAGTTTGTAATCAGTGCTATCCCTATCTTCTCCATGATGTGTCTTAAGATACCTAAGAAGATTACACAAATTATAAATGGAAGAATGAGGAAGTTCCTATGGAACGGGAACAATTAGGAAGACAAATGGCCTTTGATTGCATGGCAAAAGATATGTAAAACCAAAGAAAAAGGGGGTGTGGGGTTAAGAGATTCAAATCTAATGAATGAAGCCTTGGGTGCAAAGTTGTTTTGGAGTATATATCAACACCCAAATCTATTATGGGTCAAACTAATCAAAGCAAAATATCTAGACTCAGTGACAAATGAAAGGATTTTAACCACACCAAATCCACCAAAAGGTTCTAAAGTTTGAAACTTTATTATTAGTTGTCGGCCAGTTATAACACAACACATAACTTGGAAAATTAAAAATGGAGAAAATGCAAATTTCTGGGAGGACTCATGGAATGGTTACCTAGTCCTTGCCCATAACCATGAATTGAAGAACATTTGTGTGGCTAACTGGGGTTCTCAGCTGAATTCATATATAGAGCAACAACAAAGCCCTCTAGGGGAGGTATGGGATTGGAGAGATACTAATAATTTGGGATTAAATTGTCAGCAGACTGAAATAATGAAAGGTATATTTGCAAGCCGAAGTGTGCATATTAATACAGAAAGAGATAGGATCAAATGGTGTGCAACAACTAGTGGAAAATACTTAGTGAAATTGGGATATAAATTGTTAGAAACAGAAAATGAAATAGACGACAGGCCAACAAGACTTCTATGGGGCAAAAGATGCCTACCTAAAGCAGGGGCCTTTGCATGGCTTGTTGTTAGAGATAGAATTCTTACTGAAGTGAGAATGCAGAAATTTGGAATAATGGGACCCACAAGATGCTTATTGTGTGAAAAGGAGGAGGAGGATACAAACCATATGCTGCTAACATGTAAATTTACAGCCCAATGCTGGGAAATGCTCCAAGGAAATTTAGGTTGGCAGGGGCCATTACCAAAAAAGATAATTGATGTTTTCAGATGCTGGCCCTCACCACCTATGAAGTTAACATTTTCCTCGCCATGTATTACTTGCCCCCTCCATCCTTATATGGGAGATTTGGAAGGAAAGAAATAGATGGTTATTTCAAGACAGGAAAGAAGATGTTACAAGGCTCAAGAACAGAATAAATAATGCTATCGAAGAAATGGGTAATGCCAATGTAACCAAATCTGGAATATCAACACAATTCACAGTTATGGACCAAAAACTACAGCGAGTATGGCCTAGACTAAAATGCAGAAATGGTCAAATGAATAACAATAGAGAGGAGACACACAAAAAGAAAAATGAATTCAGATGGATATCTCCTGAAGAGGGATGGATTAAGGTAAATTTTGATGGAGCAGCAAAGGGAAACCCGAGACCTTCAGGAGGTGGTGTTATAGTAAGGGATCACAGGGGAGAAACTCTAGCTTATGGAGCTCAAAAAATGAAGGAAGGGACAAATAATGAAGCAGAGGGAAATTCAGCTCTGTTAGCAATTAGGATGACAATTACTTTAGGAGTTTGTAAAATGCATTTAGAAGGGGATTCTCTGGTCATTATAAATGCAATTAAGAATGCTGACATGGAGGCATGGCACTTGCAAATGCTAATAAAGAATATTGTTAATATGCTATAGAATTTCAAAGAATTTTGAATTACACATACATATCGAGAGGGAAACACTGAAGCCAATATCTTATCAAAATGGGCAGTTAATTTTAAAATGGTGGGTGAAGTGGCCTTTGAAATTTTCCAATAAAACGGATATTTTATTCGCATAATCTTTTCAATAACAATGATAGCATAGTGATGTAAGTTGATATAAGTATGACATATAAATCATAATAAGAGTGACGACATGTATAACCTTACAAAGTAATACGATGTAGGAGATGAGTTGGTGGTGATGACGGATTGTGTCGTCCTCTCTTCATGATGACAGTCAGATAAATTGAGTGAAGGAAGTAGCATTAAAGGAAAGTTTGGGATTTTCGGTGGCGTCGAAAACATTATTGATGGGATGGTTACTTCAAAGAAATAAAATCTCACATGCAAAGTTGATGTCGTGGGTGATGCGGAGAGCGCAACTTTAGAAAGGTATTTATTGAAGTATGATGAACAGGATAGATGGAAGCCACAATGCAGCATGAAATGATGTTTGAGAGCCTTTAAAGACAATACTAACATATTTTTTTACCATAACACCGTGCAATTTGGCTTGAGGTTTTGGCTGTTGGATTTTGTTTTTATTGCAGGTTAAAGCAGAGTGGAGCAAAAATGCATGCAAATTTTACAGTGAAGACAAAGAGGCAGATGAAATCTTTTTATGGAGCTGCTAGTAGAGAGAGAATTTTTGGGCTGATAAAGATCAAAATAGCTAAGATGGTGGATGCAGTTTTAGGAGTGTTGGGTTCAAAATTTCAAGAATTTTGACTAATGCGAAGGGATAACACTAGAGTCATATCAATGGTCATTGCATGGGGGCTTGAACTAGGAGAGCCCATGGAAGTAGTGAAATGGGTTGCAGAAGCTCTTTTTGTGGACCTATTAGGCAGCCTTGAAACCATTCTGGAATGGGTAGAACCAGGCGTCGGGTCAGACTATTCCAAATGTTTTATGGATGAAACAGAAGCAAAAGAATATCAAAATGTGCCCTTTGTTCAATGGATAGGAATAGAAGGCAATGCAGATTATAAAAAGAAGATCAGTGAAGAATGGGGAAAGGTAAAGATGGAAATTTTAAAGAATGAAGACCCTGTAGCAATGATGGACAGAATTCATATTGATGCAATCCCATGGAAGGCAAGGACAAATCTCATGCGTAGGGAAAGGAACTTTGATGGAGGAAAAGATTTTTAAACACGTTGCTAGAACACCCTTTATATAAAAATAGAAATAGATGTAATGAAGGATATAGCTCTGTTATGGTTTTTAAGTTTATATGGTCCGAGAGACATAGTGAATAGGTTTTGAAATATGTTTTAGCTAAAAAGATATAACTGCCATTTTTGTAAGGCTCAAGATGAGCAGGCAGAATTCTGTTCATGGCCAAGAGGCCCTATACGGCTGTATGTTCTTACAAGTTATGTATGTAAATTTTACTCTATTAATAAAAATATCATCTATTACCGAGCAAAAAAAAAAAAAATCTATATAAAACAAATATCACCTCTAGGTAAAAATGTGGTGCACGATCCTACACATCTCATCTATCTCTATGGCTGATGATCGTCAAAGTCATCGGGCCTATCTAGTGGAGGTGGTTGGGAGGAATGACTATATTATATCAAGCATGAGTAACTTCTAGAGGCATTCCTACTCATTATCCCATTAACCATGTCATTGAATCATGCATTTTGTACCCTTAGATCATCGACGATGCCCTGAAGTCATTTCTTTATGAATTACCACAACTCCTATGTATGTCATAGTGTCTCTAACTCTACTCAAATCTATGAAAAAAGAGGCTTGAACATATCTCCATGTCTTACTAGCTATAATATTTGATTGCTCCATGGTGACTCTCAAGAACCAGTTGAGCATGTCATCCATGAGATATGCATCTAATCAACTTGTGCCATCCTCTTGTGTCCACTAAAAGAAACCAAATCAATAAAATATTAGCTACATCAACATGTACATCAATCAGCATATAAAAATATTAAAACACCAATTCAAAATTTTACCTAGGTTTCCCTCTCTCCACTCAGGATAAATGATGGTAGTGCATGAGATGCTCTAGTTTGTGGCATAGTTTGGGGCATTATAGTAGTATCTCTACTTGACTCTTCATTCTCAAGATATCTCATTAACTCTGAGTGAGATTGAAAGATGAACTTTGGAAGGCCTCCAAAGTGGTATATCATCATTGTCTCTTCCATCTACCATCTTCCCTCTATTATCATATTATCATAGCTCTTGGGTATGATGCTCATGTTGACATTGATTTTCACAAGGTGCTTGCCCTGCTTGTGGTCTGTGACATGGTCATCATCCTGATCAAAACTATAATTTTCATCCTCATATGGCTTGAACTCATCCTCCTCTACCTCCTCATCTCATCTTGATTTGGACCATGGCCTCAAATATCTAGCAGGATGGTCCTGAGTTTATATGGGGCCATGAAAATGTATACTCCACTACCTAGTGAAGGTTTATTTAACTCCAACCATATCCTTATCAAAGACTAATGGATCATCCTTCTTTATATCTTGTAGATTTCTAAGAATGATATCCTATGATGTATTGATGAACTACAACTTATTATATGTTTGAAGTCATTTGTTGATATTTAATCGAGTTGCAGAAGTGATGATAAACATTATCAGTTAGTGTATCGTCATTGATGTCAACTTATTTGAGTGTTATTATAGTGGAAAAAATTTGTTATGTATTGAAGATCTGGAGCAAAAAATATTTATGTGGTTGGTAAAATTAAGATTTATGTATACACCGAGTGACAGTAATAACCGAGTAAATTGCAGTGTATACCGAGCACCAGTATTAACTGAGCAAGGGTTTGCCGACACAACTATTGATTAAAGCAATTTATTTCTAATTGAGGCCAACTTGGATGTTGATCTGGCAATTGATGATTTTGAGGTAAAAGATAAAGTTTTTTATTTGATCAAATGGTTATGAAAATTCAAGGAATATCAGACGACAGAGATTGAAACGTGTTTTTAACACAACTGTCGAGGAAGGATCAAGCGGGAAAATGAATGATGGAGATTAAGTGGAAAGATCTAAAGGATAAAATTTAAAATGATACATGATGTCTATATAAGAGAAAAGACAATAATTTCTAAATAGTGCAAGCATACACAGATGTTGAAGCATACATGCGAATTCGATGCATGACTGATCAAACTGGTTAAAGACAAAACCAAGCATTTCTGCAGACATCGCCAAGCAAAAAAGAGGAAAGAGGATTACCGAGTAGAACAAGTATGATATGAATTGAAGTGAACAAATTGATCAGAGGTATTATGTACTTAGAATAGATGTGAATATCTGTAAATCAGAGTTGTATTTGAATCAGATCATTATTGTATCAGTTTAACCATTGTTACAAATAAATCTCTTAACCGAGTGGGATAGTGAATCCTTATTATAACATTCAGAGAATGATGATTGTTTTCTTGTTGACCCCATAGTGAATGTCTGGTCAAGAGAGAACTATTAGTTTTAAATCCTCTAACAAGGTCACATTTAACAGTGTGCATTGTAACCTTTAACAGGGTTGGCTCCTCACCAAGCTCACTTCAGAAGAGTAAAAATATTTTGGGTTACCGGTCCCAGGTGGTTTTTCCCTTAACAGGGTTTCCACGTTAAAAATTTATGTTAATGTGTATGAATGGTGTGGATTGTTATTGTACTTTACACTTTATTTTATTGACCTAGATCGGTAATCACAGTATTAATTTACTGACATTCGGTAAACACTATTGATGAAAGTTTAAGTTTACAAAATACATTTTTACCGAGCTGAGTTTTATATGTTTGAATTTATTTTGTTATACATCTGGAGGAATTTGGGACTATAGGATAAAATTGTGAGGGCACTGAGTCTAACTAATTCACCCCCCTCTTAGTTATTCTAACAATTGGTATCAGAGCTATCAATGCTTATCAGGGAGCATACAATGCTTAGAAGAAATTTCTCAAGCACTTAAGCTAAAGATCACAAGATGTATAAGAGAGATGCTCCTAAGATGAACAAGGATAACTTCCAAACATGGAAAAGCAGGATGAGATTATACCTATCAGGAATTGCAAGCAACATTGAAGATTTTATGGACAATGAATTTATATTACCTACTGGACCTTTGACAGTGAATCAGTTAAAAGAGAAACATGAGCATAACCTTATCATGGTGGAGATTGCTTCTTCACTTACTAATTTTGAATTTGAAGACATCAAGAATTGTACTACTGTCGAGAAGATGTGGGATCAGCTTACACTAGTTTATGGAGGAGATGTAAATGTACTCAGAGCCAAAGCTGAAAGCCTTTGTGGAATGTTTGATGGCATGCAAATGAAGGAAGGAGAAAACATCACAATAAAGTAACCGACTTAAAGAAGTTGTGAATGCTATTTGAGGATCTGGTGGAACCATTGATGAAGACACAATTGTGAGTAAGATTCTTAGAACTCTTTTGCCTATTTATTCTATAAGAGTCTCTGAAATACATGAAATGAGAGATGCACCTAGAAATAACATTACTATTGATAGTCTTGTTGTAAGATTGATTTCCTTTGAGCTTAATAACTTTGACAATAGTATTGTACCATCTATAGAATCGACATTTATGTCTACTTTGAAAATTGGCAAATCTAGTAGCAAACACATAATCAAAAATAATAGTGACAGTGATAGTGATGACAAGGAACTTGATGAAATTGAAGTGTTAATGGTTAGAAGATTACATGGAGGTAAAGGAAGATATAAATGTAAACTACCTTTGATATTCTTTAACTGTAAAGAGATTGGCCATTTTGCTGCAAGATGCCCTAATAAAAAGAGTGATGATAGAAATGATAGATCTAATGAAAAAAAGGATGACCGAGATTATAAGGATAAAGGTAAGAAAGCTTGTTACATTGTTGAAGATAAATTTAATGATAGTAACGTTGACAGTGACGAAGATATTGAGACAATGTTTGTAGAATTGAAAGATGATTCAAATGAAGATCGATGAAAGGTATGTAGAAACAACACTTATCTCTAAAGTTAGTAAACATGATGTTTCGGTTCTTGATAGTGGTTGTACACATCACATGACTGGTGATAAAGGAAAATTTGAATTTATTGAACGTTATGATGGAGGATCAGTAAGAATGGGAAATGATACATCTTGTCAAGTGAAAAGAAAAGGTACTATTATGTTGAATAATCAAATCAAATGTGAAAATTTTTATTGGGTAAAAGGACTTAACTACAATCTGTTGAGTGTTTCACAGTTGAACAACATAGGTCACCGAGTTGCATTTGAGAATAGAAAAACCAGAATCTATGATGGAAAAGGAAAATTTATTGGTACTGGTGAACAATCTAAAGGTAACCTATTCTATCTTGACACAGCTGAAACTACTTGTTTATTAGCAAAGAATGAAGATATATGGTTATGGCATAAAAGACTTTGTCATGTAAATTTTGACAACATGGTTAAGATTAGTATAAAAAAAAAATAGAGGCTTACCGAGCTTATGTCATGCCCCAAAATCTGGGCATTAATACCTTAATCTAAAGAACATAAATTTCTCTTTTAATCATGTTAAGTTAACTATAGAAGATGAGATAGGTTCTACACCTATGCAAATATTTCAAAGTATAATAATTGAAAGTTTAACCAACAATAATAATTAATGCTATACCCTTAAGATTTTCCAATCACTTTACTAGAACATCAATAAGAATATTTCTGAAATAGCCAATACAGCATTTAATTATACAAGCATAAAGAACAAGTTTTCTTTTTTTTCTTTGCTCAGTGTTAAGTAAGAATATAATTTCTATCTACTATGCCTTAATAAAACACCTACGAAACTATTTGGAGAAATATATTAATACAATAATTTTAAGAAAAAAATTCCCTTCTCAATGATACAATTATTAAATACATCTTTGGAATACATGAGAGATTTCATTACAAGGGAATAACAGATTTTCAATCTGCTTTAAACATTTCAAGGAAAAACTTTAAAACAGAAAGTGATTATGAGAATGGGATCACAACCAAGACACCAAGACTTCAACAATACTTTCAGAAGCTTTCTGTGAACCTGTAAGAACATCAAGGTTGACCATGGAGGCTCACCTCCCAACCTAGGCCTTTGCAAGGCCACCCCCGAGCTAGGGGATCCAAAATTGAACCAGGATACATACACACATAACAACTAGGAAACTGAAAATAGGAACACAATAAAATACCCATTACCCAAGGATATACATAAGTCTCCAAAATAAAATTGAAACAAAGGGGTGAAAGAGAACTACCACAAGAGGATAAAGCCAATGATACAAATACGTACACTAGGAATGGGCCACACATGGACTCAACATTCCTAAGTACCACATATATAATCTTGTTCCATGGCCACACATGGACTCATGAACATATTTCTACCCTTCACCTCCATGCCCTTCAA
>MU227134.1:3005800-3024106 GCA_018584345.1 Thuja plicata
GCACTAACTAGGTCAATCTGAGGGCCTCCATTTCACACCTTTGCACTCCATGACTAGAGAGCTATGGATCAATATTTGAGGCCTCATTCTTGAGCAACCTTGGATGGAATGGTTCATAGAAGTGTGTCAACATTTTAGCACACAGATAGGAGATGTTTTTGGCTTGGATTTGGATTGATATTGCCCTTAGATTGCTGGAGATTCATGTTTGGAGTTGTTGTTGTACATTGGAGTTGGTTTACATTCTTATTCATTCGTCTTCCTCCTTCCTTGTTTCTTCACAGGAATTGAGGTAGAGTTTGAAACCCTCTTATTTATTGTTTATCCATTGATTCAGAAATTTTTATGGTGTTGGAATATTATTAAAATTTGCATTCTGAATTGCAATGAAATTATTAAAGTAATGTTTCAATTTGTTCATTTTACCCTATTTCTTTCATATCTTTTACACGGGGACTTCACTTAGTGAACTTGAATCATAGAATGTGCATTTGTGGCATACAAAAGAATCCTCCTATTTTTCAAAAAATATTTCCCCAAACTCCCTTTTTGTCACCCTCGTCAAATACCCCTCCAATATCCCCCACACCTATTTTCCNAACCCCCCCCCCCCCCCCCCCCCCCCCCCCCCCCCCTATTTAGGCAATATATTGCCCCCTTTTTTCCCATTTTGAACCCCCCAATATTAACACGTGATAGTGTATTGCCCCTTCAGGGAAGACCTTGTGAGTTTTTAAAAAATCAATTTTGGGAAAATGTTATTAATTTTAAATTTTCATGACGGTGTCAAATGAGTTGGTTTTCTGAAAGGAAAAAAACAATATCTCAAATGTATCTCTGTCTAATTTCACTTCTAGGGTCAGATTGATGCATGAAGATTATGTTTTTGGTCAGGAAGTTGCATAGTTTAAATCTGCAAGTAAGGTTTTGACCTTTTGATTCTTTCAATGCATACCAGAGGCTTAGGGATTAGTTTTTAATTTGTTTTACCAATAATTTAAATTTTGAAATATTAGATTGATGATGGTTTTATGATTGATATGCTTTGTATGCGTGTTGTGTAAAGATTGATTCAGTTATTCATCCTGTTTTGGAAACAAGACTTGTCCATTTGGAAAGTCTTTGTAAAAGTTCTTAAATTAGATTATTATGATATTATATGCTGTTATGGATTAATAAGTTTATAATATTTAAATGCATTATGATTTCATTATGTTTATTGTATTCAATTATGTTTTTTGATTGGGGTTTAGGGCTTGCCCATGAGAGAGGCAATGCATGAGTTTCCTAAACTAGATTCTATGGTTTCTTATTGCTTCTTGGAATCACGAGTATCATTTATTATGTGTTTTGGAATCATTTATGCTTGTATTATCTTGTTTGAGCATAAGGGTTTGGGAACCTAGGTGCATAGTAGTTTGAGTGGCTCTCAATGGGGGTTGGAGCCCTAAAGTGGCAAGTCCAAAACAACCCATTGAAAAGTTTTATAATTAAGTGATAACCTAATAAATGAACTAAAGGGGTACACAATAAAAAATATAATTGTGATGCCTCTCCCATGCCTTGAGTGCTATTACAAGCTAAGGATGGGAATGAGAGAAGATGTATGTTTAGACCAGACATAATCAAACTTCCTTGTCTTCACAAAAGGATTGTTTGGTTCCACATGAGTCTTACTTGGGGTCCAGGGTCCAGAGGGATTAGTCCATGAAAACCCAAGGGGAAGGTCTATGTGATGAAACTCATCCTGCATCTATCCTAGGTTCTCTTTCATTGGTCTTGTGATTTTGCCTCTAGTAGACTTTGCCTTGTTTTATGGTTTCTTGTATTTCTTTGATGAGTTTGGATATTTGATCACTTCATTGATTTTTGGTTTGGTTTGCATGTTTTGGTGTGGGTCCTTTTTTTCTACCTCCTTAGAATAATGGGAGTGGGCCTCCGAGTTCCACGTGGTCGGGTGGTAGTGATCTCTCTTTATCAAGGTTATGTGTTGTTTTTTATTGCATCCAAATGGATCCTTGTTTCGATACCTTCTTTCATGTTGCATTAGAGATCTTAAAATTGTACATATTGTTAACTTATGTCATATTTAACTCATTTTTATACATTAATATAATTGGTATACTCCTTGGAGGAGATTGATGTATTAATAGACATATTGATATATTTGCGTTAGTAAACAATGAAAATCATAGATTAGGAGGAATGTTATTGTAAATGCATTTGATGTAGAATACGATTATGAAATGTAAATAATAAAATGATTAAATAGAATTTATATGTGATTATGTAAATGTTAAGTTAGAGTTAGGAATATTGTTTACTGAAATTGGTTACCTTATGACAATGTATATGTATTGGTGAACAATGTACTTATAGGCTAGAATAAATTATATTGTTATTTCTACTTGATGAATGATGATGTAATAAGGAATTCATTAGATGATGTTTAGAGTTATTTAACTACGTAGTTAATTAATGTTAATGCCTTAGTGAAAGAAATAATTTAGAAACACTTTAATTTGGTGCCCTAAAATGAACCTAGAATTAAAGGAAATGATGTTTACTAATTTTTATTATATTTGTTGATGTATCTAGATGGTTTGATATGTTATAGATGTGTTGCTTAAGTAGCGATGTTAGGGAATCCAATGAGGACTAGTATTAAGTGATTAATTTTACGTTCATGTTTAATGACTATTTAAATAATGTGATAATGCAATTATAATTTTGCTTTCATTAAATGTAATTTGTAAAATGTATAATGAACATAATAGTTAAGAAAATGTTATAATTATGTTTAAATTATATGAAGTGGTTTTATAAAAAAAACAAAAAAAAAAATGCACCTTTAATATTGGTTAGATTAGTGTTGTCCTCCCAGGTTCCTTATCTAGGCATTACAACTGGTATCAAAGCCCAAGTTTCTACACTGGAAACTCTGCGACTCATTTTCCCATTATGCATGTGTTTAGTGTCCTTGAATTTTGTGTTATTGATGTGTTTCTTTTACCTCATGTTTGAGAGATGTTTGTAAATTGGAACTTGTCCTTTAAGCCCTTTTTTTCCTTAGTATGATAAAAAAAATTCTTTAGTATGGTGATAGAAGGTGGAAGATCCCAACCCATATTTTCCATTTGTAGAAGTACTTATTTCTTAGACCCTAGAATTTTAGAATGTATTTTCTTGTGCATTCTCTTGTTGATGATTTCTAAATTGACTTCACTTCATATTAATTATTTATGTGTTATGCCTTGATTGTTGTAAGTATTTTCTAATCTTAAATCATGTGATCCTAAAGTGATTGTCAATATTGTGTTCAATGATTGTAAGAGGTTGAGATTTGATAGATAATAAAACTTAATTAATAATGTTTTTGTGTCTCCATGTTGTTAATGGTGCCATGTATGTGTAAGATGTTGCATTCACTTTCATTTTATTAGTAGGCTGAAAAGATAGTATTTCATTTCATGGATAGTGAAGTGTGATGCTTGAGTCCTTACTTGTGTGTATTTTTGAAGATTAGTAGTGTCCTATTTTTTAATAATAACGTATTTCTCTCTTTCCCTCCTTGTTTTTTGATGTGTGAATGAAAAGATTGGAAAATGATACGTTATGTGTTAAGATGTGTATAGAAAGGTAGAAAAAATTTCATGTCCTTGTGGAGTGAGAATTCAGGTCCTTGTTATTGCAAAAATTGGTTATGATTATTAGGAGCAATGTAAATGTATCATAAAATTAGGTAAACATATGAATACTACTTAGAGAATTTTGTTATTAATAAGTGTTTGAAATCTCTCTCTCTCTCTCTCTCTCTCTCTCTCTCTCTCTCTCTCGGTATATGATTAACAAAAATACTTATTACTTATACGGAATGCATTATTAGAACTATTGAGTATAAATTTATGCATGTTTGAGTAGAGAAAATTCTTTTGGTAAATGATCCATGTCCCAAAAGTTTCATTTTAGCTAGAATGCATGAGTCCAGTGTAATAGAAAGTCAATTGCATTAATGAAATAGAAAATCTCATAAATGAATAAATCAAGATTAGTTTATGATGCAAAGAATAAAAGTCATAGGGTAGAGTTGATGCATAATATGAATTTTGAGTAAACTCTTCCTACTCTTATTTTTTGGAAATTGTACATCCTTAAATCAATAGGAATTGAATATGTTTTTGATGAAGTGTGTCTAATATGCGTAATTATGTGGATATGTAAGAAACAATATGGTTATATTATCTAATTGAGATGTTATCCTCATTCAATGAATATTCGTTAAATATAATGTTGTTTGTTAGATTCCCTTATGAGCATTAAAAATATCACGTTGATTAATACTAATATCTTTTATAGTGAGAGAAAAGTTTGATATGTGAATGACATGTGTGATTTAATAGAAATGTTTGTAGTAATGTGTCTTCCTTCCTCAACTTGGATTTATAATTGTGAGTAATATACTATTGATTGATAGATTCCCATGTAGGGCATTAAAAATTATCATCTTATGGATTGAAAGGAAAAGACATTTAATTTGTGTTGGGTATTTAGTGGGAGTTAATTATTTTTCTTAATCAAAATATGGAAGTGTGTACCTATGCGATGAATGTGTCATAATGTTCTTTTGTTTCAAGGTCATTCTTATGTATTAGTGAAAACATCTATAAGGTAAATGCTATTTATTTATAATATGAAAAAAGATTAACATATATTTTTCTATATCTTATGTAAGATAGATTTAGGAGTCGTGCAATGTTGTTTTTGGAATTTGGAATATCACACATGTTGTAATTGTAATCACCTAAAACTGGTCTAGTAAACCCATAGCCCTAATTCGATTAATTGGCCTTAAAAATCCTAAATCAAAGGCATTTATTGCTAGACCTTAATTATGTAAGTATTTAATCAAACTTGCTTGCATAATTAAATCGACTTGTTCAATCAAATTCTCAATCAAAGTTTAAATCATTTAATTGCTTCAACTATAGGGTTTAATTAAAATTCCTAACACTTTTAATTAAAAGAACCCCTTCACACATCCTCATACATGTGTGAGCACATAAAATCCAAATAAAAGCAATTAAAATGGGATAATTACCAAATTTGTCTCATTCTCCCCGAAACAAACACAAAGTTGACCAATCAACGATCTTCCACCCGAATCAAGCCCACATGGATTGAAGGGAAATGCATCTCAACCACCCTTCGTGGCTAAATATTGGTCGTCCATTTCAAGGAAATTCCTATAAAAGGGATAGCTCTCCTTGCTCAAAGGGAGGCAAATTTTAGAAGTAAAATCATAATGTTATTTTGATTCTTAGTTTTTCTCATGTTGTAGGAATGTATTTTCATGGTAGCTTAGTGTTGTGCATTTTGATCTTAACAAGAATCTTAGCTTCAACTTCTTAGCATGTTTGTTGCATCTATCTTAGATTAAACTCATATTTTAGCATGCATTTAGCTTAGTTGCATTTATGCATTTTATTTTCATGATCTTGAGGTAAAAGTATGCAAGTTCATGCAACATGCCCACCCTTTGAATCTTCTATTTTGGAGTTATCTAGTCACTGATTCTAAATGTCAATATGATGAGAATCTATTAAGAATCAAACTTGCTTCATCTAGGAAGCAATAAGTCAATTTTGGGGGTAGTTACACAATGATAGATTTCAATTTGATGATCACTAACCCTTGAGCTAATGGTTTATTGAGTGTTTGGTTGTTTGCAGGTTGAAGACCACATTTACCACACACACATCTGGCGCCCACCGTGGGGCTCAAACTGGTTTTAGGCCCCAATTCTTGGTATTTTTGATATTTTTCTAAAACAATGCTCATTATCATATGCTTGTCATACCTGCTCGTATGACAAAATAGTAGCCCTTAGTTTGTCATTTCAAGATATATGCATTGATGTATCAGTCTGCATTTGATTTATGTTGTCGTACTAACCCGCTTTAATTGTCCTGTGAGGGATCATCTTTCCCTATTTTGTCGTATGGTTAGTCTTGTATTGTCATACGAGTTTTGATGGCAGTCTATCCTTTGTATTCTGTCATTTCAAAAACATAGAGCCCTTTTAGGGGTTCATTTGAATTAATTTTTGATTTCTAACCTCTAACATGGTTGTGTTGGTCTTCTAGCTCTCTGATTTGGCAATTTAACATGTTTTTGCAGGACGTCTAATTGAAGCTTCGCTTGCCAAAGTAACACTAGAAAACACTCGTTATTGCAAACTACTAATCCCTTTGTACTTGTAGGATGTTTTGAAGAAGAAATAAATCTTTCTAAGACTACTAATCTTGTGGTGTTTGCAGGTTACCTAAGTCTCCATCAACCAAATGATCATGCTTTTTTAAATGCTTATCTAGGCACCTAGTCTAATTAGGGGATTTCTTGTGTGAGCCAAGCTAAACATTAGGGGATTATGCTCTCTTTCCTTTTAGGGAAGATCATAAACCTATACATGTTTGAATTGTCTTAGGCAAGAAATCATTTGGGAAAAATTTGGAGTGTTTGATGTGTTTGGAAAAAACAAAGAGAAATAGAAGATTATGTTGTTCTCCTCTTTGAGGAAGAATCAGAAATCCAGACCTTCTCTTTGCTATCCATTTTCTTTCATGCATACCTTTTAGATGGGCCTGTCAGTTGAGGTAAAAAGATCCCGGGAACAAACCGCATGAGAACGAGGTGTAAGCCACACCACTCCAACTCACTTTAATCAAATTTGCTTCTTGGGGTTAAAGCCTCGGAAGTCGGGTACCATTTGAGATTATAATCGACTCTCGCCTAACACATAGTAGGGCCCTAGGGTCTCAATCACGTTTACATGACTACTCGTGCTAAGGTGGTTTGTGGGGATATACGTTTGAATCGCTCTTACATGGACACAAAGGATGTAGTCGAATGGAGACCCTTACTAGATTCCATAGAGTAGTAGACACATGTTTCACCTCTGAAAGTGGATAATCCAAGTGCAAGGGAGATAGTAACTCCCCCAAGACACTTGTCATATTGTTCCCCCATTAGCGTTTGGAGCCAGCTAATACGACATCACTATACCCATTGCATGGATGGTGGTGGCCATATTCTGATTAGCTATTGGGTGCGTACCTAAGTTAACAAGCAAGGATTTTCTCACTAAGACAATTGACTCTAGGGATAGAAAGTGTGTTTGATTTTCACTCCTTTGTGTTTAATGTGCTTGAATCACCCAAAAATGACACCAAAACAACATAAGACACTTTCATACATTGACATTATCACCTCAAAATTGCACAAAATGGTCCAAAAATCATCCAAGTCAAGTGGCAAATTGTCCATGCATTACACTATCATTTTGACCCATTATAATTGTCATACAACAAAACACTCTGACAACAACAACTTGTATGGGAACCTGTGAACTGTAATATGGGAACCTGGGAATTCTCATATGAGCTTACATTGGAATCCAACTTTTGCTTTGATCCTTGATGTCCTTATGTTCATCTTATTTCTTATTTGTGTGGCCTGAATCAGTCATTATACCTCATCACAATAATCGTCATTTCCAGACATAAGTGGCTTGACTTATCCTTGTCTCTTGTTCTAGATTATCAAATGGTCTTATTTTTCATGGTCTATCTCATCCAAAGTCAACCTCAATCAGTTCAGTCACAAGTGTCATCCAACAGACATTCAGGTCTCAAATCATGATACCTTGTACCAGGCTCAACAATATTTCATCAACGTATCTCTTACCAATCTCTTGGACAAGTTGTCATTTGGAAATCTTTGACACTGACCCATTAGTCTAGTCATCTCAAATTCTCAATTATGATTTTCTTTCACGACGGTACAAACTAGAAGCCAACAAAAAAAGGTTGATCTTGATTTAAAGGGAAAAGCTATCGACGATTCTACTCCGGGACCCTCGTCCTGTCAAAAACCAAGATCTTCTCAAAGGATTATGAATCAAGGCACATCATCTATGTATCAATCAATACCCTTATTTCAAACGTCAATCCATCAACATCATTCAAACCATACTGAACATCAAGACACGTCAACCATGTCGGCATACGACTAGGGATCTAGCCATGGACAACAAAGGCACCATACTAGCGTTTCCTCCTCAATTGAGGACCCTACTGAAGAGGAAATCAGAAGGTGTCAACGGGATAAATACTTTCAAAAGATGATGCAAATCCTCATGCAACTAGATAAGGATAAGTACTTCATGTACCTAGCATCCACAAGTGTTAAACTTCCTCCCGATTTCGATATTGAAGGCCTAATACAACATGAGGAAGAATCTCCTATCACCATTCTCAATCAACAGTTGCAAGACATGAGGTGTGAACTTAGAGAATCAGAGAAATAGAAAGAATGATCATCTAAAAAATACACACTGGAGTCTATATGTCCCTTTCCATTTTATAAGAACTTACACATGCCATCATTTCCTCCCAAAATCGATATTCCAAAGTATGACAAGTACAAGGGGGTGGTGACCCTCAAGACCATGTGAGAGAATTTTGTGCTCTTAGCATGGAGTTTATGCATGAAAGAACATACATGATGAGACTATTCCCTCGGAGCCTCAGCGGCCAAACCTTGGAATGGCTCACCAAGATCTAACCAGGCATTCAAACATTTAATGAGCTTGTGCAGAAATTCATCCAGCACTATTCCTACAACATCTTACGTACTTTCACCATGTTGAATCTATGCAACACCAAACAACACAACGGTGAACCTTTTGTTAAATTTCTTCAAAGATGGAGAAAAATGTTCGCAAGGTATCCTAGAAAAATTCTGGAAATAGAGAAAATAGACATCTTCATTAACAAATTGGTACCCGAGATGAATTACGCAATCCAGATTCAAAATCGTACTATCTTTAGTGAATTGGTGGAAAGTGCTATCTGAATTGAAGAGGTTCTTGTGAAGAAAGGTGAACTCACCTTATAAAAAGACACTAAATCTTCAAACAATCCTAATAACACCAATGGTAAATACAAGAACAAATATTGGAACAAGAACAAGAATGTGGTCAATGACATAGTGGTTGATTCATTTGATTTTAAGCCCAAGGAATCGATATATAATCTATCTAGTAGCATCCCCACTGCTCGTAACAATGCAAATGCTTCATCGACGTCAAAGAATAACCAAGATGCGCAAAAGGACAAAGCATCATGGATACCCAAGCCCAAGCACAACTTTACTCCTCTAGGAGAACTCCTTGAAGCCACACTAAAGAATTTGTTGGCTAATAAAATCATCATGATACCAGACTCAAAGCCTTGGGAACCAGCAGTCAAACCCAAAATGGTGTAATGATAATCTTTTGTGAATACCACAAAAACAAGGGGCATTTGACTAACGAATGCATGAAATTAAAGCACATCATACACGACTTGATTGATAATGAAACCATCACAGTTGATGGAGATGATTCGAACAACGATCACAAGGCTTTCAAACAACCTCTACCCTCTTATGAACAAGGGGAATCATCAAAGAATCAAGGAGCCAAGGTAAATTACACCAATGTTGATAATGATAATGTGATCCACATGGTCGAAACATGTAATCAATCAGTTAACGTAATCATCATCAAAGACAAGGAGTCTGAATCTACCAACACTATAACAAGAAATGAATCTAAGGTCTCTCTTAAGGGAGTAGCCTCCTCATCTAAAAAACCATTACATAAACAACAAAACCCTCAAAATCAAAGCAATTGGTCTCGTCAATCCTAACTGTAAATTACAACTTGCTTGATCAGTTACAAAGAACCCCTGCCCAAATTTCCATTCTGCTTAAAATCTCGTCGTCACGTAAGGAGATTCTTGAAACTACCCTTCTAGAAACAAGTGTACCAAAGGACCTCAATGTCGATTGATTCCAAACGATGATTGGCCAATTGACCTCGCCTCATAACCTATCCTTCTCAGAAGAAGATGATAATTTGCTAAATCATCTGCATAATCAACCCTTGCATATAGAAGTTATGATCCATAAGCATAGAGTCAAGCACATCTTGATAGATGGAGGCGTCGGTTTAAATATTTATACCCTCAAACTTGTGACAACATTGGGTTTCTCAAAGAACGCTATAGATCCCAGGAGAAAAATAATCATTAAGGCATGTGATGAAGAGGAGAGGTCATCAAACGGGTTAATTGTGCTACCTATCAAGGTCAGACCAATTGAAAGAGACATAACTTGCCAAGTGTTAGATTTACCTCTGGTATACAACATATTGTAAGGGAGACCTTGGATCCATGACATGCAAGTTTTCCCCTCCACATATCATCAGTGTGTGAAGTTTCCACACCATGGAGTGGAGGTTTCTATCCCGGCTGATAACACCTACTCTTGCAACAATTGAAACAAGTCGACAGCATGGTCCCACATAACAAGGAAGCATCTAATGGACAAGAGGCTGAGAATTCCAAAGCAACACTCTTGATGAAATTTGAAGAGAAATTGAAAATTAAAGACACTGGAATGGGAGAATATCAATTACATCCCTTATCGTTCGTGGTCGATCTCCCTACATCCCCCAAGTCCTATGGAAGGCCCTCATCGTGATTCAAGCCTTCTAATACCCATGCATTAACAATACATGAAGGGACTGGTATTGTGAAAGCTTGTGTTTCTCTTCCAGAGGAAAATGAAGAAAAAGTTGTTCTTGCCTGAATTTATAGAGAGGAAGACAATGATCAAAAAGGCAAAAATGTTGAGATCTCCCCGCAAAATATGGAAAGGGATATCAACTCATGCAACAAATGGGGTATAAAGGAAAAGGACCCCTAGGCAAAAATAAAGGATTGCTATAACCCATACACACCAAGTTCCGGAGTCCAACTGATAAAATGGGGTTAGGATACCATGAGAAAAAATCCAATCCTTCCTCTAGAAATGGTCCTATATGCAATCAAATAGAGGACTCTGATGATGAGACTGAGCAGGAAGCAGAGATTACACAGTTATCTTTTGAAATACTGTTACATATACAAATAGAGAATCCCAACTACCAAGGAGAACTTTATATTCCACATCAATTCAGAGCTCCCTTTGAACCAAATAGATCAACATCCCAACAATCACATGAAGAGGATCAATTGACCGAAGGATAAGTGGTGGACCAACAATAACAAAGTAATTCACTTGAAGATGAGATTGGACAAAAACAAGAAGGTGAACCTGAGGAAAGGCACCCTAACTGGGGGCAACTAGTTACCATTGCTCAATCACTTGATTTACCTCACTTCATGGACACAAGAGTGCAAGCGATAGAAGTATCTTCACCCCACCATACATCCATACAGGGAGATGAAGAACAAGTAGTAACACAAGAAGGTGAAGATGACCAAGAAGAAGAGTGAAACTCGAGTGAAGATGAAGGAGTTTTCATGACCATATCACAATACTTGGGTAGATTTGATGACAGACAGACCGATTCTCATGAATATGAGTTCGACCAAGGTACAGAAAATGACCTAGAACGAAGACATCATAACTAGGGGCAACCAGTCGCCCCTACTCATGTACTAGATATACCTCATTATGTGGGAAAAATGTTCTAATGAATATGAAGGGGATTCCCTCTCAGACACCAGAATAGATATTGATATTGATGTCATTCACAAATATGCATCTCAGTTTGAACAAGGGGCAAGATCCAATGCTACCCTGACAACAGTCCCTCCCCAAAATATAAATTGGAACTTTGGAGATAATGATAGGAATATCAATACTGGAACTAGGTCCACATCAAGAATTGATATTATTCCTCTAAGAACTTTTCTGGAACAAATGCCTACTCGGGAGGAGAATCAAAATGCTAGCGTTAGATCAAACGGATTAGATTCACAAAATACTAGCGACTTCAATAGTGATGTTAGGATACTTTGTAGTCTAGGCAATCCATTGAAGAGTGTCGTAATAGATCTTCTCTTACCCATTGAATGCCTTGATCATGATAACGTGGTGCTATCTTTAGAACCTACTAGATCTTTGTCCCTAAACCACCCTGAACTTATTGAGTGGAATCCAAATGAGCCTATAAACCTGATTTCTTCCCCAAATGACTATACCTTGGCTTGTTACCGAAATGATATTGAGCCTCTTACCTCTTCCACAAGTGTAACGAGCGTGAACATGACAGAGGGGGATATCAAGTTTCTTAGTCTTAAAAAGAAAAAGAGTTATGATGGTGAAAACCACTTTGTGGCAGTGTCAGAACCTAAAATAGTAAAAACAAATGACGTATCCAATGGTGAAAACCTCTCAGAGGCGCTAGAGGATGGGAAACTTGATATCTTGCCTAATCACTTTCAGGAGTGGTCTTTAGCGGTTATAGAACCTACACAGTCGGTCAATCTGGGAAGAACGGAATCACCCCAATTGATATACTTGGCACAGTCCTTGTCCGAAGAAGAGAAGCAACATTTCACTCAGTTTTTCCTGAGCAATAAGATCAACTTCGCTTGGTCCTACTCAGACATGCCAGGACTTGATAATGACTTGATAATGCATCACTTGTCTATTACTCCTGGTGTCAAACCAGTTAAACAGAAGCTCGGGAAGATGCATCCCCATGTGGCACTATTGGTCAAAGTTGAGTTAGAAAAATTGTTGAAAGTAGAATTCATCAGAGCTATAGCATACGCCGACTCGATCTCAAACATTGTGACTGTTTCTAAGACAGATAAATCAATCAGGGTCTGCACGAACTTCCGAGATTTAAACAAACCTTGTCCCAAAGATGACTTCCCACTTCCCAACATTGGCATGATTGTGGATCTCATAGCAGGATACAAGATGTATTCTCTCATGTATGACTTCTCAGGATATAATCATATAAAAATAGCTCCTAAGGATCATGAAAAGAAAACTTTTAGGTGTGTTTGGGGCACATTCTATTGGAACGTTATGCCTTTTCATCTCAAAAACGCAGGAGTAATGTACCAAAGAGCTATGAAGACCATATTCCATGACATGATGCATAAGAATATGAAAGATTAAATCGATGACACTTTGGAAAAATCAGCAAAAAGAACTACACATTTGGTTGACTTATAGAGAATTTTTGACAGGATAGAATAGTTCAACTTAAGGTTAAACCCGAAAAAGTGTACCTTTGGTGTAACATCAGGCAAGCTCCTTGGATGTATTGCCTCAACAAAAGGAATTGAGGTTGATCGAGAAAAAGTGATAGCAATTATGGAAATGCAACCACCCAGAAATATCAGCCAAATTAGAACATTACAAGGGAAGCTATAGTCAATTAGAAGATTCATCTCACAGCTCGCAGATAAAGCTAAACCCTTTACAAGGACATTAAATAAGGGCGTAACATTCAAATAGTATGTGGAGTGTTAAAAGCACTTTCAACATATCAAAGAGTACCTAGAAAATTCACTTGCTTTAATGACACCTGTACCAGGGAAACCGCTCCTGCTATATATATCTGCTACGACAACATCGCTTCGAGCTTTACTGGCACAACATGATGAAGCAGGGAAGGAAAGAGCAATCTACTACATAAGAAGAACAATGGTTTCCTATGAACACAATTAAACAATCATCAAAAAGGCTTGTCTAGCAGTGGTATTTTCTTCACAAAAGCTCTGACATTACATGCTTGCACACCCTGTCAAGCTGATTGCAAAGATTGATCCCTTAAAGTACTTGTTAAGTAAGGCAACCTTGACTGGAAGAATAGAAAAGTGGGTGATGATACTCAACGAATTCAACATTGAAAACATAGACAGAAGGCCATAAAGGGGCAAGTCATTGTTGACCACTTGGCGGATGCTCCTCTTCAAGACAGTAAACCACTAATCATAAAGTTTCCTAATGAAGCCATTCTACATCTGATAGAGCACCTATGGAAAATGTTCTTTGATGGCTCATTCACACAGTATGGATCTGGAGTTGGTGTACTTTTTATAACACCCCAAGGATACAAACTCCCTAAAGCTTACAAGATGATCTTTCCTTGCAAAAACAATATAGATGAGTATGAAGCCTTGGAAAATAGACTAAAGTTAGCTATTGAATGGAAAATCACGAAGCTACACATTTATGGAGACTCTCAGTTAGTGATCAACCAAGTAAACGACTAAAACCAGACTAAGGATGAAAAGCTCACACCCTATAAGAGGATGATTGATGATCTAAAGAAGTACTTTATCTTTATCACCTTTCAACAAATCCCAAGAGAAGCGAACAAAGTAGTCGATGTCATGGCTACTCTGCCTCAATGTTACAACTAGAGGAGCATCAGTTTCATTATGAATTCTTGGTGGATTAACTGCCTTTTCCAGTCTACGATTCCCCAGAATCCCAAATAGTGTGCTCAATTGTGGGCACCGTATCTTCTCGATACAGCCAAATATACTCCTACTTGTGCGACCAAATAATTCCTGATGACCTATCTAGAAATGAGAAGAGAAATCTTATAAGAAATTCCTCGTGCTACTTGATCATAGCTAACGACTTGTATAGACTAGGTCTATACGATACTCTCCTTAAGTGTCTAGAATGCAAAGAGTCTGAATGTGCGCTAAAGGAAGTCCATGAAGGTGTTTGTGGGTCTCATTGGAATGGTCTCTCGTTGGCGAAGAAACTCTTAAGGGGTGGGTACTATTGGCCTTCCATGGAGAAATGGTGTTCAGTTCGCCAAGTCCTGCAAGAAATGCAAACTACATGGTAGCCTAATCTGCACTCTTGCTCGAGAGTTGTTACCTTTTATCACACACTATCCATTCCAACAATGGGTCTTAGACTTGGTAGGTCAGATATATCCTACAATATCTAGAAGACATAAATTCATCATTACAACCACTGAGTACTTCACAAAGTGGGTCTAAACAGTCCCGCGTATCAAAGAAATCGACAAGAAAGTATCAATTTTTATCCTGAACTACATCATCTGTAGGTATGTGATACCTTCCTCTATTATAACAAATAATGTAAGACAATTGAAGAACAAAGATATCGATGAATTGTATGAAAAATTCAATATTACACAGCATTGTTCCTATATCTACTACCCTCAAGGGAATGGATAGACTGAGGCATCCAACAAAAACATATTGAAAATCTTGCATAGGACACTGAGTAAGTCAGAAAAGGATTGACATCTTCCATTGAATCTAGCTTTATGGGCCTATCAAACCAATATCAGAATGCCTACAGGGGCAACGCCATTTGACTTGGTATATGGTGCAGAAGCAGTACTACCTATTGCATCACTCAGAGTCTCTTTGCAAGGACTCATAACCGATGAAGATTACCGGATTCCTAGAATCCAGGAATTAGAACTGCTTGACGAAAAAAGGTAAGAAGCATTTGACCATCTAAGGGTCTATCAAAAAAGGATGTCTAAAGGTTACAACAAAAAAGTAAGATACATAAAATTTCAGGTTGCTGATCTTGTACTTAGAGAGAATCCAAAGAATCAACAAAATCGCGAGCAAAAGGACAAATTCGAACCCAACTGGCTAGGTCCCTTCGTGATTATTGCAACATTTGGCTCTAGAGCTTATCAACTGTCGACTCTAGAAGGAGAAATATTTCTTGATCCAATCAACGCAATCACCTGAAGAAGTTCTACAGGTAGACATTCTGCGCAGTTCCTATACAGAGAAAATGATCCTGAAAAAATACCAAAAACAACAAAAAGAAGAAAAAGCCAAAAACATTTGGAAAAAATGAAACTTGGCAAATAGGGCCTTGATGGATTAACAAAAAAAATAAAATTAAAAAAGAGAAAAATAGCAAAAAAAAAATGTAAAAAAAAAAAAAGAAAAAATGAAAAAGTGCCTTGGTGAAAACCTGGTAAACAGGCACCTCGGTGGAAAAATAGAAATTATGCCAAGTGGTGAAAACCTGGTAAACAGACGTCACTTGTAACTACTGCATCATCTATCAATGCGTAACTTGACTCTCTCACCTGCAAAGGTCTCAACTAGCTTCACTGCGCCTATGGACTTTCAGCAGCTTTTCCCAATTGTTTTCTCAACATCATAGCTAGGAATTGGTCGATGTCTTAGTCCTACAAGCCTATGTTAGATTGGGCGGTTGTCATTGCACCAAAAGCTCAAATTGTTAATGCCCGATACAACCACTAAACTTATAGAATCCACATGAGGTTGTTAAACTCTTGTCACCAATTGTTGCATGGCCTGACCGAGACCAATGGTGCACACCTTGCAACAATCCCACCCTTAGGACATGCATGGGGTTGGAACCTATGACCTTAGCTCTGATACCAATTGTTAGAGTGGGTGGTTGTCGTTGCACCAAAAGATCAAATTGTTAATGCCTGATACAACCACTAGACTTATAGAATCCACAGGAGGTTGTTAAACCCTTGTCACCAACCGTTGCATGGCATGACCGAGACCAAGGGTGCACACCTTGCAACAGCCTATTCCTCACTAAGGGAAATCTCCTAACCATTTGGGCAACCAAGTCAATATCTTTCCAGTCGTCTCACTAATCCACATCAGTCATCCTGGTCTTTCAGCCACTGGACAATTTGCCACTGACACACTGGTGTTTCTCAACACCTTAATCAACAATATTTCTAAACACTACCTATTTGGACACATTTGTATTTTTTAACACACATCAAATAATACGTCAATGCGCCTAATCTTGGCTTAATAACACTCAAGCACACAACTGTGTTTTTCAACACTAACACCCACAAGAACGATGGTGTTTCTCAACACCCTACACAGACAAACGTATAACAATTACACTTGTTGAAAGTATGATGAACATTTTTTGAATGTTGTATGTTGTCAATGTTGTATACTCTTGTCTTTGATTGTTGCTTCTTGGTGTGGTCCTGATGATCATGTAACGTCAAATAAATTGGGTGTCTGTGATAAGAGCCTCCATAATAAGGTGGATCAACCTCACATACCTCGAATCCATTTATTTGTACACCAAGGTGAGGTCAGAACTATCTCCTTGACTGTTATTAATCTGTCTGTTTACGCAAGATCATACTCATGGTTATCTCAACTTTAATGCCTCGATACTGGTGTACCCTTGCAATATCAATTGAAAACAATGTTCAAGTCATCTTGGTTCTTGTACATCGATGCTTACATTATTTTCCCACATTTTATCCGATGAAAGTCATACTCATATCCTTGTGGTCATAGTGGCACTAGTAAGGGTTGTATCAACTCTGATGTCCCAAATGCTCGATGATGACAAAACTGGCTAAAGGAATCAGTGACTAGACTCGTGTCGTAGGTTGCATGTAATGATGACATTATAACAATAAAGGAGTTATCCTTCAATCATTGAATCCTTCGTCGAAGCAGTCAACTGCAATCTCAATCATCTTAACGTTATACATTTGCAAGAAAGGGTCAGAATCAACCATGCAAGAATCATATGAAGTTAAATCATTCCAGTTTTTAGAGAACATTATGATTTACAAATCCAATATCATAAATACCATGATAAGAGAATGATGCATGATGGACAAAAGCAACAAGATATGTCTCATTCAAGATACATGAGAGAGCTAATCAACGGATATGATACAAGATGCTAATCTAATCAGAGATATCACATGACCAAATAGACAAGAAAGCATCCATTAAACACATCACAAAGAGCATGAATTGATCATATATATCCAAAATATCGTCCAATGTCTACAAAAGGTGATTTGGAGATCTCGAGCAAAATATACATCGTCGATGCAAAAGAATCATGTATACATCAATATATCTCATAAAAATCAGAAGGGGATAAGATAGAAGAAGGGAATATCAAGATTGGCTCCCTCCCTCGGCATCTTGAGGTGCAGGTGGGGGAGGTGCATCTGCTCTAGGTGGAGGGACTGCTCCCTTATATCTCGCCAAGTACTACAAATATGGAAGCACCTATTGGGCCAAAGACATTGCTACACTGTATGTTGCCACATAATAGGCTGTTGGTCTGATGGATAACCTCACGCTGAAGAACACTGTGCTCGACTATGAATCCCTGGATCATCTTGTCTCACTCTACGATCGTGCAATCTTGCTCTGCAATCTGTGCATGGGACACTGTTGTTAACGTTTAGTAGCTAGATCGAATTCTAGCTCACATTATTTTAATTAAGAAAATTAAAATAATCAATTAATTATTTAAATTAAGGAAATTTAATTAATGGATTAATTAAATAATCATGGATGGATTAATTATTTATTTAATTGGAGAATTAAATAAATAATTTATTATTTAAGTGGGAATTAAATAATATATATGGATTAATTGTTTATTTAATTT
>MU227134.1:3026605-3059876 GCA_018584345.1 Thuja plicata
ATTGTATCTTGTTGTTTTTAATCTTCCTTAAGTGAAGATGATTGTAACCACCCTCTGCGGGAAATGCAAGGTGGATGTTGTATTTGTATTTTGGACCTTCTTTAAAAGAAGGTATGTGTACCACCCTCTACGGGCAATGCAAGGTGGAATTGTAAATCTTAATTTTGACCATCCTCTACGGGAAATGCAAGATGGTGTTGTAATAAATCTTATAAGTCCACCCTATGCGAGTAATGTAAGGTGGCAAAGTTCCTCACCACCCTCTGCGGGCAATGTAAGGTGGTGTTGTATTGAAGTCCACCCTCTACGGGCAATGTACGGTGGCAATCACCCTCTGCAGACAATGCAAGGTGATCTTTTGAGGCTTGCCCTCTCCCACCCTCTACGGGCAATGTATGGTGGGTCCATCCTCTGCGAGTAGGCATGATGGATATGGTTAATTTGTTTTGTAGGTTTGTGTCCATCCTCTACGAGTAGGCATGATGGAAAGTAATGGTAAGAGCTAGAATCCTCCCTAGCTAAGAGGGAGTGTTAATGTTTAGTAGCTAGATCGAATTCTAGCTCACATTATTTTAATTAGGAAAATTAAAATAATCAATTAATTATTTAAATTAAGGAAAATTAATTAATGGATTAATTAAATAATCATGGATGGATTAATTATTTATTTAATTGGACAATTAAGTAAATAATGTATTATTTAAGTGGGAATTAAATAATATATATGGATTAATTGTTTATTTAATTTGGAGTGTGTGTGTGTGTGTGTGTGTGTTGGAGAATTGAATTGGAAAGATAAATATTATAGATTAATTATTTATTTAATTAAGAAAAGTAAATAAATAATTATGAGTTAATTTATTAAGTTATATCTTTAATTTAACTTAATATATATTGGGCTATTGTATTATAAATACAATGAAATAAATTGCACAAGGGTTGGGCCCTTTTGTAATCTCTATAACGTCTAAGGAGATAGATGTTTCATATAGGCCCTGACCTATATGTTTGGCGCCAGTCATAATTGAAACATGTGCCCAGATATGGGTCAACTCAAGGGAGAAATCACCTATATAAAGACACACTCAGCGAATTACAAGATGGATGTGTGAGCCATATACAGTGAATTACATGATCAACGAATTATTTATTGTTCAACATTGTCTCTGCTCCTCTTGTGTGAATTACCTCTAGTATTCATTGTGGCATACACCTGCAAATATACAATCAATTACATACAGGAAAGTAATCATTGTTGTTCGACTTCCAAAGGAGAAAATATAATCATAATATATATGTGATTTATCTCTGCATTGAAGTGTGAATACCTTTGTCAAGTAGTGAAGGAGATCTTCGATATTTTGATGTGATCTCAAGGTGTCGAAATATATTAGTCTGACCTACTTGACAGAGTGTTTTCAAGGAATTGATTATACAGATTGATTCAGGACTGTTGGAGATTCGCATTGTATCATTTGTGCATTCATCTCAGTCATCACTGTGACTTCAATCTCTGTGCTTCCAGTCAACATTCAGATCCAGCTTTGATTACTGATTATCAGTACTACTTCAGTCTGTAAGTTGTATTTTTGAACTCAATATATTTATCATCTTTGTTGTTGGGTTTTTCACCTCCAAAAGGGAGGTTTTCCTAGGGTACTCTTGTGTTGTGATTGTGTTTAATTTGCATTTTAGTTTATTTAAATCTAATAATTAGCTAATTGTTAGATCTGATATTAAAATTAACAACTGCTAGTTGTTTTTGTAACCCTCGGATCCGTCCTCTCAAAGTACGGATCACATCTTATGGGGTCTTCTCACGAGGCACCTCCTCCTCGCCAACTTGTGTGTCCCTCCTCAGTCGGATCTGTCAGGCTACATCATCAAAATCAGGATCCTACTGGGCATCACCCATCTCTGCATCTGATGTACCTACGGGAGGGACATCAACTCCAACAGAACCTAAGGTCCCACCCTCTCCGCGTTGTCTCTTCTGCCCAACTACGGGTGCCCTGCTCGAAATGGCACTTGGATCTCCCCCTGCTCAAACTGGCACTTGAGTCCTCTGTCCTACACTTGTTTCTCTCTAAGGGGAATCCTCCTCATCGATTTGAGGCACTCTCTCTGTCAGATCAGTAAATCTAGGGAAAGGATGTCGAGAAAGAGATAACCTAGGAGCCCATCCTTGTCGCTCCTCATCCACAAAGCGAGCATAGGCAGTGAACTCCTGTGAAATGATTTGAGGTTGTATGTACTTCCTTAACACTCGAGAGACAGCAAAACACTCAATGATAGCCGAGGTCCTCCAATCAAGGGACGTGAAACAAACTAGTCTCTCCTCTGAACCCTCCAATCTGCCTAGGCCTCTATATTGTACTGAGATCGTTGATATGACGCCTCCAGTAATCAGTCTTCCCCAAGTGGGGCTATGTTAGGAAACCTGCATACCTATATACAAATGGTTGACCATCTTGCCAAGGGTCATCTATCACGGGCCTGCTCATGGGAAGGTTCTACAATGCTCGTATTTGTAAGACTAGCACTCCTACAGCCATACCCCTAACACCTCAAAATACAACCTCGTGCATCTCGCAGTACATATGTGCAAGTAGGAACTAACCCCAACCTATCTGCTCTGTCCTGGTGACAAGTCTCTCTAACACTCGGCCCTAACCGCATAGGAATCCCTGCTAACCCATGTCCGCCATCACGAAGCAACCGATGAAACCCACCAGGACGCAGGCGAGAGGAAATTGAGCACCATATTGGATCACCAAGTCATCCCAGGTGATGGCTCGATCAAAAATGGGATGATCATGAAATACCCGAATGAGTGCATGTATGCCAAGTTGTGGAGTCGTGTCATACTCCACTCTCTCTCCTGCAAAAAGAATTCAAAGGATCCTGTAGATGTCCTCGGGAGTGATGGTCATCTCCCCAGTCGGCAAATGAAATATATTATGCTCACACTATGAAATCGCTCAACCAAAGTTGTGAGCAAACCGTGATTCACACAGATATCAGGCATCTGAAGTAACCAACCAAAGACACACTCAACAATGTGACCTCTCTGTGCATCTGATAGGTTTCTCACTAACTGCATGGTCGGAGGATAGGTGGATCAGAATTTTATATCTGGTAGCTACACTTGCAAAAGAAAAACAAGGGAAAACCATCAATAAAAGAGCGAAATCGAGCTTAAAAAGATGAACAAATGAACAATGATGATTACATAAGTTGAAAAACATGCTAAGGAATCTAAACTTATGAGCTAAAGAAACAAAGTTTTACAATAAAGAGCTTAAAAATGCTCACTATTTCCCATACGACAAAGTATAGAAAGTGTCACTGGTATGAAAACTCGTACGAGTCAAGATCACAGGTAATACGACATAAGGGGCATGGAAGAAGGTGCCCGTACGAGTCATGGGCATCTACCATACGACTAAAAGTCCTTTATAAGACAATATTTTCAAGCAGTTTGTCGTACGAGCCTTCTCGCCAACCCATACGACGAAACAATCCTATCGACCTAAAAATGACTACAAGCATGGAAAAATTCAATCAAAATTTGTAAAATTGGAATCAACAAGGAGGTTTTTTGACTACTTACTGTAAGTTGGTAATTTTGGGGCCGTTTGTGCCTCTACATGCCCTCGAATCGATGATTCTCCAGTGGGACCACCATTTTTGCTCAAAGAAGGCTTTTGAAATTTTAAAATCGAGTAAAAACGAATTGAAAATGACCCTTTTAACCCTTATATATGTTTTTGACCTAATTTTCAACTTGCTCTGATAAATGTGAAAATTGCATCCTTAGCTAATTGGACAGTCCTGAATTCATTTTCAAGATCGAAATCTAAATTCGACGTCATTTCGCTAGTCAAAATGCAAAGTTAACCTATCACTTCAATGTAGTTGACCTCTAACGCTCTCATGGTTGGATTCCTCTTCAATGTCATTCTTAATCAATTGAATCAAACATTCTCTATTTCAATCCATGAAAGTCAACCTTGGTCAACCCAAGTCAACTCTCAGTCAAAATTGGTCAACCAGACCTCAAATTAAGCTCGAATCCAACTCTTCTACGAACTTATCATGATCAATCCGATTAAATTAGTTACAATCATGTTTTCCGCCCTAATAGCATTTCGCTTTTGATCCTGAGGGGGCAACATAAATACATAAATAATCTGATTCAATCAACAAGTTTCATCGCTAGGGGCATCAGAGCTCTGTATCAAATCAGGATCCTTTCTACACAAGTGATTTCATCGCTTCACATCAAGTCACTTGAATCTCTAGGGGCATATCAGTTTTATGGCACCATATCAATTTGATAACACCTCTTAATCAGGTAATTGGCTTCATCAGGACCCATATCAAGTCAATTATCCTGAGCAATCAATCGAATGGCAATTAATCTCATCACACCACATCAGGTTGATTAGTCATTCAAACCAATCCAAAAATTGGGAAATCTACTTTGGGATGGATATTTAGTTTCATCGCTTCACATCAAGCTAAATATTCGAACCTTTCTATCAGTGTTCGCTCAATCAAGTCTGAAACTAACATCTTCATATCTCCCTTTCAGTCTTCGCTCATTCAAGTTCGGAGCTGTTATCCTCAATCTTCAATCGATCTTCGTTTGATCAAGTTTGGAATCGGTTCCAATCTATGGAATAGTTTCATCGCTTCACATCAAGCTATTCATGACCTATCATTAAATGTTCTTTGAATCAACGCGTTCCTTGCACATCGATTCAAAGATAGGCAAATTTAATCACCCAAAATTGGTCTAGTAAACCCATAGCCCCTAATTCAATTAATTGGCCTTATAAATCCTAAATCAAAGGCATTTATAACTAGACCTTAATTATGTAAGTATTTAATCAAACTTGCTTGCATAATTAAATCGATTTGTTGAATCAAATTCTTAATCAAAGCTTAAATCATTTAATTGCTTGAAATATAGGGTTTAATTAAAAGTCCTAACACTTTTAATTAAAAGAACCCCTTCACACATCCCATACATGTGTCAGCACATAAAATCCAAATAAAAGTAATTAAAAGGGGATAATTACCAATTTGTCTCATTCTCCGCCCCCCCACCCAAAAAAAAAAAAAACACACAGAGTTGACCAATCAACGATCTTCCACCCGATTCAAACCCACATGGATTGAAAGGAAATGCATGTCAACTGCCCTTCGTGGCTAAATCTCAACCGTCCATTTCAAGGAAATTCCTATAAAAGGAATAGCTCTCCTTGCTCAAAGGGAGGCAAATTTTAGAAGTAAGATCATAATGCTATTTTGATTCTAAGTTTTGCTCATGTTGTAGGAATGCATTTTCATGGTAGCTTAGTGTTGTGCATTTTGATCTTAAATAGAATCTTAGCTTCAATTTCTTAGCATGTTTGTTGCATCTCTCTTAGATTATAATCATATTTTAGCATGCATTTAGCTTAGTTGCATTTATGCATTTCATTTTCATGATCTTGAGGGAAAAGTATGCAAGTTCATGCAACATGCTCACCCTTTGAATCTTTTGTTTTGGAGTTGTCTAGTCAATGATTCTAAATGCCAATCTGATGAGCATCTATTAAGAATCAAACTCGCTTCATCTAGGAAGCAATAAGCTGATTTTGGGGGTAGTTGCACAATGATAGATTTCAATTTGATGATCACTAACCCTTGAGCTAATGGTTTATTGAGTGTTTGGTTGTTTGTAGGTTGAAGACCACATTTACCACACAGTAATTATTATGTTGCCTAATTGTTAGGAATAATGAAATGTAATTCATAATAATGTTGTTATTATGGGTAGTGTACCTCTCTCGTGAATGTTGAGAGGAAGGAAGAGTAGGAGGAAGAACTTGTAGGTTGTCTATTATTTTGTGTGCTATACGTATGGGCAACTGCATGATAGTCAGGGGGTTGAGTACCTTTCACCACAATGATTGGTTTATTTTGAGGTGGAGAGTTATCTTAACAAAGATGGACAACAACCTTAGGCTTTTCACCACCCAAAATATTGACAACATTAACTTGATCAAGCTCTTGGTTGTTCAAGGTTTTATCACTAAAAGGGAGAGCATTAAGGAAAGTTGTAATGATATCATTCTCTTCTTCCAAGGTATCCTCATGAGTAAGACAATCCTTAGGAGCGGGATTAGGGATTGTAAGATTTAATGAAAAACAAATCTATTAAGCCCAAGAAACCTGCATGCAAAAACTTGTCACAAGAAAGAAATTTGTAGGAAACAAACAAGGGTTTTTCTCTGACAATATGAAATATTATTATCAACCAAAAGAATGAATAAAATATACCAAGGATCAATCCTTATAGAAGGAGACCGTAAAACCTAATAGGAAACCCTAATAGGTACATAAGCATTTAATAATTAAATGTAATTATTAAATGACTAATGCAAGTGCATAAAGTGAAATCTTAAGAGGTAGTAAATTTAATTTAATCAAGGTAATTAAATTAATTCTTTACTCTACCACCCCCCCTTAAGATGAGCAACAATGCAGCTACAAACAATACAAGAAAGAAGCAAAGGAACTACAATGCAGAAAGCAAATTTGGCTCGCAACAACATGGCCTGATGAGGTACCCAATCACAACCAAATCTCTATGAAACAGAGAAATAGGGAAAACCACATGGAAAAAAACTCTCCTCCAAAAAGAGATAGAAAGATGCGCAAAGCGGAAAAAAAGAAGGTAGGCCTCGTTGAGACCCCCAAGGACAACTTCCTTCACCCCAAGCATAAAACGCAGCTGAAGATACCGCGTGGATGCAAAAGGCTTAGTGAAGATGTCATCAACCTGCTCCAAAGTAGGAACATACTCCAAGCTGAGAGAACCATCCTGAATAAGCTCATGCCTGATGAAATGCATATGGATCTCAATGTGCTTGGTCCTCTGATGCTCAATTGGGTTGCGGGAAATATGAATGGCACTCTGATTGTCACACCAAAGAAGAGTGGGACTATCAGGAGGAAACCCAAACTCTGTCATCAAGTGTCGAAGCCATAAAACCTCCTAACTAGCTAGCACAACTGCTCGATACTCTACCTCTCTAGATGATAATGCAACAGCAGTCTGCTTCTTGCAAGACCATGTGATAGGACCAAAACCAAGACAGAAAACAAAGCGAGAAGTAGACTTTCGACCATCTGTATCACCACCCCAATCAACGTCTGTGAAACCAACAATGTGAGGGGCTCCTGATGTATAGTGAATGTCATATGAAGTAGTGCCCCGAAGCTTGCCAATGACTCTCATGAGGATCATGGGAGAATCGAGATACAATGTCAACCGCAAAGGAAATGTCAGGACGAGTGTGTGTCAGGTACAACAAACTACCCACAAGCTGCTTGTATAAGGTGGAGTCCATTGAAGGAGTAGAGAAAGTGGTAGACAAAAGAACACCTGACTGAAAAGGTGTTGGAGCAAGCTTGCAATCAAGCATGTTGAATCTTTGAAGCATGTCAAGAGCATACTTCTGCTAGTGTATGGAAATCCCATCCGAAGACTGAATAACCTATAGGCCCAAAAAGTAGTGCAGAAGGCCAAGATCTGCCATCTCAAACTGCTCCATCAATGCTCTCTGAACACTCTGAATCATAGAAGATGAGCTACATGTGATGATGAGATCATCAACATACAACACAAGTATCACAAGATCAGCCCTATGAAGCTGAATGTACACTGTAGGATAGGAATGACAGTGGGTGAAGTGTGAGGCTAGCAATAAATAGTCCATATTCTCATACCAAGCTCGGGGGGCTTGTTTGAGACCATATAATGACCTCTGAAGTCTACACACAAGAGAAGAGTCCTGCACAAAACCCTGAGGTTGCTCCATATAGATCTCCTCATGTAGATCCCCGTGCAAGAACGCACTCTTCACATACATCTGATACATTGTCCAACCCTGTGAAGCTGCATGAGAAAGTATGAGGCGAATAGAATTCATCTTGGCGACGAGAGCAAAGGTTTCAGAGTAATCAATACCCTCCACCTGTGAAAATCCCTTTGCAACAAGACGTACCTTATACCGATCAATAGAACCATCTGCAGCATACTTGGTATGGTACACCCACTTGCACCGAACCAGCTTTCTTCCTTTCGGAAGAGTACAAAGATGATGCAAAGCATCTACCAAACCCATCCAATAAACAAGAAACATCATTAACATTCTCGTGACTGTCATTCTAATGACATCTTTCTAGACCCTTACTCTGTCATGCATAACTTTTGAACCCGACTATATTTTGGAAATCGCTTCAGTGAGAAGCTGCGTAATTAGGTTCTTTAAAACATATTCCAAAATCAAGGAAATCCAACAGTGCAAAATAATTTTATGGTCTCTACACCGAGACCTATTTTCTGCAACAATAAACTCACACAAACCCAGCCAACCCGAAAACAAGAAAGATATAATAACCAACCAATACAGAAATCTATGAAATGGATCTACATAAAACATTAACTTATTTGATAAAAATGGCTCAATGGGATTTGTAACATCGTTTGATCAAATCCATCTCCATTCATTAAATCCAAAACTAAATTCATATATGACTCGAATGGCTCTCTGGCTGACTGCCAGAGAGACCGATTCCTTTTTCCACTTTCACTCTTTGTCCACTATCTCATTTTTATTTGATTACATTTTGGCCATTTTATAAATCTTTCGGGTAGTTACAAATGACTCTTCATCTTCTGGAATCGGTTACAAAATGGCCTTTCAGTTTCTTTCCTACACTTGGCACATCGTTGCAGAATTAATAATTTTGCATTTTATGTTTACATGACATATTCTTGGTTTGAACATATTTGAATAACCTTTAAAAAATTGAAATTAAATATTTTCAAAATTCCCACAGTAGAATGAAACTTTCAAACTTCTTGCAGCAAAGGTGCTCCTGCACCATACTCCCGACATTTAAAGAATTCCATGTTTCATGGAATGTACTGTTGGTAACTTGCAACAAAAGTATGCCTCTTTACTTCATCTTTCTTTGATGTTGCTACTGCTTCCTCTCTTTCTTTCAACTCAGACTCTCATCAATGGAGTTTATGTTGGTCACCTTCAGTGGTGCATTTTCATTCCACAGTCCACTCCTCCATGCTGCTACAACACCCACAATTTTTGTCCCTTACCTGGGAGTCCCTTCATGTCTCTCTCCCCAGTCTCTTGGCGACACAATGGACCATCTCTTTTGGCCCTCTCTGGTAGACCTTCCTGTCCACCCATTTGCAGCTAAGTGAACCTGCACCTGCAACCAAGTAACTTCACAACAAGAATCACAATACCCAACACTTCATGGTGTAGATTGACTTCTATCTACACGCTCAGAATCTTCTGAGCTCTGATACCAATTTGATGCAGAGCATCTACCAAACCCATTCAATAAACAAGAAACATCATTAACATTCCTATGACTGTCATTTAAACCCTTACTCTGTCATGCATAACTTTTGAACCCGGCTATTTTTTGGAAATCGCTTCGATCAGAAGCTGCGTAATTAGGTTCTTTAAAACATATTCCAAAATCAAGGAAATCCAACAGTGCAAACTAATTTTATGGTCTCTGCACCGAGACCTATTTTCTGCAACAAGAAACTCACACAAACCCAGCCAACCCGAAAACAAGAAAGATATAATAACCAACCAATACAGAAATCTATGAAATGGATCTGCATAAAATATTAACTTATTTGATAAAAATAGCTCAATGGGATTTGTAACATCGTTTGATCAAATCCATATCCATTCATTAAATCCAAAACCAAATACATATATGACTCGAATGGCTATCTGGCTGACTGCTAGAGAGCCCGATTCCTTTTTCCACTTTCACTCTCTGTCCACTATCTCCTTTTTATTTGATTACATTTTGGCCCTTTTATAAATATTTCGGGCAGTTACAAATGACTCTTCATCTTCTGGAATCGGTTACAAAATGGCCTTTCGGTTTCTTTCCTACACTTGGCACATCGTTGCAGAATTAATAATTTTGCATTTTATGTTTACATGACGTATTCTTGGTTCGAACATATTTGAATAACCTTTAAAAAATTGAAATTAAATATTTTCAAAATTCCTGCAGTAGAATGATGCTTTCAAACTTCCTGCAGCAGAGGTGCTCCTGCACCAAAAGATCCCAAGTGTGATTCTTCATCAAAGAAGAGTACTCCTCATCCATAGCCCTATCCCACTCAGGATGTCTTGTCACCTCTGAAAACTTCAGAGGATCATCTGAAACAACATGACTCAAAAAACCAGTACCAGATTGCTAAGTTCGAGTATGATGGGTATCTGACGGATCGCTTGCCAAAGAACCAACAACACTGACAGTATCACGAGCCCACTTGGGCTCCCGCGGAATATCTGGTGGGGGAGGGGAAGGTGGATCACCATCTAAATCATCCTCAAAGGATATAGAATCCTAAAGAGGAGAAGAGGAAGTACTAGGCAATGAGGGAGAAGTTGGTGATGGAGGCTCCATCTGAGGATAGCACTCATCAAACTGGACATCTCGCTGAAACAAGACCTCTCTAGAATCATGATCAAACAACCTGTACGCCTTCATATCCTCACAGTAGCCAACAAATATGAGTGGTCGTCTCTTCCTCTCCATGGCTTTCCTCTGGAATAAATGCCCAAGCGTCACTACGAAACACTCGAAATGTAGAAATAACAGGCTTGACATGGGACCAAGCCTCCTCAGGAGTCAAATGTCGTAATGCCTTATGAGGCATCTGATTCTGAATGTAATTGGCACAATTCACTGCCTCTGCCCAAGAAAAAGGTTGCATGTCTTGAGAATGTATCATACAATTGGCCATCTCCCGCAATGTTTTGTTCTCTCTCAGCAACTCCATTCTGCTGAGGAGTGTGGGGAACTGTCAGCTGATGCAATATACCCTGCTCAGTGCAAAAATCATGAAAAGATTGATTCACATATTCCCCCATTGTCAATGTGTATCCGCCTGACAGAAAGGCCAGACTGCTTCTCCACAAATGTCTTAAAGACTTGAAATGTATCAAAGACATCAGACTTGTACTTCAAGAAGTACACCCATGTGCATCTGGAGACGTCATCAATAAAGGTGAGCACATAACGAGCACCAGAAAAAGGAGTGGGAAATGACATGAGATCACTATGTATCAACTCCAATGGTGCCTTAGCACGTGAGGATCTACCTGTCAGAAAAGGATCTCTATGATGTTTGCCAAGTGCACAACCTCGACAAACACCATCAGTGCAAGAGATATGAGGAAGCCCAATCACTAACTCCTGTGTACTCATCTGTTGGAGATATCTGTAGTTGACATGGCCAAAACGCTCATGCCAAAGCTTGCTCGTTGTGTCTGCATAAGCAACAAGAGAAACACCTGTATAATCGGAGCTCTCAAAGCCATCAAACCTATATAAGTGGGACTCTGAATCAACAATCCCAGTAGCAACAACCAAATCAGGATTATGGAGGTCTCGAATAACTACATCATCTGGTGAGAACTCAACTGTCTTACCAGAATTAGAATGACAAATCTGATAGACATACAGGAGGTTCGTAGAAATGGCAGGAACCAAAAGAACATCCTATAGAGAGCCACCATCCAATGAAACAGTACCAGAACCTGTAACTGAAAGTTGTGTTGAGTCACCAACTGCAATCTGTGTAGTAGCACTCTGAGCAAGTGAGGTAACCAAACTAGGTGTGTGTGTGTGTGTGTGTCATATGGTGTGAAGCACCTGAATCAATGATCCATGTAGCAGTGGAAGATAATGCTCGTGCAGAAAGAGCATGACCTTTCCCTGTAGGAGTAGGTGAAGGCTATGGAGAAGCAATACTATGTTGTTGCAAGGCTTCCTCTAGAGCCTCAAGACATTTCCAACACCTGGAAACTGGATGCCCTTCCTTGCCACAAAAATTGCAAGGTTCACCTGTGAACTTCTTAGTCTTGGAGGAAGACTCACCAAACTTAAAAGATTTACCGTTAGGAGTGGATTTCTTAGACTCTGTTTTCTGAGGAGGCTTGGAGGAATGCTCACTGCCAGCTAAATCTATTTTGGGCTTCTGCTTTTGCTTCTGTGTCCCCTTAGAAGTCTGAGCAGCCAAAGCTTGGCTCTTAGTTCCAGATAAAGAATCCAACTGTGTGAGCTTGACCTGCTCTCTAGTCAACCGATCACAGAACACCTCAAAAGTGGGCATCTGGAATCTCTGGCCCAATGCATCCATGGTAGAGTGGAAGGTAGAGGAGAACATCTTAAAGTTTCCCCGAAGCTTTGACAGAATCAGGTAGATGCACTCTGTGTCAGTCTTAGTCTTTCCACATTCCTGTAATAAAGACCTCTGCTGCTTGAACTTCATCAAGAAGTCCTCAATGGATGGAAATGATCTGGTACAAGAGAGGTGAGCTATGCCTCAATTTGAAGTGCCTTGAACTCATTCACTGTACCAACAGGTCATTAAGTTGGGTCCACATATCTAGAGAGGTATTGCACCCATCAAGATGAAACTGTAGACTATCTGATACATGTAAAGAAATCAACCCCATTGCCTCATCCATCTTGTTCCTGTGATGCATGACCTCGAAAGGCTTTTGTAAAACTGGTTGCACTGCGTCCAAACAAGACCACAACCCTTTTGACCGGAGAAGTCGTGTCATCATGGATTTCCATGTGTGATAATTATGAGGGGTCATAAGTTCTAGACAAGAAGAGGTATCAACCATATTTTTAGAAGGGGTCTCGTTTTGATATAATTTCAAGTTTACTAAAGTAAATTACAGAAAATAAGAAATAAAACACCCCACACAATTCAATAAACCGAACCCTAGAAGCTGGAAAAGATTGCTTACAATGAGAGAAAAAAACTTCAAACGAGTATCATGTGTACCTTTGAATTTTTCTGATGAAAATAACCATAGATTTGGATAGCAATCGTAAGTAAAAAGGCTTGTAAGTCAAAGTACAGTGCCTGCAGGGGTTTGAAGTTCTGCCTTTTTAGATTTGCCAATGCAGACGTCAGCTCATGCACGACGGTCAGAGGAATAAGGTGCAGGTCTGGTAAATGACACTGGGAAGGACACCATTGTAAACCGCACCGGGAAGGACACCCAAAAAAATGCCCTTTCACATGCATGCGCCTGTAAAAAGTGCTAAATTTTTTAATTTTTTTTGCATGCAAAAAGAAACAAAAAATAGCGTTTGGCAAAGAATACCAGATCTAAAAACTACAACCAAAACCTCTCAAATTAGCTGAAAAATCCCACATTTCTTCTGTCAAACCCTTGCTCCTCTCTTTTCTTCAAACATGAACAAGCTACAGTAGATCCAGCTCTGATACCATGAAAGATTTGATGAAAAAAAATCTATTAAGCCCAAGAAACCTGCATGCAAAAACCTGTCAAAAGGAAGAAATCTGTAGGAAACAAAGAAGGGTTTTGCTCTGACAATATGAAATATTATTATCAGCCAAAAGAATGAATAAAATATACAAAGGATCAATCCTTATAGAAGGAGATCGTAAAACCTAATAGGTAAATAAGCATTTAATAATTAGATTTAATTATTAAATGACTAATGCAAGTGCATAAAGTGAAATCTTAAGAGGTAGTAAAGTTAATTTAATCAAGGTAATTAAATTAATTCTAATTCTTTACTCTAACAGGGATGTCCATTAATGCTTCATCTCTAAAAGGGATATGATTTAATGAAGGTAAGGTAATGTTAAGAAAGGTATTGATAACATCCCCTTCTTGGTCTAAAATATCCTCACAAAGGGGGTATATCTTAGGAAAAGGTTCAACATCATGCACTAATGCTTCACCTATAGGGGGAAAATCATTGAGATGAAAAGAAGATAAAGTTTCCATAAAGGACTAAATAGTCATATCAACGTTCTTTGCTCAAATATCATTGCCTTCCACCAAGGTACCCTCGTGGGGGAGATACATATCAAGAGAATAATCAACATCATCTTCTAATGGTTCATCCCAAATGGGAAGATCATTGAGAGAAGTATTATAGTCTCGCCTTAACATGTCCTCATGAGGAGGGTCCTTAGGAGAGCACAATGAAACAAGTCTATAGAAAATATTCATTATGAAAGAACCAAATTAAAAGGGACATATGCCAAGTGTGTGCAAGTTTTATATCTTTTCTAATGCAAATGTAAGATAGACCCAATGCATAAAAAGAGATCTCGAGATCAAATCAAAGTTAGAAGTGAACTTCGATCAATTGCAAATTCAATGAAAAATAGATCTAACCATTATACCAAGCATGAAGACCTAATGCATAAATGAGATCTAATCACTAACAAGCATGCATAAAGAAGATGTAACACCCAAAATCAGAATGGAGATGCACAAAGTCGAGTTCACCAAAATGTACAATAGAAAATGAGAAGCAATGCACTAGGGTAGATCACTTCACCATTTCAATTGCGCATTGGGAGGGATGATGCCCCGATAGGCTCAAATACAGATTCAAGCTCTAATCGGGACAATGTATCCTTCCTCGAGAAGAGTGTTTGATATGTAAAGTAGAATGATATGTAATGATATGTAATGGTATGTACTTAGAAATGACAAATGCAATAATGAAAAGTGTACCTTGGAGAAATGAAGAGGATGCTCATCTGTCACTATTTTTTCAGTTGTCAGAGTCTTAGAATCAGTTGTACTGTCATATCTGGGTCCTAAAAATTGTTTGTTGTATGTCTTAGAAATTTGAGCCTGTTTTGAGGCTGCAAAACGGTTGGAATGTTCTGTACCTTGATAAGAATGTTTGGAACATTCTGTACCAGGAGTTTTTGCCTGAATTTGACAGACTTGTGTCGGGATTCGCGGAGCTCAGATCTTCAATTACAACTTCCTGGCATGTTCCTGCACAGAAAAATAGGGGAAAAGGTTGTGGAAAGGGGTTTACCTTGGTCAAACCCCTGTTTAGGAATCAACCTTGAAATATGAAAAGAAAAGCATGAAATGTAAAGCATGTAGTAAACACAAAGGCTTAGTATTGTGTTAATGTGCTTACCCTCATGGACAGATGTTTGCATCGCTCAAATCCATGAAATATGCTTGTCGTAGATGCTTGATTTGTAGTTGTTGACCATGTAGAAGAGATGTAGGATCATGTATGCTTTCACATGTGCATGGATCTAATGAAATCGCTCGTAGATCTTGATTTTCTTGAATTGCTTGATCACCTTGCAAGGAGAGAGATGAATGATGAAGAAAGAGAGATCTTCTTTGCTTGTTTGAGAGTTCCACTAAGACACCACCATAGGATAGAAAACATTGCCCCAACTTGAAGAAGATTTCCTTGATGTGATTGAAGAAGAATGGATGAGATCTTGAATGGCCTTGGCTTGAGATCTTGAATTCTCCTTGAATGCTTGAAGACTTGATTATTCTTGGATCACAATAATTGCCTTGTAATTTCTTGCATATGATTAATGGATGCAAAATGAAGAGAGATATCGGGTTTATATACTTTACCCCTCATTTCGGGATTCAAAACTAAGTCAGGCCGACCACAGAAGAAGAAAATGATGCAAAACCCTGATATCGGGCCCCAAGCCCAATTTGGTGCAATTTTCAAGGGTGTGGAACACTAAGAACATTCTGCAACTGGGTGCAAAACGTTTGAAATGCCTCGCACCTTGAAAAATGCCCCCAAAATGGAACAGGGGTGTCAGGACGGCGAATGGAGGTCCCAATTTGAGTTACAGGTTGTCGAGATCAACCAAAATGGGCAAAAAGACCTCAAAATCACCAAAGAGAGGCTATAGGTCCTAATTAGAGCCACCTATAATGGGTGCTAACTTTTTAGGATGATACCACTATAAAGAGAAGTAGCAAAAACACTCACTTGAGATTGTTCCTCATCTTCACGAAGTGTCATTATTACCAAATTAATGTTTGCTCCATTGTGTAAATAAATTTAGATCACACCCCAAAGAGAAAAGAAAAAAGACTTCATAAAATTGTTTAAAAGAAGTTAGCATTGAGGAAGGAAACAAATTGTAGCAAAGGAAGTCCAAATGATATAAATCAAGGCAAAGGAGAAAGCCCATTCTTATTGCACCTATAGGACCAAAAAGAAAACCCATTTCAAATTGCCTTAAGTTCTATGTCTAGATAGATAGATAGAGAAAATAGTAGAAAAAAATGAATTAGACAAAGGGATTATGATATATATAAAATAAAATAAAAGAGGGCCAAATTAGCATGTTAACCCAATGTACTTTGGTCACCATGGTAGTGGCTCCTACACTTTTTTCATTGAAAACTATTTCCCATTCATCTCCTCCATTTTGGTTGTTTGAGTGAGGCTTTTAGCTATGGCATTAGCCCTAATCACTCTATTAGGTGCATGCTCTAATGTTTTTTTATATTAAAAGTAACAATACTAGGGTGTTGTCCCATTACAACCAGTCTCGAAGTCTAACAACCCAAAACACTAAAGAAACATGTTAACAACATTCTAACAATATCAAAAACCACTACTAATAACATAGAGATCGATCTTACCATCTAAGCTCATAGAGCTATTATCAATCTTGTAAACATGCCTACCATCTAAGCTAATATAACTAGCATTAGTCTTATGAATAGCCCATATAGGGTCATACCCAACTAGCAACATACAATTGCTAACAGCCTTAATCATAAACAACATAAACATTAAGAGATTAAACATTGTGACATTACAACTATTATCGACAGAAAAACAAAAGACATCTAGGAAACTACTCTCGCCCAGCTCATTTAATCTTGCAACCACTTTGTTGCAAGACATTAAACTAATCATCAGTAAGGAACTAGAATAGGTCCTTGTAGTTCCCCTTGTTGGCATCCTCTCTCAGTTTTGAAATAATGCCCATCAAAAACCTTCTCAAACTACACCCCATTTTAACACATCTTTCCATACTGGGAATTATACTATACCAATAAAACCTTCGACACGGACTAACATCCATGGCAACAAAATCATCATTTTCTTTCTCCTTCAAGAAAATCCTAGAGCAGCCATGGCATCCGCCAAACTATTGCCTTCTCTATAGGTGTGGTGTATAACAATACAATTCAGGCATAGAAGAAGCCTTTTAATATCTTCCATTATATCAACAGAGGACTAGTTGATCTTAATTAGCCCTTTAGCGGCATCAATGACAAGTTTCAAGTCACCCTCAAGAATAAGAGTCTTTATACCAATAGAAAGAGCAAAGTTTAGGCCCCAAAACATTGTCATGCATTGTGCTTGATTATTAGTCAATCCATCAAGATTGTTAGAATATGCTTCCACTAGGTCACAAAGGAAGTACGAATAACCATCTCTAGCAGCACCATCAAAGTTTAACTTGTGTCACCCATCATCTAGAGGTTTCCACCTGGTATTATTTCTAATAAGCCTTTTGGAATTATCAACTTTAGCATGGGCATTGGACAAATCCCAATTTCTAGCCATTCTATCCCCAAAGGGAGTAGGCGGAAACTCAGAGCATCTACACTTAGTGATGGACAAATTATCAGATATCAAGCAAAAGAGAGATTTGAACTCAACTTCCACAAGATTCACAACCTCCCGAATAACCTTGTTATTTGTTTCCTTCCAAAGACTCTAGCAAACATGGGGAGGGATTTGTCTCCATAATTGTCTAACCAATGGGTTGCATCTAGGCACTTTCCAATCAACAATAAATTGACCCAAACCACTATTGAAATCCCAATTGAGATCAAGCTTACACAACACCAATTGTCAAAAATCTTTGACAAATTGGTAGTACAAAAAAATATGGGTAATAGACTCCTCTTCCTACTTACAAAGAATGCATTTGTTAAGGAGTTGGAATCCCCTTTCAATGAGATTGTCCTGAGTTAAAATTCTATTGTGCAAAGTCGTCCACCAAAAAAGTTAACTTTAGGGATCAAAGAGAGGCTCCAAACCTTCCTCCAATAGTCTGAGGAAGAATCCTCCTAAAACAGCAGATTGTAAGCCAACTTCACATAAAAATCTCCCTTTCGGTCTTTCCTCCAAATAAATTTATCTTCCCTAGGAAAAAGAGGGATTCTAACCTTATTGATAATCCCCAATAGCTCCTTAGCTTTCTGAAGCAAGTACAATTGTTCCATGCAGCATCGGGTACGATCCCTCCATCTCATATCCAGGGAAATGTAATCAATCACTCTGTGGCAAAAAAAATCCTTTAGCAACATCCTTATACCCCCTTAGACTCAAATAAGCATCCAACCTTCCTTCCCCAACCCAAATATCTTCCCGAAACCTAATACTCCTACCATCTCCCACATGCCACTTTAATCGAGATTGAATAGTATTCCTAGATTTCAAAATATTATTCTAAAACTTAGAACCTGTGGGGATACTAAGGGTACTAAGAACTTTATAGAAGTTGTCAAACTTAAGGTATTTAGCCTTCATGAATTTACACCACTCAATCTTTTCCAAAGTCATCTTCCATCCCATCTTTGCAATCAATGCTTTGTTAAGGGTAGTTATTTTTCTAATTCCCGGCTCTCCAAGATGTTTAGGGTTACAAACTGTGTCCCAGTTAACCAGAGCTAATATTCTCTTTTCTTCCATTCCAATCCACAGAAAGAATTGTTGGAGTCTTTCTAGTTTTTTCACACTACTAAGAAGCTTACCTTTCCAACCAGTCAACTTCTTCTGCATACGTTCTAAGATGGTGTTCTAATAGGTCGGCGTGACATCCTTAACAGTAAGTGGAAGACCCAGATAGGTGCCAAGAAGAACAGCACGCTAAAAACCCAAGATATTCTTAACTTTATTCAGCAGGTCCTTAGTATTGAAAAAGTAAATGGTGGTTTTTCATAATTAATGTGCTGACCTGAAACCTTATCGTAATTATCAAGAAAAATCTTCCATTCCCTCGCCTCCACAACAGAAGATCTCCCATACAAGATAGTATAATCCACACATTATTGTAACACTGAGGGGGGAAGGGTGGAAGTAGCTTTAACACCTTGAATTCTTCCCAACCGAACCATATTGAGAAAGTTCATGCCTATCACCTCAGCAATCATTATGAAAAGATACGGAGAGAGGGGGTCCCCTTGTCTGATCCGCTTCTCAGCTCCCAAAAGCCCTCTAGGGATACCATTAACAAGGACATAAAATTGAACAGTTGTCACACATTCTCTGATCAAGCTGATAAACTTTTCATTGAACCCCATTTTAGATAAAAATTTGAACAAAAAATTTCATTTGACTCTATCGTATGCCTTAGAAATATCTAGTTTTAGAACCATACCTAGCAATCAACACCTCTCCATAGACTGAATAATTTCATGTGCCGACACTGCAACATCTAGAATTTGTCTTCCGAGGATAAAGCCCTTTTGGGAGCCACTAATTACTCCATCCAAAAAAGGCTTAACTTTGTTAACCAGGACTTTTGAGAAGATTTTATAAAGAGTGTTACAAAGGCTAATGGGTCTAAGTGTATGCTCTAATGTTAACTCATGTTGACCAGTTAAAATTTCAACGTGTTTCCTTCATCCTTGTAGGTACGCCAATATGGTGTCACCCTTGAATACGGAAATTTTTGTTCCTAACATATTTGGTGCACACTACTCTTCTTAAATAGAATATTTAGAATTCCAAACCTCATTTTACACATACTTGAGCACACTAGTATACTAGTCTTATGTAATTTTATAAAGACTTTGAACTCTTCAATCATTTTGTGTGTGCCAATACGTGCTCCTCAACTCTCTCATGTCATATGTATTTGTGGTTAAATCCATTTCATCTACAACTGGCTTTCCCATATCAAGATTTTCCAATCTAAATTCAACGAAAGTCATTTTTCTCAAAACCTTCTCTTCTCAAAATTGAGAAATGGAAGAAAAGCAAATTTAATTTGAATAATAATAATTATTACATCTAGGGTTGATAAGCTCCTTGACTCTATCAATCAAGAAAAGATAGCCTTCCTCATCAAGATAACCAATATGTCCCACATGAAACCACCCAAACTGAAAGGCAATTTTATTGGCCTCTGAATTTTTTTGATATCCCTTCCTAACATTTTTTGCCATAGATGCAAACCTCTTCACTACTACCTATGCCAAACCGCCTCCGTTGAGAATTGTCATTCCTAATCTTGTGGGCTTGCCAATGGACCCTAGTCTATGCTGTCCATAATGTGGCACACAGGTAAAGTAGAGTTTTTCAAAAAAATCTGAAATGATCTCATAATTTGAAGTTGGTTTGCCATCATTAAATGTGGGGAAAGAAAACATTTTACTTGTGTCACCAAGCTTCCATTAGCACTATACCACATCTACCTCATTCTTTTTAAGGTTGGATAGTATACGGTATCCAATATCATTATACAACTTTAAACAATCGTTTTATGAATGAGGTGCAATCTAATTTTTAGGTGTCTATATTTCCTCTTGAGGAGGCATTGATAGTTCCTCTAGGAGATAAAGCCTATAAATTACACCAAATGTGGAATTAAATAATTGTAACCATCTACACTTTGATTAACCGTCACCTGTCTTCTTGTGAAGGAGCTACATATGGGATTGTGCGGCATATTACACTACAGGATATATAAGATAAAAATTTGAGGATCCCTGCAACTATTAAGAGCATTTTTACCAGCGAGACTAAGATCTAGAAAATTTATATGTAAAGTTTGCTAAATCACATGAGTTCAGTGAAATATTATTTTTGAATACAAGAGTCAGAAATGAGGCCGAGTAACAACATAGAGCAAAGTTGAGCCCATTATGACTCTATTCCTATAACGAAAATAAGTTTTTGGGACTAGACGATCATAGCAAAACCCCTAACTCAAGTAAGAATGCAATTGGTGTTATATGTCATGCGTGGAAGAGTGGCTCTTTATAGCTAATACAGAATTGATTATTCTTTGGCAAAGGGTGGGCATGTTTGCCAACATAAGTTCCTTAATCTAGTTGCTTCTTGTGGAGGTTCAGCTTTGGGTGGCACTGCTGGTGGGAAGGATTCAATCACGGTGGTGGATTGGACTGGATAGGATGTTAATTCTTTAGTGAAGTGAGCAGATGGGATGATTGTGTGTAAGGTGGTGGTTGTTATGTTCCATTTGTGCTTTTTTAGTTTGTAGTTCTCTCAGGTTTGGGGTTTTTTCATTGTCTTTCAGATTCGATCGGTGTGGTTGTTTATTTTGTAACAGCTTGTTGATTTCTTAGCATCTATTTTCTATATAAGAAGACAGCCCTAAAGATTCCCCACTGATTAAAAAAAAACAAGATGCAGAGAGGCCAGGTTAAGTTTCTCTTCCTCTATCTCTTCTATCCAAACATCAAACTTTATGACCAGTTGTATTAAATGTTTTCTAAGTTGCCATAGAAGTTGTTTGCTATGCCAATTCATTTCAATAACTAAACAACATTGTCCAGGGATAATTTCAACTACTTTCCTTTGGAAAGAACAATATTATGTTAAATTTCTGTGAATATAATTCAATCAATGTAGACGTAGACTGTGACTGTTGCACTCCACAATTAAAGTTATCTTTCTAATTAAGATATTGTTTCAAATTGAAAAGTGTGAACAAAACACAACTTTGAAAATTCATCTAGAGCTACAAAATTACTACTAGCTAACTGATTTTCTAATTATAAATTGACCTGTAATAAAATAATGAGTGAATTTTGGCTTACTGGTGCGTCTCATGTGGATGGATCACACAATATATGATCTCAACTATCAGTTTGTGAAGCACCTTCTAAATGCAGCTGAGTGAACTAAGAAGTCATAATTCAGCCTTTAAACCATAGCGATTGAAAATTTTCCAGATGTTCCCAGTTTGATTCAGTCTAACTGTTAACACTATTTCCATTTTCTTTTAAATCAAAGTATCTCCATAACAAGCCTCCAATTAGATTGTTTAGGGAGTGAGCAGCTATTGGTACAACGAGACTTGAGGAAGAAACTGCTGCAAAGCCATATACAATCCCAACAAAGGAAGCCCTGAACAGATGACAGAACAATCCACAGTATCAGACAAGAATGTCTTAAAATGTTCCATGCTAGATATCATTATAACCTTAAACTCCACTTTGTAACTCATTCTGGTTTCTGAGTCACTTTGACCTACTTTGGTCAACTGAGATTAATATATAATATAGTTTATTTCTTTTTATACAGTTGTATTCCATTTTACAATCATTAACACTTCCATTTCCATGCACAATCACCCAAAAAGCTTGGAAAGAAAGAGAATCTCAACCATGAAAGTTTGACTGCATAGTAGTCTCTAAATACATGCGCTAATCAAGAGCTGACATTTTCTCTGAGTGGAAAAGTCTTCAAAGATATTCCAATTATTGAAAATATGGTTAAATGAAGCCCAATTCAATGGATATATTTTTTACCACAATGCAAAAGCAGATTTCCTGCCTCCTCCTAAATGCAAGGCTCCAAAAGTAATTCCCACTACTGCAACACCCTTCCAGTCAATCCCAATGATTGGAAGCAACGCCCCACGAAAAAGTAGTTCCTTTGATAGAGCAGAATCAATGTGAGCAAAAGAAAAAACATTGAGTTCAGCTATCCAGAAATTTCATGCTAAGATATAAACTCCAAGACAATGAAGATTTACAATTTTAATCTTAATTTACCTCACCAATGCCAGGCAAGAATGACACAACAATATAATCCCATATGTCCAAGGACCCAAGGACCTGAAAAAGAAACAGAAGTAAAAAACAAATAAGAGATCTTGATGCCAATGTGGTTACAGTGAAGCGGAACTTTCTTCAATAATGAAAACCATCATGTCATTTAAAAGATCCTTCCGTCAAGAGAGTCCAACATTAGAACTAACTTTAACCAAAGAAACAGCTGTAAATAAATGGTTCTCTAAGATTTGGCTATGCACTGCAGAACTTAACAAAAGATGCAACCCATGCCACAAAATTTCATTTGAGAAACCTGGTATTCAAGTCATGTCATAGTGGGAAGCAAAATTTAAAAGATCCTTCCTTCAAGAGAAACCAACATTAGAACTAACTAAAACCAAAGAAACAGCTGTTAAATAAATGGCTCTCTAAGATTTGGCTATGCACTGCAGAATTTTACAAAAAAAAAACCCATGCAACAAAATTTCGTTTGAGAAACCTGGTATTCAAGTCATAATATGGGGGAAAACAAAAAGACTATATTGTATCAATTGCATGCAATCATGCATCAGATATTGTGGAAAGCTGATGCTGAGGAAAGTTTACAATCAGCGAATGGGCAATGCTCTAAGGCAGAAAATGAATAAAGAGCAGTTTTCCCAAATGACTTCATGTTTTAAAATTAATAAACACACTCACAGAAGAAGATAAAGGTTTCAAGGGCTTTCTATATACACCATGTTGGCTGTTGTCATTGTATAAAAGATGGTAAATGAATCCAAAACAGTTGTCATAAAGGGCAGGTTCTCTGCACATTTTGTGGATATTAAAGTTATTTTCATAAATTGCTAAGGCTTTTTAAATTCACTTATAGCAACTTAGCAACTATACCATGAAGTCAACTTCATGTTCAAATTTCTTGTTTGTAAAGGTCAAAGGTTTATAGGGTAAAATTGTTAAAATTTTACAGGAACGCAAAATAGACCTAGATGCATGGAAAACACAAACATCAAAATTACACTTTATGTCCATAAACCTGCTAATTATCAGTAAGCTTGCTGACTTCCATAAACCTAACCCAGCAAATAACACCAAAGTCTTGTGATTTTCCAGCCTTGAAAATGATTTCATGTTCATGTTTGCAACAATCTGCAGGCAAATATGCTAAATAATAACAGGAGGCCAAGATGAAAAAATCAACATAGGCAAGTCTCATGAAATTTTACCATCCAAATCTTAGGATCTCCATAGCTCTCTGTTCATATTTTCCCGCAAACAAACTGTTTGTACTTTTAAAACCTCACACCAAGTAATAGATTCTAAGAAGGCTGTATCAGGTCAAATATCTTTGTGATCAGGACAGTCATCTCAAGCACAGTTTAAAAGAAACTTTACACGTAACTGCTAAGCAATCTTGACACCCTTTAGAGCATCTTATTACCCATAAAACAATCTGCTTGTGTAGGTGCCAGTCTGCTGAAGCACTTGTTCCTGTAACATACATCTTCTGCAATAATCTTAAGTAAATGTACCAAGTCAGAGTATCTGTTTATCTGTCATGTCTCCGACATGAAATACCTAGGCAATGCACCTGAAAATCGTCTTACTCGTAAGACTTCGTGATTTTCTGCAAATATCAAGCTTGAGGAGCAATTGAGATGACCCAGAATAATGTAATAATACTTAAATGGAGCAGCAATCTCTAAAAAGGATAGCAATGATTATAAAGAGGTGAAATTATTAACATATCTTACTATGATTCAAATTAAAGAGTTACCAACATAGTGAAGCATGGAGGAGAGTTAATCAGCGATCAGGATACTAACAACAACTTCCTTTGATTAGGCAGTGACTCTATCTGAAAGATCGTCCTTGAAGATAATTAAAGAATTATTAGACAGCGATATAAGTAATACAGCACTAAGGAACCATGAGACAAGATGATAGAAGGGATTACGATATATACTATTGATCTAGCATGTGATGACCCCTTCGGGGATTAAATTTAATAATAAATAATAATAATGATGAAGTTAAAATGAATAAATATATAAATAAACAATAATATATGTAATTATAATATAGTTACAATATAGATAAACAATAATATAAAAACATAAAAAATAAATAATAATTCAATATATAATAATATCAAATATTTTTGAAAAAAGATAAATAAATAAATAATAATATATTAATAAATACATAAATATAAATATAAATTATAAAATAACAAGTAATAATAATACTAATAAATATTAAATAATAATAAAACAAATAAAATATTATAATATTACTTATTAGTAAAATTAAAATAATAAACGAGATCAAATATATCAAATGGTGCATTTAGCAAGAGACACCACCTCTCGCGAAGAGATATGTCTCATTCATAATGAGATATATATTAAGGAAGAAAAGGAATCGTAGAGGATGAATAAGGAGAACACAGAAAAAATACATTCAGAACTGGGAATGAGATGACCATCAAACATAGGCAATGCATTCCAACTTCTGAAAATAATTTGGGGATATTACAAAATCGCAGGTCAAAATAAGGAGTAGCGTGAATACCTTTTGGTGTGGGAAAGAAAACAAAACGCGGGAGTTTGATTGAATGGTTTGGTGCTAAAAGAGAAGGCATATAAGACAAACTGTATGGCCCCTTCAAAGATAAATGAACCTGCCGCAGCCATAGTTTGGAGGCTTAAAGTAAAGCAGCTTCACCTTTTAAATCATACGCTGGGTTCTTGGAGGAGTTTGAATGCAAGTAAGACTCTAATATTGGTGACCGGCTTTTGTCGGTATGAGTGTATTGAAGTATAAATGGCGACAGCTTGTAAACAGTCATCTACAGCAGCAATATAGTGTTCAATAAGCTTAATGCAACTCAGCTGGAGGTCAGTTTGTGTATGCATTTCTGATTTGTTCATGAACACACTCTTGTCTCAGCACTAGATAGTGTCTTGCAACAGCTTGGAAAATTATTCAGGTCTGGAGTTATGTTTGCATTAAACTAAACCATATATACAAAGAGGACAACCTAGCAAATCCATCAGCATTAATTGTTTGACAAAATATCTGAGAGTGAAGTGATAAGATAAGAACAGCACATCTTTCACAAGCTGAAGCTTACAGATATCTGCATTTTTTTGTCTTGGCGACTCCCAACGCCAAGACTCCATCGATGAAGATCAACGGTAGGAGATAATGCAATATGATTACTGTCCGCTGTTTGCTCTGTTGTGAGAAGGTTAGCTTGGGACATTACAGTAATATAATATGATTACAGTGTCCTTGTGTATCTTCTTAAGTATAATTTCCAAGACATTAACCTTGAGGACTATTCATTGGTGTTTAAGTTGGTTAAAATTTAGTCACTCTGTGATTTGCAAGTACTTTTGATTCTGTTAATTGGTAAAGGCCACGCTAGTGTTCCTATATCCCTACTTGGGGACATTACATAGCAGTGATCAATATCATAAATACGTATTATTCAAAAGAGGCAAACACATATCATCTCCTAGTATGCAGAAACAATACGATGTAGCAATCCTTATCATTATTGTGTGGAAAGGAAGATTATTGACCGATAACTTTTTAGCAGCACATATCTAAAAATACCGACTAAGACAAGCAATACCAAAATGGACTAAATCTGTTTATGGAGACATTGACCTCATTCCAAGAAGTATTACAGCGAACATCGATGGTGATGGAAGTTTTCACGTAATCTATCAAATGACTTACCATGAGAAGGGTACGATTAATATTGATGCCAATTAAACAATGATATCGGTGATTTGGCTAACCATCAGATCATGCAAAGACAGCGGTTTAAGCGTTATGTAATCAACGATGGTCAAAGATTAATAGCATGTAAAACTATCAATCGATATCTTCCTAAAGAAGCACGAGTTGGTGATCGACAGCAGCACTAACAAGTTAAGAAGCAGTAACATTAATACTATCGATCATTATTAAGAATGGTTGATATTAGTGACTAGTCATATGACTAAATTAATCAGCAGTCATAATAGAAGACTTATAGGGTTATTATGAAGAGGTGCATCTAAAATGGGTGACTAGTCAAACAGGTGTGACTTTGAGAGATAGAGGTATAAAGAAAGTCTCAAACACTTCACCAAGGAAGATGGGATAAGGAAAAAAAGAGATTAAAGAACAGATTATAATTACTCAGACCAGCAATTCTGGGTATGAGTATCGCGTGAGATACATAGTACATAATAAATACTTAATGAATGTTCTCTATTTGAATTATGTATGCACTTCAAAGGAATAATATTAGTATGTGACTGTTTATATGAAGATATACATACAGACTTATATATACATCTGCATACCCATGGACTAATATCAGTAATATGCATTTACCAATGAAAAAATTCATTGATAAAACTTAGGGCAATAGGCAAGAGCAGCTCTGCAACTTCCCGCTCTGCAAATTTTAAATTTCAAACTCCCTGTTCTGCACATGGTCGCTGACAATGTAGGGGGCCCTTCCCCTCCACGCCTGACCCTCCTCCCAAAGTGGTTGTCATGCCCTCAGAGGTCCCTGCTACGGTTTCTCATGTGCAACACTTTTGGAGGGATTTTCAACGGAAATCCCTGCGGGCCAGAATGACTCTTGGGGATTCCTCAAGTAATAATAGTGGAGGGGATGACAAAGGTGACTCCCCAAAAACAAACTGGAAAGGCGCACTTGTTGATGGGACCCGTGAGGAAGGGGCCTACAATCTTATGCCAGAATACATTCGGACAGAAGAAGGAACGAAAATCAGGCTTCCAGATGTAGTAATGGATAGAATTGTTTTGTCCATGACCAATACATTGGTGGGAAAAATTTTCTCCTTCAAACCAACTACAGATATTGTCCAGAGATGGGTGGCGGCTAGATGGAACTTGAAAGATAGTGTTTCTACCAATGCAATGTCGGGAAGTCTCTTCTTGTTCAAATTCACGGTGGTAGAGGACTTGATCAAGTTCCTAGCTAGATCATGGGCTTATGGAAAGCACTACCTGGCAAATGTAAATGGAAATCGGGGTTTGACCCACCTACTGATCTCAACAAAATGGCTCCGATGTGGGTAAGAATGCCAAGACTCTCGCTTGAATTCTAGGATAAGCAAATCTTCAGATGGATTGGTAATACATTTGGACACTGTGACTTCAGATGCAATGACTCAGGCGAGATCAAGGTTAGTCTTCACCCATTTCTCTGTTAATGTTGCTATTAATAAAACTCTTCCAAATTTCATTACCCTACAATCGAAATGGGGGAAGTGAACTCAAGCTGTGGTCTATGAGAATGCTACTATTTATTGCCAAAAATCTTCCAAACCGGGACATGTAATAGCATATTGTAAAGCCCCTATGGTGAAGGAGCCTAAGTTGAAAGGTAAATACTCTTCACCTCCGCGCATAGTGGGAAACATGCCAGAAGTTGGTTATGCCTCAGGGGTTGAGGACTATCCTTTCACTAATGGCTTGTTGAAACTAATGAGCTCACCAAACAGCTCCCATGTGCTAGAGTTTGTAACAACTGAGAATTCAGTAAAGATCCCAGATGAGGAGAGACGGCCCCCTAGAGTTGATACCTTGGAGGAAGGGGAAATGTTTGCTACTCCTAAGGCTAGCAAACCAGGAGGGGAACCCACGTAAATTCCCCAGAACATAAGGAAATGGGAGAACAAACTCCCTCTTCCCCTATGGTTCATTCAGGGGTAGAAGTGCAAAGAGGGGATGGACAGACTAAGAAGGATATGGAACTCCCAGTGATGAGTTCAACGGGTAGGCAAGCATCAAATGATTCCCCAAAACAAAAGGAAACAAGAGAACAAACCCCTCTTGCCCCTGAGATGCAAGCAGAGATACATACCCAAGAGAAGGATGGTCACACTAAGGAAGATATGAACTCTCAATTTTGAGTTCAACAAGATGAGAGGCTTCAAATGTTCTGGAGGCTGGTGGTGTTTTAGCAAAAAATTGAATCCTTTCAAACTAAGCTTGTAACCTGTGAGGCTAAAAAATACCTCTCCCCAAGAGCTACAACTAGTGACATGTTGATCACAGAGGAAGAAGAATGGACAACAAAGAAAAAGAAAACTTGAACTAAAAAGGTGGATGTGGGATCTGAGAAAAAGGAAGGCCAACCTTCAATGAGGGTTTCAAGGCACAAGGAGATGGCCAGGGAAATTGCCAATGGTAGGCAAAGGACCCCAGATGCTAATACTAAAAATAAGAAATGAAGTTCCTTTCATGGAACATGAGAGAGCTAAATAGTCCTCAAAAGCAATATGCTCTGAAAAATTGTATTAAGGAATTAAAAGTAGATATTCTTTTACTTCAAGAAGTGAAAATGACTACTCAGACTTTGCCTTTTCTCATAATTTTCTTGTTGTGACTTTCACTTCGAGTAGCTATGTATAGCATTTGTTTAATGTGTATGCTCCTAATGCCCGGTCTAGATGCAAGGAAGTTTGGGATGAGAACTCTTCTTTTATCCTTGATGATATGGACTCACTATGGATGGTGTCTGGAGATTTCAATTCACCATTGTTCCCTTCTGAGAAAATGTGAGGTTTAATGGATTACTCTGACAGCGTGACAGATTTGTCAGATTTCATTAGTAGGACTGGGCTTTTTGACATTGAACTTATGGGTCATCCCTTCACCTAGTCCAACAATAGGAAAGGGACTAACCTCATTCAAGTCAAATTAGATAGATTTCTTGTCTCGGCCAGGTGAGACATTGGATGTAATGCAACTCATAAAGCTCTCCCAAGGACTGTTTTTTATCACAACTCTATTATTCTACATTAGATTGATAGACCTCCAAGTGGACCTCTTCCCTTCCGATATGAGATTATGTGGGCCTCCCACCCAGACTTCAAAGCTTGTGTTCAGAATTGGTGGAACACTCTTGTTCAAGGGTCGGTTATGTATAGGGTCCTGAAAAAGCTAGAGGTTATCAAAAAGCAGGTGAAGGGTTGGAATAGGTCTACTTTTGGTGACATTTTCAACTAGAAAAAAGATATAAGCTCTAAGCTTGGAAGTAAACAAAATTTAGTGGCTTCGGGAGACTACTCTCAATCTTTGCATGATGAAGAAGAAAACTAGAGGGGAAAATGGAAATATAATTTGGGGAGGGAGGAAATTTATTAGAACAAAGATCTAGGGTGCAATCGTTAAAAGAAGGAAATAGGAACTCGATCTTTTTCCACAGATCTGCAGGCAGACACAAGAAGAGGAACACTATCCAGAGCTTGATTGATGATCTAAATCAAGAAATCACTAAAGACTTTCAAATGGGAAAAATGGCTGTAAATTATTTTAAGGGCTTATAGTGAAGTTGGATGAATAAGATCTTGTGCACTAGAGGATCAGCTTTTAAATTGCCTCCCTAATGCCTTTAGGCCGGAGGATAATGACCAGATTTTGGCTCCAATTACTAAGGAGGAAGTGAAGGTTGTTGTCTTTTCTATGGCAGCTTATAAAGCCTCGGGCCCGGATGGCTTCCCCTCTTCTTTTTTCCAGGAATTTTGGGACATTGTGGATTAGATGTTACTATGGCAACTAAAGATTTATTTAGGATGGGTAAACTGCTGAAAAAGCTCAACAACACTTTCATTGCTTTAGTTCCAAAATCCAAGAGCCTAAATAAATGGGTGACTTCAAACCTATTAGCATGTGTAACACTATATACAAGATTTTCTCCAAGGTTTTAGTGAATAGGATTAGTGAATAGGATCAAACCTATTCTAGATAACTTTATCAACTGTAACCAAAAAGGTTTTGTCCCTGGAAGACAAATCCTTGATGCGGTTGTGTCCACCCATGAGATTATACACTATGGAGAAGTGTTGCATGCCAGGAATGGTCCTAAAACTTGATATTTCAAAAGCATATCATAGGGTCAGAGATGGGAGTTCTTGTTCAAATTTCTTTCGCGACTGGGGTTCAATGAAAGACTAAACAACCTGATAAGGGAATATTACAATAATAGTTAGTTTTTATTAATGGTTATCTATTTAACTGTTGTTAATCTATTGTAAATATTAGAATCTTTATAATATTTAGTTTCAGTTAGTTAGAATAGAATGTTTCTATTCTTTACGAGTGTTTCCTAAGGAAACATCGTTCATTCTTTTGTATATATAGATCTTTCGATCTTTGTTAATAATATAAAGTATTTTACCAATTACTTCCCGTAATATGGTATCAGAGCACATTTTCGAAATAAGTTATAAAAATCTTTAATTTCTTCATGAAATTTTAGACTTGAGATTTTCGAAATCTTCTGCCTGGGTACGTCCAGAAAATTTTAAATATTTTCCTTTTTGCAGTCCTTTCACAAACCCGTATAGGGTTTAGTGCAAATCTGGTGACCATCGTTTTTCATTTCTAGTCGAGCTTTGGTCGTTGACGCTGCTATTTTGACGGTCTTCTGTCTGCTCCCGCACGCGACACCACTCCTCAGTCGCGCAACGCTTCTAATCATTCTTTCAATCCCGCGCGACGCCATTATTGGCGCGTCATCTCTTGATAGCAATATCACAAATTTGAATCTTGATAGCAATATCACAATTTGACTTGCTGTCGAAAATATTTCCTAATTATCAAGTTAAATGTTGTTCAACTATGACCTCTGACACCAGAAACCTTCTCATCTAACTGTTATAAGGGCTCCTATCCTGTATTGAATGCTGTCAGCTATGCAGAACAGAGTTGATTGTCTCAAATGCTGTAATGATTGTCATAAATGTATGCATCTGCTGGTTATTTCTGTTGTTGATTGCTTCAATACTTCCCTGAATTGAATATTGTCAATTGTTTCCTATTAGTGAGGTTGAGCTATGAATTCAAGCACACATACTCAGCATTGAGCCACAATTGTTCATATTAATTGGCTAAGCTTTGTATTGGCTCACACATGTTTCTCGTATTGGTCTAAGTTTTGTATTGCGTCACACATTTTTCTGGCAGAGGGCTAAGCTTGGTATTATCAGTGCTTAGTTCTGTTATTGAGCCGGGCTTTGTATTAAACCCTATCAATTCTACTGGGCCAAGCTCTGTATTGAGTAGTACTCAGTCCCTTTACCAGGTTCAAATCTGTATCAAGCCCTACTCAGTTCAGTTATCAGGGCAGTCTCTTTGAACCATAGTTGAACATTGCCTTTACCAGGTTCAAATCTGTATCAAGCCCTACTAAGTTCAGTTATCAGGGCAGTCTCTTTGAAGTTTGAACCATAGTTGAAATACGCAGACTCTGTAATACCTCAGCTGATCTTAAAAATTTCAAAAACTCGGACTGAGCAAAAACTTAGCTGACCCCAAAAAGTAAAGAACGTGGTAATAACTACGCAGATTTCCCAAACATTAAAAAACATATAAATTTTTAACAATATTCTTCAAAAACATGCATACCACTGGATGTTGGGAACATATTACTGATACCCTACATATATAAATCATATTTAGAGTTTGGCACACATCATAGACCAAAAAGGTAAGAAACAAGTTCAATACATATCAACTTCAAGTTTCAATATATAAAAAATTACAAACTATAGTCTCATGTTCATAATCTCTATGTTTCTTCTACAACTAAAGCTCAAAAAAGGGTACTGCTGCGTAAGTGTCCTTGAATTGGATGGTCCTGCTGTAGCTTCTTGTTGAGGAACAATATCATTGCCAATAGAAGAATGTTGTGAATGCAATAAACCCTCCACTAATGGCTCCCCCTCCACCTCCTCATATATTGTAACTTCCACTCGTAATTCCACTCCCTCTCTCTCTCTCCAAATCAACCATATTATCCTCAGTTTTCAATGGTCATCAGACTCGTCACTACAAAACATTTAGAATGAAGGCACAAAAACAGAACAAAAATTTACTGCAGTGGTCAGGAAGAGTTGTTGTAATGTCCCCGTTTAGGGTACATTATATTGTGCCAGTTTGTTAGCCCTTTTCACTTTGGCTCGGTGGGCTAACTGGGGCGTGGTCGTGTTCCAGGGGATGAACGGCCTAGGTGTTTCCAGTTCCAGGCCATCCAGTGCAGTTTATGCAGGTTTCTGGAGTACTTACTATTTATAGTAAGTCAACAAGGGGTTCAGGACTCACGACTTTTCAGTAGGTGGTCTTGGAGCGTCTCGTTGAGAGCTTTCCGGCGAGCTATTACACGGCGGCATCTGAGCTCGTTTGGGCTTCCGTTTTAATGCCGGACGATTCCTCACTTATCATTTGTCTCAACGGTCATTTATTTTAAATGACTTAAAGTGAGTTTATAATGAGACGAAAGTGGGCAAACGAAGAGTCACAGTGGGGAAACTGAAGAGTCATAGCTGCAGCCATAAGAGGAGGTTGAGGGTCTCATTTGAGCATGCTTCAGTATTATAGATTTTATTTCTCCTTGAGAATTCGAGAAGCTTCAGCTATCGAATCAGAAATCTGAGGACGGAAACCTTCAGCATTTCTAGGTGAATTGGACGGAAACCCGATTTACCCCGGTGCGGATTCATACAGAGTTCGCCATTGTTTTATCAGGTTCTTTCATT
>MU227134.1:3069865-3085929 GCA_018584345.1 Thuja plicata
ATTATGCATGATTGTATTTGCTGGTTTATAAATACATCTGCCGGTTATTCGAGTTTATCTACTAGTTCTTTGCATGTTATTGTTTATTATAAATCTGCATCAGTTTTATCAGTCGGAAACAGTAAATGGCCAATTAGGGTCATTTCAGTTGTACTTGTTGTGAGGGAAGTTTTTATGTTACTGCATAACAAATCTACTGTTGCTACACAATAAGTCAATCGCAAACATAGCCGAAGTTCTTGGTGTGTGGAAACCATAGAAGCATAAATCATTTGGGGAATAAATCGGCAAACCAAGTAGGATTTTTTGAAAAAATTGGAAAAATTTTGGATTTACGAAAAACCGCAAAAAATTGAAGAAAGACAATCAAAAACTACTTTTTTTATATTAAAGGGCATTTCCACAGCATAGATATATTGAGAGCAAATAAAATATAGAGTTCAACCCATTAATTGTAGAAAATAGATTTTCATTGTTTATATTCATATCGCCGATTACATTGCCCAAAACATACTAAAATATCATAGATAGAGACAGATGTCAAAATGTCAATTACAACATAGCTTGTGAATTTGTACAAAGTCAACCTATAAACTAATTACAAAGTTCCAAAAATTTAAATGTAGCCAATGACATGCTAGGGGGCACGAGGCCCTGATGATGCTTCTCATCGGAAAGTGCCTACCCTAACTCCCTCAACAATATGAGTCGGAAGGTAGGCTTCTTCCATGACTTCCAAATCATCAACATAATCATCAGCAGGTGCAGCAATCCACTGAGAGTCCGGATCAATCTCGTCAAGGTCAATTGGGGAGTCTTCCTCAATAGTTCTTGTTTTTGTCCACGTAGAAATTAGTCTTTGCCTACAAGTGAAAAACACAACGAATACTTCAATTGAGTGCAAGTTATTAAAACTCCTACCTTTAGCTTTCTTTAGCTTCAAGCGGAGGTTGTGGTGAACAAACACCAAGTTATTCATATGTTTTTGTTTTAGATGGTTGCGTTTCTTGGAATGTATGTGTTCAAAAACACTCCAATTATGCTCACAAGTGGTTGCCTAAGTGTGAGATCAAATATTAGCCAAGTCTATGAAGTACCTGAGATCAAAATGAATTGTAGAAAATAGATTTTTCATTTAAATTCATATTGATGATTACACAGGCAAATATTCAGTCAGCTTTTTAAGAGGGCAGTCACCAAATAGCTGCCTAAGTCTGAGATCAAATAGTAGCTAAGTCTATGAAGTAACTGAGATCAAAACCTATCAGACTTTTAAAGAGGGCAGTCAACAAATAGTTGTCTAAGTCTGAGAACAAATATCAGCCAAGTCTATGAAGTAATTGAGATCAAAATTTATCAAACAACGATCTAGCTACTATCAGGAATTTATCAAAAGTGGAATTTATTAAAGTCGAAACCATTTTGAAGTGTTCCAAGACTTTCATTGTGATTGAGGCAAGGAGTTTTGTAGGGGTAGTTCAATATTTGAGAAAGCTTATCAAATCATATTCCACAATTGCAATGCTTTATATTCCATAATGGCACTTGGTAAGTCCTTTATATGGGGTAGAAAAGACATTTGTTTTGTTGAAGTAAAAGATTAGCAAGCCACTAGTTTTGGCAACCACTATTTTAGGTGGAGACCATGTTAATGATGAAAGTAAATATATTAATAATAATTTAAAAATCATATATATATTAAAATTTGATATATTAATTATATATTTTAATATATACATTATAAAGTTTACATTATTTTTTAATTTATAATTTATTATATAACTATTAATATATATTAATAGTCAATAATAATTTAGATTTTGTAACTACTTCATAATATTAATTATACACTATAGGGGTTCCTTGCTTCCCCATTAAAGGGCCATCGATAATAGTGCATAATTGTTATAATTTTAAAATTAGTGTGCAATATTAATTATATATTTGATCGCACTAGAATCCATGGGGTGAGGCGTGTAGAGAGTTCGGGTCATATTGAAATCGTGAATTAGAGAAAATTCATCAGCTGCTTCAACACTATCTCACATGTCCCCCACAATTTACGATGATTGAGGCCCTTTCCAATTCGGTTGATGACTGCCATTGCTCTTGTTCATCTGTTTAGGGTTTTCTAGAGGTCGGAAAGAAAACCAAAGGGACAAAATAACAAATTGTTTCCACACCGAATCCACATTGACTTCACTCCCATCCTAGAATCAACCCTATTTTTGAGTGATTCGTCAATTTTGTGAGTTTTCGTAGGTTTTTGCAATGATTTTTTATGTTTTTTTGCCATTTTTTAGGGATTTTAATGTGCTTTAAATGCAAAAAGCTCGTTAAAAATTGGGTCAACATTTGATCAACAATTTTTTCATGAATCGTGAATTTTTCAGGGAATAAATCAGCTGGCTCTAGGATTCAGGATTAATTGGATATAATCGAGATTTTTTGCAGATTTCTGCTTCTATGGTGGAAACAATTCTTAGGGATTTCAATAGTGATGGGTTTTGGCTGATGTTTTTGTAACTACGTCGAGAGGCATATTACACTCGCATAATGAATTGAAGAACCTCCGTCAATAAAAAATCCATGAGATTTTGATGCCCATCTGCTTTTTATATATAAATAATTGTAGACATCTATTTATTAAATATTTTATCAGTTTTTTTTCTATCGATTTTTTTTATCAATATTAAAACAACTATGTTATATTATTTTATGATTTTATCAATATTAAAAAACTATGTTATATTAAAAAAACATAAGTATGATATGGATGAAGATATCCTTCCAAAAATATGGAATTTTCTATAAAATATTAAATAATAAATTGGCATAATGGCATTCAATGAATAAAGATGTCCTTCATAAAAATGGATTTTTATGTACATCCACTTTGTGTCGCTAGTGCAGAATGGCTTTCAACGTAATTGAATTAAGTTTCTAAATTCATATTTAAAGAATATTTATGAAAAAAAATTGAAAAGTATTTTAAAAATGAAAAAACATTTATTTCTATTGTTGTTCCAACTTGGCGTGTCCTTTGGAGGCCTCAAAGACTTTCCAAAATCTGAAGGTGTAAGGGAAAAGGAGGTCATAAGTTCAATTCTTTCATTTTTAAATCTTCTTTCTTCTGTATTTCAGGCATGAACAGCGGGCAAGGAGCTTATAGCATCGTTGCGCATTCATGTCAAACAGTTAATTTAATTGCATGAGCAGAAATCAAAATGTGAGCCCTAAAAAATGATTTATCTCCTTTTTCAAGCTCTATGGTGTAGCATTCAGATAAGTCAGAAAATCAGAATGTGTAGATGGTGATACTCTGCACTATGCAGTAGATGTTGCAGCCTATCAAAAGGCCCTCACATAATATTTCATGGGTAATGTAGTAGATTTAATGAATAAAATATAGATCAGATTCAGTGATTTGATTCCTGATACTCTGCACTATGCAGTAGATGTTGCAGCCTATCAAAAGGCCCTCACATAATATTTCATGGGTAATGTAGTAGATTTAATGAATAAAATATAGATCAGATTCAGTGATTTGATTCCTGATCAGCATGATAAAATTAATTAGGTTATTGAGAGTGATAGTTGTTCTTCTATCCAAACCATTCTGTTATAACCAACTTCCTTCAATTTTCCAAAGCTAAATAGTGGTGATATTCATTTGAATGCAATACTGGTATGGGTCATTGAACGAGAGAAAGGAGCATCTGGCGTCATGCATATTGAGAGGTAGAGAAACGGCCAAGTTTGTAATGAGTGCTCCACTACATGTCAAAGCTTCAAGTGTTTCTAAAATAACTTATGCATTGATAAGCACTGTGATATATTATATATATGTTTAGAGATTGTATAAATAGTATAAACAAACAACAGCTTCGCTTTTGTATGTAAGAGCAGCAGCTTTAATTTTAAGCAAAATATACTTTTTGTTTTTTAATGATCTTTATCAGTAGTAGTTACTATTTTTCGTTGTTTTGTCTATTTATTGAGTGTGTCATTTTTGTTTTTTACTTGATGGAAAGAGTTGAAGCTCTATGTTGATTAGTTGAACTTGCATTTTAGTTGTTTTGTATGTTACCCCTTATTATTCCTTCATTAATTTTTTTAATTGTTATTATCGAGAAATAGAATTTTACTAAAGCAACGCATAGGTTTCATTCATATGTAGTAATTCCCCAAAAAGGATTTTCGGAAGATTATAATACCAATAGACAATTATAGTAAGATGATAATTTTGAATATTATTAAACAACCTTTCATTACTATCAATAAATCTCATTAAATTGTTTGTGTTTGAACAAAACTTATTTTGGCAATTGACAGTCATTTGTCTTCAATGATTCATCTGACTTAGTTTGATTTTTGCTTGGTTTGGAATGTTCTAGAGTTTGATGTTTACTCTTTTCACGTAGGTGTTTAGAATAGTCATGAGTTTTAGTTTTTACTTTTTTTGGTTTGATTTTGGCTTGGTTTTGTTTTTGGCTTGGTTTTTTTTTTTTTTAATGATATTAAAAAACATAATGAAAAAAATATTGAATTTTGAACAATACCTTTTTTGAATTTTGAATTCGCTAAGTAACATCATAAGAACCTAATGTTATTGTTTAAAAGAAAAAATAGAGTTACTTAAACTATAATTTTATGAAGGGAATGTAACTAAATTTTGTGAAAAGCTGTTGTGAAGAGAATTAAGAGCCTGTTAAAGGGATCCGCATAAACTTCCCCTTTACTATCAGAAGCTTCATCAATTTTCCACTACACTGAAATCATTAGTGAGTGGAGTTTGACTGGGAGGTGGCATCACCACTCCCCACTAATTCTGAGGAGACTCGAGTCAAGTCATTAAGCATTAGGCCACGAAATCGATTTACTCCTGCTAATTGCATTTGCTTGAAAGTTTCTACAGCCTTTTCAACAAATCCATTTATTACATGTTAGCTAAATATTATTTTAATATGTTATGCTAAATACACAGCAGATGAGATTTACACGAATCTGATTTTAATGTCAAAGAGTGTACCTCTGCATAGCAATTTCTATTGAGAAAAATATCTCTTGTAAACTTGAAGATCAACCTAATAGAAACATAAATTGGCATTATATTTTCCTCCAAGCTAAGTGACCCTTTGCATGAATTCTAATCATCAATTATCAAGATTATTAAAAGAGAGAACAAAATGTTATCTAGCCATCCAAGTAGTTTAAGCTACATTCAATTAGATCATGTTATTTCGAGATTAGATTATGTTATTGTTCAACTATCACTCCAAACATCACTTTTGCCTTGAGAATACCCAATTCTTGGTCAAAGAGGATAATTTTTTTTAGTAAAAACTCCAAGAGGACATCCTTATCAAATGTCACCGCGCCAATCTTAACTGAGATGAGGATTGGCATCTTAGCCCAGGCTAAATCCCTTTGCTTTCCACTCTCCAAACCTTCCTGCTTCCTTCCCAATTTTTTTCCCTGTGTTTTTCTCCTTGTAACTTTTTGCCTTTTTCTTTTGAGTTATAATCTTTTCTCTCTATTTTTATGCATATTAATTTCTTTTATCATATCTTAGCTACTCCATTTAATTTTTATTTATTCACTTAATTATATCTTATTAATTTATTTATTTTTAGTCTTGTCTCTTATGTTCTCTGTTTGTTGTCTTTCTGTAGTATTTTCACACTTTTTATTTCATTGTTGGTTTCTTTTATTTTTCCACTTATATTTTTCTTCTTTTCTTCCATTTAACTTTCTTTCTCTTTCTATCTAATGTCTCCTTTCTCCCTTCAACCATCCTCCTCATCCTATCACCTTGTTTTCCAGTCCACTCCCCACTTACTCCTCCTTTTAAGTCTAAGTTTGCAATCCTTCTCTTTGCTTTTCCTCTTCCTGATGATGGATTGCTCAGTGCAATCCGAAATGTCAACAGACACAATTTCTTCTAGAAGCATTGTTGTAAGAGTAAAAAACGATATCTCTCGATGTACTTTACATAAAATTTTCAAAATATAGGTATGCTCGTTTTAAAAGCACCTTTGTGTAAGGGTCGATGCTCAAACTGTTGTAAATATTTTTTATTTTTTATATACAAGGGAACAAACCCCTCACCCACAATTAACATATTTAAAAAATTACAAAAAAATAAAACATATAAAAAATTAAAACTAAACTAGCAACCTAGCACAAAACGTTCAGAATTAAGGCACAAAATTATTTTATAAAACAAAAAAGTGCAAACGTGTTACAGTTACATGCCTTTGAATAAGAGCCGAAAGGAGCACTCAATTTTCAAATGCCTAGGAACTCTTCCCAAACACTGCAAACACTTCCACCACCATTATTTGAAAAAAAAAAGAGTCAAAATGATGAAGAATAAGTACTTTTGAGGGCTAAATGGTCATATCCACAGCTGACTGAGTTTTCAATCGTAAATCGTTAAAATTTACGCCAGTTATTGGCAAGTTTTTCCCAAGTTGCAGGCATGTTATTCAGAAAAACTAGGGGCTGATTTATTGCATGATTAACTTGCAAGTTTCCTGCAAATTTTGCATCCATGTTTTAATCAATACTCATTCCTATCCTTGGGCTCAGTCATTCACTGGATCAAGTTTTGTATTTCTTATGGGCTTGTTTATTTGACTTAACAAATTTCAAGTCCAACATTGTTGATGACTTGACAAGTTTTTGAAGGGGTACTATCCATGAGAATGTTATCTAATTTTATCAAGACAGATAGTCTAATGTGTATTCTTTAAGACAGATAGTCCAGTGAGCTTTCACAATGCAAGTTGCTATTGAATCTAAAACATTATGCAAAAAATTGATGTGTGTTACAGCTCTTAGCTCTTATCCATGTCTTCTATTCAATTCACATGTCTGCATGCCCAGCTTCATGCCTACACAGCTATAAATCAGATTTATGTACCATTAACTGCCTGAACTAATGCGCATGGTGAGACAAATAATATTAATGTAATGATTGATTTCACTTCTACTTGTTTTGGGGCCAAGAACTATGCCTAAAAGAAATTGATTGTTTACCTCAACTGTTGTAAATGGAATCAGCATGAAATGAATGAGAAGTAGAAATAATGAGCTGTAAAACTGCTAACAGCAAACATAGAACAAAAAGGGCACAAAATAATAAATAATTATGAGACTCGGCAAGTCCCAGGCCGGGTGACCCTTAAAGAGTCTACGGCGCCTGGACTCGGAGTTGGCCAAGTCTAAGTGAGACTCGCCAGACTCGCAGAGTCCGAGCAAGTTTGGATGCTCAAACTCGGCCAAACTGATTTTTTTTGTTTGTCTCAAAATTTTAATGTTTTTTTAGTTTATGATTCTAGAATATACACGAAATAATTCCCCATCTTTGTCTTCAAGTCAGTCTCATTCTCTCCAGTAGAATGTATACATGAAATATAACATTTAAGTATAAGTCACATTTTCTTTCTTATACTTTAAGTTATATTTCATTTATACATTTTCAGAATGTTTGAGAGTGGTTTCAGATCTCTAGGAGTTACAATGCAAATTATAGGTTTTAGAAGATCTTATAACTTTTCAGACTTAGTCAAATTTCAGTAATCAGCAGGCTTGTGTCAGCGTTCTCTCGCTCTCTCTATCTGAATCACTTTATTTGCCTTGAACTCTAGAACTATCTCTCTCCCTATCACTCTTCCTCTATCCCCTCTCTCTACCTCTCTTTATCTCGCTCTCTCCTCTCCCCCCCAAGATCTAGACCTATCTCTCTACCTCTCTCTTTCACCCTCAAACCCCCACAAGGGGTGCTACCCTCAACCTCGCTTTGGTGTTTCCCACAAACCCCCACCAAACTATAAGTCTAAGCATGTAAAAGGTCAATGATGAATCATGATCATAAAAATCTACATAATACATATCCCTTGTTGCAAATCTTCACTTATTCGTAGTTAAAAAAATATTTTGGCTGCTATATCATTCAGGACCTACATTAGATGCCTTCGTAGGAAGGATTCTTGCTCTTCTAAATAGCTGAGCCATAGAATTGTAGTTTTTGTTTTGATATTTGTTTGGGACATTTGATCTCATGTATTTCATATTCCATGAGTTTTGTATGGGACTCTAATGACATGTAGGCCTTTCCTAGGATCTAACAGCACTCATCCAAGGACTCTCTCGTGATGAGTCCAAATGTTCAAGAAAAGGCTATTGATTCTGAATAGTCCCCTTATTGTTTATTGAACAACTCAATAATACATTGCTTGATTTCCCCATTTCTTAGTTTCCCTATACGTTCTTCTAGAGGGTTTGTTGACAATTTCCACGTCCATAAATGTCAAGCAAACAGTAAGCTTTATTTTTTACTTTAACAGATACAGTGACCTGTCATCTTTTTGTGACATATTATGCAGCCTCAACTTGCTACATCCGACACCAAGAATGAAGAATAACTAAGTTTGCAGAGAAGAACAGAGAGGTGCAAGGTGTATTACTAAACAGAGATTTTAAGTGGATGAGATTCAATGTTCATATATGCAGGAGAATTGATCTGTTTTCCTTAATTTACATAGCGTATACACTCTCTTAATGGTTATCCAGGATCCTCTAAAGTAATTTCCTAACTAAAAAGTACAAATATGACTGTTATCAGTTTGCTTAGGATTCAACCTTTTAAGGTTTTTCACATCAACAGAATTCTCGTCTATTAAAGAAAGTTTGAAAGTATCATATAACAATCTTCTAACTGTTTAAATATTGAATGTAAAGCTTCTGGAAAGAACTGTATTAAGTTGCACAAGCTTTATACTTAGTTTTCACGGACTCTGAAACCCTCATGCTCAGTCTCAATACTGTCATACCTGTCTATTTGCTGCTTTGCTAGAATCTGCGAATTCTGGCCAGAAGTTCAGGAGCAGTTGCCGACAAGAAGAGATCAACACAACTAAAGCCACAATTGTCTCAGCTTGAGACCATTCAATATCATCTGTAAGGAATATCACATAAGTCCGAAGCCATCAGACATTAACAAAAGGCAAGATATAATGCATCCAAATATATGGTAATAAAATCATTCAAGACAGGAGAATACTTCGAATTATAGAGATACACCAGACAAAATAACAAAATATTGGAAATTGAACAGTATTTAAAACATGAGGGAAAAGAATCCTAGCCAAAATATGTATTAGAATACCATTTGCTTACTGGATCAACTCAATAAATGCAACTAAATCAAAAGAAATCTGCAGTAGCATTACAAAAATATAATTACATCAGATAACCATGCAAGGCATCACTCAAGCAATTTTAAAAACAAGGCAGAGCATACGGTCAGTAGAAGCTCCAAAGATGCAGCATTAAGTAGCCAAAAGCCCATATAGTCAATGATAATTGTATATACTACAAACAAATTGAAAAGGAAAATCTTGGAGGATGCAGATATCACAGTTGATGCCCAAGTTCTTTGCACAATATGAAAATACCAATGCAAATTTTGAGGAGCTCCTCTTTAAATGTTCAAAAGCAATGCACCCCACCAAAACAGGCCTTCTCATGGTCAGCAGATAATTACAACCTACAGTCATATAGATACTGCTATTTAAAGATCATTAAATTCTCTCTTAAATGGTAATAAAGGCTGTTATGAAACTATAAAAGCGTGCCTTTCTGAAAAAATACAAGAAAAGATGGTATGTTTTCCATTCCATACAGGGCTTCAGGTGTATAATTCACATGTTATTCATTTCGCCAAGATGACAGATACCTTTTAAATATAAATATACTAAATCAAGAGAATAAGAATTTCCCCATTGTATTACTGTTCTAAGATTTCCAGTCTGTAGATTTTTCACTCTGCCATGATGTGACTCAGAATGCAAGAAATCTACTCGTCTGTGAATTTCTAGGCTCGAATTTCTCGTGAATTTCATTAAATTATGCAATCAAAATTCAACTACAAACATTAATTTGCAAGCTTCTCTGTAAATATTAGGATTAGTCAATTGTTTGGAAAAACATTAAGTAGTCAATGGAGTCTTACATGGCATTGTCCTTGTACAATCAGGAAAAGACAATCCTCCTTCAGAAATAACATGAGACACCTGCAGAATCCATTGTGTGATGAATAGATTTTGGATTGTTTCAATCTAGATGATTATTTATTTCAGAGTGAAAATTCTGGACTCAAACCAATTATGTATCCTTAAAGGAATATAAACTTCAAAAGATATACCTCGGACATCAAAAGTAATAACACAATTTATTTTAAGATTATCTTCCATCTACAAAATATACCTTAAACTGGAAGATTGCAATATTTCTAATCCCAAAAATTCTTGAAATCTGGCATTTCATGGGAAAGTTTGAGCTTCCAATGATTGTTTACAGATAGAAATTGCAGGCAAGGCTACCTTCAAGGTTGGAAATGAATAATAATCCCAGTGAATCAAAGGCTACCATAGACCACTGCCCTCAAGTTATCATCTGTTTTACAATAGACTTCTTCAATAAAAATTGACCTTTTCGAACTTTCAAGCTATTTTTTGCAGTGATTATATTAAAACATCTAAACTATATTTATAAAATTCTATATCTTCTTAATTTAAACCTGTATAAAATGAATCATTCGTACTAAACAATTAGCTACTTAAAATGTATATAAATAACATAACAAAGAAACTTGTTTCATCCGTCCTATGCCCTAATTATGAAAGTCAAAGATGAAATGTCATAGGATCTTATTTAGGTCCTATTTTAACTTATTCTCAGCTTAAGCATCATTGTCATTTACTTGAGGTATAGTTTAATAATTTATCAAGATGTTGGCACTATAAATTTCCTTATCTATTTTCATTGTATGTCATCTTCCATTGAGTTTTAACATCAGTCTTGCCAATACATGTAGAAATGTGTGATGTTCTTGAGTCCATTACGATAATTAATATTGGTACTAGCAATACATGCAGCTTTAGGGTTCCAACTTCATTCACCTGGTTATGGTTGATACAGAAATTGGTGGAATCATACCCAATTTGTTACACTCTTCTCCAACATTGGCATATTATTGTCTTCTCTGAACTCTGCATATTGTTCTTGCTTTTAATAGTGTCTAAGGCAATCTCATATCAAACAGAGAGACCTTTAAATATACACAATAACTGGTAAGAGCTCAAAAGGTAAAACCTAAACCATATGACCATGTATGCAACGTAACCTAGACATTACTAACTCTCCCTTAATTTACATATCAACAAAAGCTTTGCCTACAAAAATGTTGATATGCAACATTACAACATGTTCAAAGTAAGCTTAAACTTCATACCCTATTGGAACCAGCTGAAGAATCATTGGCAATTTGATTAGCGGATGTGATTAGATTAATATACCCTGTAATTAGTTGAACAGATCTTATTTTAAACAACTTAGGAGCTACTGAAATTGGATAAGCAGTCAAACCAACAGCCATGCACCCGGAGTGAGAACTAGTACAACTACCGAGGTGACACAATCAGATAGGATATTGCTAGGACCTGCTTAAAAACCATTCCAACCAAATGGAAAATCTTTGCAAATAATTTGAGAGCTCTTAAACAATGTCTGCTCCTATCCGACTAATAGCTCACCTCAAAGTCCTTAAAGAGTGGATACACTTAAATTCTTAATGGTGAGCTGAGATGACATCATCTCTTGTTGGAGTTTCTAGATTCAACTTTTCATTTTTAGCCTCGGGTAAACCTTACAAAACTTTTCCTGCAGGATTACATGCTAAGCAATCATTAACAAAAAAATTGCACATGCATTTATCACAACTTTAAGGAAATTAATCTGATCCACATGAGATCAAAACTGGAAAAGCTTTGAAGAGGAACTGCTTGTAATTCCAAGTTACAGATAATATAAGATTGATCACTCAATTTTTTCACTTTCATTTCCTAGGGGAAAAAATAATTCATGTGTGGAGGATATTTTAGCAGGATTTTTATGTAAATAGTGGTTGAAAGCATAGTATAGGTTGGTGACATGGACCCAGTCATTGGATATCACCATCATAAATAACACTGAAATGAAACCACTGGCATTAACAGCCATCTCTTGCACTGTGTCCCAATATGCTACCTATATACTGTCACCAACAGTTAGTCAGTTGAGATGGTTATACACCTGTGCAAATAATAGATTCCGATCTAAATTTTATGCACAAACTTTAAGCAATGTAGTTTAGTTCAAAAATGAATGATGGAATAGAGTTAGTGTTAATCTTTATTGTGTCATTTTGTGTCTTTACATTTTAGTTGAAAATAGTCAGGATACTCATTCTATGCCACAGACATAAGATGATAGTGTTGTACAAATGAGTTAGCTGGGCAACTCAAAAAGGTTCAAAATGTAAGTTGCCAATATTATCGAGGTAACAATATATGCCCTTCTTAATCTAATGCTCCCCTTTGTGAACTGTTCCTAAATGTGGAATGTAACTTGGTACTATTACTGCCATAATGAAAGACACTCTCTTCATAGGACTTTGTCTATTATGAACTGTTGAATACAGAGTAGCCAGAAACTCCTCTGCCCCTCCTTGGGCGCATGTATCCCCGTATCTGTATCCATATCAGATACAAATACGATATGACATGGATACACATTGGATTCCCTACCCACATGTGCCCAAAAATCCTTAATTTTCTGACTGTGCCAAATACTATGTGATTTGATTTTTTTAAAATTTGACATAAATCTTCCTTGATTTAAAACAAACTTTCAATCATGCAACCTTTTTTAGTTGGTATAAAAAATAAACCTACACCAAATGCGGAAGACAAATGAAATGTTTTTCTATTTCAGCTACCCATTTTTTTGTGCTATCTTCCAAAGCAACTTTACCATTTTTTGAATATTGTAAATATTTAAATCAACTTATAATTATGTATGTAGCAATTATATGTCTATATTGCTTGTAAAGTAATGAAAATATCCTGTAATAACTTAGAAAGTTGTGTTAAATATATGAGTATTTGTTTTTTATGAATGTCGTATCCCAACCGTATCCATATTGAGGATTTTAAAAAATGGCCGTATCCATATCCGATACCGTACCCATATTTGTATCCGTATCCATATCCATGCAACTTTGGTTGAATGTAGATAAGTGCATGAATAATTTTCATCATGTTGTCAGTAAATGTTTTGGCTGCATTTCATTTATAGATAAATAAGTACCTATTCAGTGAGACTCGGTGGGCTTCTCCATTGTAATATGATGGCATCATAGATTATGCTATTCTAGACTATGGCAGCCTAATTGTGGACTGTGGATCTTAAAGCAGAGGAACTAGATTGTTTATCAAGTTTTATTAGCCAGTAAAGTCAGCATAGCATTAAATCTGATTTTTCCTTCCAGAAGCCCATTATTCCTATGAAAAAATGTATATGCAAACCTTGACCCATAAGATCTGAGTACAATGGATGGAAAATGTTTTGTTCCTAATAGCTGTATTCTTCTCCATATTCATGCTGCAATTAACCTTCAGGTCAGTTCTTATAGCCTTCCAACAGATTTTTCAATTTCATTGATCTCCTTGACCATTTAGACAGCTTCAAGTAGGATACACCTTACTTTTTTTGATTGCATCATTTATTAAATTATTTTGTCTTTCTTAGGCTAAGGTGGAAACACTCTTTATTATTCTATTATCCTGATTTTATACTTCAGTTTTCGTATCAATATAAGCTGAACATTTTTTAAATTAAATTTGATTCATGGGCTTCAAAATGCAAAACATTGAATAAGTGTCTTCAGCATTCATCTTCGAAATTACCCCAAATATTGTGCTGTAATAAACATGGTTTGGAGGTGCTAGAGTGGCATGAGATTTAATCATTGGAACTGGGAGATCAGTACACCATTAAAGTAGGTGATAACTTTGGTAAGAATAGAACGATCAAATTGTTGGTGCCTAAAAAGATATTCAAAGAGTTGGCTTACGTACTGAAAGGCATATGTTGGATTCCAAAATAGATGATTCTTTCATTTGTGTTTCTATGCTGCCAATGGGGTAATAGGTTTTAATATGCCAAAGGAGTAAGGAAGTCCTGCTGCTTTTTGTTGCGACTCTGAGTTATGGTTGTATTTTTGTTAGCATGCTGTTGCCTCCTTGTGTTTCGATAAGGAATTGAAAGTACGAAAGTATTGAAGCCTGAATTTCATCACCTAATCATATCGCATAGGAGTTGATTTTGGAGAAAACGAAAAATGGTGTGTTGACAATAATATTTTGGTTTAACATGTGAAGTTTGTGAACCGGTAATTTTAAAGGTTGTATTGGTGTTGTCTCTATCAGCAAAACTATTAGGAAACTCCTGTTCTAAATTTCCCTAATTACAAACATATCGGGGTGTGTGTGTATTTGTACCTTGTGAGCTCGCAGGTATTTGTGATTGTGCTCATGCAAGTAGTAACAGCCAAAAAAACAGAATGGAAATGATAATAGAATTGGAAAAGGACCAAATGTGTTATTAGGATAGGTGGAAATTAAAGAGTGATTCCTGGACAAGTATTCCACATATTAACACCCATATTACTCTACAACTTGGTAGCAAATCAAAGGGGAAAAGTTTTACCTATCTAGGGAAATTCATATGGAAAGTAGGGACAGAAAATAACAAAAAACCATAGGACAACGCTCAAACTCAACTAAGAGAACACCTATAATTCCAATCTGATTTTCTCTTCACATGGCATTTACTCAAAAGCAATTTCTAGTTTGTGAGGTGTTGTATACGTACTGTTATTACTTTTTGGATGTTGATTATCAGCTTATGCTACTCTATTCGAAAGATGACTTCAAAAATGCCTTCAAAAGATACTCATGTCTGAAAAGCTAATCAGACCTTGAAAAGTCTCATGATGAGGTACTTCTAACTCTGAACAGGTGTATTTATAAAGCAAAGTAGAGCTCTTTTGCATCTATGCCCAAAAGCGCACAACCTGGATGTTGTTTAAGAGAACTGGAAGAGAAAAATTGAAGTGTGTCTATCAAGCAAAGCATGTTTGCATGTATTCTGATTAAGAGTTTGGCTACCAAATACATACATCAACCTGTGGGTGATTCCACTGTTAAGAATCAAACCTTGATCATCATATAAACCTAAAATTAAGCCTTATCTGATGCCTCAATGGATCCAGCTTTAAGTGATATTTTGTGTTGATGCACAGTGTCATCTATGACATTTACCCAGAAGATTGTATTGCCAATAGGATAGACAGATTTCATAAACAAGAAGATTGCAAGAGCCTAAGGATTATTTATACATTATATCCTACAGGATTCTCTGAATAATTCAATGAATTTCTTGATCTGTAAAAACTTTTACTTAACTCTTATAGGAGAACCTTCAAGCCTCCTTCCAGTGCAGCTCACCCAAGGCTATTTTCAAAGGTCGTTTGACAACTATGTCCACCAAGACTCCTATAGAAGAAATCTGTGGCAAAAATGGGTTGTGCTACAATTGTTTCTTGAGACACATCTATCCAAATATTCTAATATGGCATTAGATATTATGTTTTGTACCCCTCTTTCCTTAACAATCATATTGTTAATGCACAGCCTAACATACTGTAATACTTTTTTTAGTCCATGTGCAATCAATTTGTATTTTCCACTTGACGAATAGAAGTTTGTGCAGCCAAATAATGTAGATTGATTATAGCCATATACAAAATACTCTTGATAGGAGAAAATATTATTCCTTCCCTGTAATCCATTACAACCCAATAAATTGATGCCTTAGAAAAATTTATCTTGAAGCTGGAAACAGCATTGCAATAAAGCAAAATATCTCCAAATTCAAACAAATTTCAGTATGCTTTTAGCAAGTCTGGTGGATGTGTAACTTAAAATTTTCATACACTGGAATTGCATATACACAATGAAATATAAAATTTGAGCTATCTCCATAACCGTTTGTTTGTTGGAAGATGGCTGGAATTTGAAAACGGGAAGATGTATTTTTGTACGGCCAAATTCCCATTTTGGTCCAAAATGAGAATTTGGCAAATTCCACCTTTTTTGTGGAATTTGCCAAAT
>MU227134.1:3085979-3102682 GCA_018584345.1 Thuja plicata
AAATTCCACCTTTTTTGTGGAATTTGCCAAATTCTCATTTTGGACCAAAATGGGAATTTGGCCGTACAAAAATACATCTTCCCGTTTTCAAATTCCAGCCATCTTCCAACAAACAAACGGGCCCTAACCTCAAATGATTTCCTCTTAGATTACTGCTTCATGAATTTTAAAGAACCCTTTATTAAATTACAGGATACCAGATGACAAGGACAAAACAAGGACGAGATTAATATGAGAAAAATTATAATAGAAAATCCAATGAGAATATTTTTGTACAATTATATAGAAAGTGCAATTTGTTGATACTCAACTGGCATTTCCAATACTTCACAGGCATTGACTTCCTCATCATATATACACAACTGGGCAGAAGGATACCTGTCGAATCGTTAGACCAGTAACAGCAAAGATTCCAGATGTGATTGCACAAGCTTTAAGTACAGCATCTCTTCCAGGGGTATATAGAGAACCATCCTTGGATATCACCTCTGTAGATAATTCTCCATTCTCAATAACCGTGCCAAGCTCATAGTTGGGATCTGAGGATGCTGAATTTTGGAGCAAATTCGCTCCATTATCTTTTTCACTTACAGTGGCGTCGCTTATTCTTAGATGAGGAGTTTTTGGTTTCTGATCCTCTCTTCTCGTTTTCTTCACAGATTTATACTTAGAAGTTATAATCAAAGCTTCAGCAACCTGTGACATTAATCGAGAGAAAATTGTTGTTACACTAAAAATTTGAGTGTAGAAAATGAAGCTGCAGAATGGAGCAAAAAATACTTTTCATGAAATATGTGCTTGTTTGTTTATATAAGTGTTTATAGCTTTATATAATTGTATGCCCAATTTAAAATATCCAGCAACTAGGACCATGCAAAACTGCATTTAGTAAATGATTAAAAAAATTAAAATTACAAAAACTAATCCAACGAATAATATAGTTACACAAGCAGGTTTACATGTTCTACCTTATGATAGCCAATAGAATGGGGTTTCCTCTTAACAAGTAGGCCAATTAAACTTGCTTTGCTATCTGCACAAAAAACTGTTACAGAGAAATAATTTGAATTTGACCAAATATACTATTCAAATTTCATATTATTTGCATTGTTTATTCAAACTGTATGAATACATCAATTAAGGAACAACAGAGTGACTCTCCTAGTTCCAAATGAACAATATGTACTTGCTTATTCTACTTTACATATTACAGAGTAAACAGAAATATAGATTTACAAAACATAGGAGTATAATTTACTTGCAACATATTCAAAAGATATAGCTTTATTAGTATTACCAATTCTCAGATGTGCAATAAGTGCACTACCATCAGAGTGGTCCCCGACTATGAACAAGTGCATATAAATAGTAGACCGATGTTGGTTAAGGCTACTCGGTAACTACCAACCAACAACTAACAATTTGCTCAGGGACCAACACCACAAATATAAAACATAACTATTTATCATTTAGCCGACTACAACATATTTATTTATTCTCTGTCGACTACATCAGCCCCCACAAAAAGAAAGTCATCTTCCAGACGACACAAACAAAATTGGGAGTTGAACACAACAAAATTGAAGAAAATATTTACTAAGAGAGGGAGGATGAGAAGATGTCCCTAGATTACTAAGTACATAGGTGAGGATATCGGAGAGGGTTGCTGACGAAGTCGCTGAAGACGCTGGTTAACCAACTCACACTCTTGGGCCACCTTCACCGTGTGAATAGCCTCCATCAAATGAGTCTTTGTCTTCTCCAATTCATGCTCCTTCTCCTGGAATTCTCTCTTCAGCTTCTCCAACTCCTTCTCCTTTACTCGTAACTTGCCTTCACTCTCAACTATATGTCAATCTTGTTCTCCTGGCTATGTGGTGCTATCAGCTAGCTATTTGTCCCTCTCTACCAATTGCCTATCTCTCCCAGACACAGTCTCCTCTAGGATTGCCACTCATGCATACTCTTGAGCCAACTGCTGCATATTCTTCAGCCAACTCTACCTAGGAAGTCTCGGCCTAGTGAAGAGCCTGATCTCTCAACTATGTGGCCTCCTCAACGAAAGGCATCTTGTGATGCAAACAAAGAAAGTTAACTCTATAGCTCATCTCCAAGCCATGAAGAGCTCTCAACACTCTATTTGAAATGGGGACAACCCTAGATGTGGAGGAGACAACCCCAAGATGTGGAGGAGGCATCCCCTTGCTATTCCTACACCATCACCACCAAAGGAGAAACTTATTCAAGGCATTCCCTTCATACAAGAGTTGTTTTTGAGATGCCCCCGATTCGAGATGTTGATGGGTTGCCAAAAGTCCTCAAGATTGCATGGGGACTTCATGAAGTATCTCAATTATCTCAAAAACTCCAAGATATCCCCATGACTTGGACATGCAAAGTTCTTTTTTTTTTTAAGAATTGCTTGAAAATCTAATCCACTAACCCTACCCTAAAATTTTAATAGGCCTCACCCACACTCCAAACCTTCAAAAGAAACTATAAATATGCATGCCCACCCACAATCTAAATCCCCATCAACACCCATTGCATTGAGCAAAAGGAACAGGAAGACTTCAATCTTCTTCATTGATCAACCATTCAAAGCATTCATCAAGCCTTCAAGGCAAGACTTCACAAATTTTGAAAATTGTGCTTGGTTTTTTACATTTGTATTTTCATTGCTAAATCTGAAACCAATGGTCACACACACACACACACACATATGTATATATATATGTATGTATGTTTATATATATGTGTGTGTGAGTATAGATATATGTATGTGTGTGTATGTGTGTATGTATGTATGCATGTACGTATGTATGTATGTATGTATATCTGTGTGTGTGTATATCTATATCTATATATGTGTGTGTGTATTTGAGATTTTGTAAGGACAAAGGTCTATAAACAAAACAAAACTTGTACAAACAAAATTTTGAACATACCAAAGAAACTAAAGAGGTCGACGACAGTAGATGAATCTCTATGGATAGAGGCACCAAAATGTAGCGACAACCAGAAAACTTAAGCTACTATCAAGGCAAGGATAGCTCATCATGTTCGATTGTTATGAACAAGATGAGTAAGCAGAGAGACTTTCTCAAGGGCAAGATCCTCAATCCACAGCATTCCAATTTTGGTTCTCCATTGCCCACTTGGCAAGACAATCGACAACCAACTTCCATTCTCTCAGAATGGAAACAAAGGAATTTCTTCAAGTTGAGGGGTCAGATGAAGAATCTTCCCAACTAATATTCAAAGCCTCCAAGAATGCCCCTATGATCTTCTCCATGCAATAGAGAAACCATAATAAGGTAATCAATTTCGCATATAACTTTAGTCCATCCCAATTCACAAGCTTTTTCAAGGCAATAATGAATAGCACAACCTTCCATCTGTTTTTTAGCATCGATCCCATAGCAACTGAGAAGACAAAACATATTGACCCATCCTTATCCTAACTAACTCCTCCAATACCCACAACTCTAAGGTTTCCATAGTAAGAGCCATCAATATTTATTTTGAAAAAAAAACTACAAGAGGAGGTGAACATTTACCAAATCTATTAACTTTTCATGATACCTTAAGGGAAGGTTGAGGGCCACAAGGGGAAGTAACAACAAATTGAAGCTCTTTGAGATTCAAAGATCAATGTAAGAGAGATCCACCTCCATAGAACACTTAGCAATAATGATCTCTTTCATAGAGTCTAGAGCTTTTTGCTAGGTCAAAGAGATAAGATTCTAGTGACCTAGTAGATCCAACAATCTCATTCTAACCATATCTAACAAAGGATGAAAATAGGTCCAAGCTCCCAAGCAACATTAAGGAAACTAGTCACAGAAGGAGGCCACCCCATGCTTGCCAAAAATTCTAGCAAAGAAGCAAGAATGTTATGGTGGTGATAGATTCACCACCATTGTCCCCAAATACCTAGAGCAAAAGGAAATTGAAAAAAGAAATAGGCGACAAATTCTTCTACATAGCCACATTAAACACATTTTAGGGGTCGTGAAAAGCCCTCTTTTGGATATTATCCCAGGTGAGACATTGATTCAAAGATCAATGTAAGAGAGATCCACCTCCATAGAACACTTAGCAATAATGACCTCTTTCATAGAGTCTAGAGATTTTTGCTAGGTCAAAGAGATAAGATTCTAGTGACCTAGAAGATCCAACAATCCCATTCTAACCATATCTAACAAAGGATGAAAATAGGTCCAAGCTCCCAAGCAACATTAAGGAAACTAGTCATAGAAGGAGGCCACCCCATGCTTGCCAAAAATTCTAGCAAAGTGGCATGTATGTTATGGTGGTGATAGATTCACCACCATTGTCCCCAAATACCTAGAGCAAGAGGAAATTGAAAAAAGAAATAGGCGACAAATTCTTCTACATAGCCACATTAAACACATTTTAGGGGCCATGAAAAGCCCTCTTTTGGATATTATCCCAGGTGAGACATTTATTTTACCAAGTAAACAAATGAAGAAATCACACTAAAACCCACTAAATTTATTGTAAATTTTGTTCCTCCAAGAAAAGGCACAAATCTCACCATTATGTCCCACATGAGACCTATACCCAAGCTTCACAAAATAAGCCCCTTTAGGATCATGCCACCATGAAAGAACTTCATTGCCTACCTTCCAAAGAGCAACATGGTTGAGAAGCAAGAAGCAAGGGGGTGTCACATGCAGCTAAAGAGCCTCTACGAGGCCAACTACTAGAATCCTTCCACTTCAAGAATAAGGAAGTCCCAATTAGAAGAGGACTCTTGAAGTCAGTAATTGAAGTCCAACCAATAGCAATAAAGGCCTAGCTCAAAAGTTGGAGGATGGGAAAAGAGGAAATAATCAAAGAATGATGATCCTAGGCATCACTCCAAAAAAGAGCCTATTGTCCATTTTTAACAATCCAAAAAGAACCATCCTTAACTAGTGAAGCCCCAATCTTAATTGTCTTCCATATCATCGAACCTTTAGCAAATAGACTCACTCTAGGAATCTTGTAGTCATCAACTCCACCCAAGTATTTGAAGTTTAAAATTCTAGTCCATAGTTGTTCCAAAAATTTATGAAATATCCATGAAACTTGGCAACCAAAGCATGGATATTAAGAGCAGTGCCTTCAAAATTCTAGTCCATGGTTGTTCCAAAAATTTATGAAATATCCATGAAGCTTGGCAACTAAAGCTTGGCTATTAAGAGTAGTGCCTTGAAGGTCCCAGCCACAATCTTGGTTTGGTCTACACACTTGATTACCACAAATAAGACTCCATTTTCAAGAATCCAAATTGTTAACCCATAAGAATTTTCTAGATAAGGCATCAATCTCCTTAATGACACTTTTGGGAGCAAACATAACAAGAAATTTGTAAATGGGCAAAGCTTAGAAGACAAACTTAAGCAAATTCAAGCACCCAACAAAGGATAACCAACAAAAGGTCCAATGATAAATTCTCATTCTAAACTAATCAATAATCTTCTTCCTTTGATCCTTTTTGGGACTTGTTGTAAAGAGAGGAATGCCCAAGTAATCAAATGAAAGGAAACCAATCTTGAAGTGAATAATATGGGCTATTCTTTGTTGGATAACCTACAAGGTATTAACAAGAATATATTGGACTTGTCCTCATTAATTTGTTGGCTAGAGGCAGCCAATATGTGTCAAAAGCTTTCCTGCTATTAGTTGTTTCTTGAAGTTTAGCTAGAGCCACAAGAGTTGTATTATCAACAAACTTAAGATGATTTTGAGAGTCCAAACCCTATAAAAGATACCAACCATGGATGCACCTAGTGCTTTTTTATTTTGCCAAAGTCTACCAAGATCTTCAGCCATTAGGATAAAGGAAAGGAGAGATGGGATCCCCTTGAAATAGCTCTTTGGAAGCAAAGAAGAGTGGGGGGAGAGAGAACATCATTGATCAAGACAAAGGAGGAAGATTCCACACAACTTGTCACCCAATCAATCCAACCCTAACAAAAACCAAATGATGCTAGCATATTTTGGAGGAATAACCACCCAACCCTATCATATGCATTGGACAAATCCAGTTTGATAAACATAGCCTTCTCCTTGGAGTTACAAATAGAGTGGATAGTCCCCAAGGCTATGACTATATCATCCAAAATCTGATAACCTTTGACAAATCTACCTTACTCAATATAGATAGGAAAGCCATAATCTACTTTAGGCAATCAAAAAATGAGCTTAGAAATAATCTTGTAGATGGCATTGCAAAGGCTAACTGATCTAATGAATTCACTCCATGCTTTTTAAAATCAAGGCTAAAAATATGGTATTGAGAGCTTTTGAACATCCTCTTGTTAGAATAAGATTCTTGAACAACCTGCAGCAGATCCATCTTCAAGATACCCCAAAATTCTTGAGAAAGTTCTATGGGAAAACCATCAAGCCCAAGAGCTTTCTCTTTCTTCATCTAGAACACCACATGTTCAAGGTCCTCTAGAGAGATAGTATGCATAAGCATGTTGTTCACATCATCAAGAACAAGAGAAGGAAAGCACTCCAAAATAGCCTGCTCTTCCTATAAAGCTGAAGGGCCACTCTCCTACAAAAGGGAAGAGAAGTGGTGAGCAGCTTCCACAATAATATCATGGAAAGAAGAAAGAGTATCCTTGGGAAGAGATGAGAGAGTTAAGGAGAGTGGTGATGAAGTGGTGAAGAAGAGGTGAAGAAGTCAGAGTGGCCTACAAACATATATGATGGACTCCTTGTTGTGTGCATGCCATAAAAAATGCACTCAAGAACATGGTAAAAATAGATTGGATCAAACAAGTGATTCTTGATGCAAGGATGTCTATATGTTTATTTGCAACTACCACACATCACATGCATTATTCTAGACCTTCTCCAAGAAGGAAATTATGAAACCTATAGAGACCAAATATGTTTCAGTATTCACTCTCTTGGACAGATTGCTTGAGTTGCACAAGGCATTGCAACTAATGACCATCGCACAAGAGTGGAATCGGTTGTCTAATTATAAGTTGGGTCAAGGGAAGAGGGTGCAAGAAGTGGTGAAGAGAGACATTTTTGGGATTGTTGCCAAATACATTGTCTCAATCATATCTCCAATATTATAGTCACCAAATATACGGATGCTAATGCTCCAAACCTCAAAGAGGTGTATGAGAACATTGACAAGATAATTAACCAAATGAAGGTTCTTGTACAAGCAACAAGCCCCAAGTTGCAATTCTATAGTGAACACATTCGACCTGTCATTCAACAATGAAGAGAGAAACTCAACACTCCCTTGCACATGGTTTTTTATGTATTGAACCTAAAGTGGTATATGTGCAAAAGCTTGGCAGAGTTTCAACTATTGTAGATGTTCAGGAGAAGGCAAGGGCTCGTGAACACAATTTAGAAGATGTGCAATGTTAAAGATGTTTCCACCATTTGTACTAAGTGCACCAAATTTACCACACTTAGGGGATATCAAAAAAGCAAAGTTAGATAAGGAGACTATGGCACAAGAGAATCCAATAGTATGGTGGACTATGCATGTGCCCCATTCATTAACAAGCATTCTAACAATTCACCTATTGTCCTAGGTTTATAGCTCTTCTTCTACTAAGAAGAATTGGTTTACATACAACATCCATTCTATCGAGAAGCACAAAATTACCTCTAGGAGGGCAGAGAAGCTTGTAATTACACATATCAGCTTGCATTTGATTGGCAGCAGCATGCTTAACTGTAAGGAAAGACTAGCAACATCATGGGATATAAAGTCAAAGGAGTCAGCACAAATTGTTAATGATGTGTCACAAATAGGGTTGGTTGTGTCTACTTGTAGGAGTTGAGCTAGATGGGTCCAATAGTTGCAATGGTGAGGGGTTTTCCACATGCTCAAAGGATGATAATTAGAGGGATTGGCCAATTATATTTCAATTTTTAACATAATCATCATTTTGACATCTTAAATATAATAATATATTGATATTCGGCACTTTCATTGTTCAATGCATTGTGTTTACTATTAAGTAGTTTACAATTTCCATTGTTACTAACACATTTTTTTAACTAATTTTTCAAGTACTATATTTATTTGCACCACCGTCCCCAAATTTAGGTCCTTGGTTCCCTCATTCCCCCATTCCAAAACTTTATGGAACTACGTAATTGGTGTCTAATGAGACGGTAGAGAAGCTTGGATTAAAGAAGACTAAGCACCCAAACCCATAAAGGTCTCATGGTTACAAAAGAGATATCAAATCTTGTCAGTGAGCAATGTTTAATGAATTTCCAATTTGGTTCATACTTCATACAAGGATGACATTTTATGTGATATCATTCCTATGGATGTCTGTCACATTTTAGCAATTGATTGAAAGGTTGTAAATGATGGTATGGTGAATGCCTATACTACTGTGAAGGATGAAAGGAGATTTATATTGACTCTATCGAAGGAAAAGTGAGAAGTGGACAATAATCCTAAGGTGTGTTTAAATCTAAGGAAAATAGTTTCTAAGAGGGATGAAATAAAAAAGAAAATTTGTTTCTCTCTTTTCTAAACCTACAAAGATTCAGACAATGGGTAAAATAGAAGACATTCCATGTGAAAATTTATTGGGGAAATAGCAGAAATTCTTTCTAGGGAGTTATCAAATGGGTTGCCACCCATGAGAAGCATTAGCCGCTACCTGAATTTAATCCCTGAATCAAACTTACCAAATAAGGAAGTGCATAGAATGTTACCTATGGAGAAGGACCAAGTGAAAAAACAAGTCCAAAAGTTATTGACAAAGGTGTGATAAAGGACAATTTGCACCCATGTGTAGTACCAATCCTATTGGGACACAAGAAAGAAAGAGAATGACATAAGTGCATGGATTGACAAGCCAACAAGATAACAATCAAGTACAATTTTCAATTACCATAAATAGATGGCTTGATGGATTGCTTGAGTGTAGCTAAGCACTTCATGAAGATAGATTTGTAGAGTGCATATCACCAAATCTGAATTAAAGGAGATGCGTAGAAAGCCACATGCAAAACAAAGGATGGATTGTACAAATGGCTTGTTATGCCATTTGGAGTAACAAATGCAGCAAGCATATTGTTGAGATTAATGAACAAAGTGCTCAAACTATTCTTGATAACTTTGTAATAGTTTATTTCAATGATACCTTGTTATTTAGTAAGAGTAAAGAGTAATACTTGATGCATCTAAGGCTAGTTTTACAAATATTTGAAGAAGAGAAGTTGTTGGTCAACCTTAAAAAGTGTAGTTTTATGAAGAAGTTACTGTATAATTGGTTTTTGTAATTTCCCAAGAAAGTTTGCAGATGGATCCCAAAAAAGTAAGAGCTATTGTTGAGTGGTCACCATCAAGAAGCATGTTTGAGGCAAGAAGCTTACATGGTTTGGCAAATGTTTTTATAAAATTCTCAGAGATTTAAGTGGCATTTGTGCACCTATCATAGAAACAATGACAGGTGATAAGTAAGAATTTATTTGGACAGCTGCAGCAGAGAGGAGCTTTCATCTTTTGAAGCAAAAACTAATGGAGTAGAAGGTTATAGCATTGTCAAGTTTTAATAAAGTGTTTCAAGTGGATTGTAATCAAGTGGGACAATGATTTGTGTAGTTTTGAGTCAAGAAGGTAAGCCCATTGCATAGTTGAGCAAGAAATTAATGAAGCTAAGAAAAAATATTCGGTCTATAACAAATAATTCTAGAGAGTTGTTCAAGTATTGAAGAAAAGGAACCAATATTTGCTACCAACTATTTGGGGAGTTTTGAGTCAAGAAGATAAGCCCATTGCATAATTGAGCAAGAAATTAATGAAGCTAAGAAAAAATATTCGGTCTATGACAAACAGTTCTATAGAATTGTTCAAGTATTGAAGGAGGCAACATTTGCTACCAAAGGAATTTGTCCTATTCAAGGACTAGCATGCACTGTAATTTATAAACAGCCTAGGTAGGTGGGGCAAATACACATGAAATGGGTTGAGTTTCTTCAAAATTACTCATTTGATCTAAAGCATGGGAGTGGTAGATTAAATAGGGTTACTGATGCATTAAGTAGAAGATGTCTTTTGTTGCAAGAGATGAGAATAAAGGTTGCTAGATTTCACTCCATGAGAGAGTTATATGAGGATGATTTGGATTTTATGGAAGCTTGGCAGTGTGTAAGAAACCAACCAAAGTCTCGAAAAATTTGTCTTGGATAGGGATACAAAATTTGTGGTCCATTTTTGGCATACTTTGTGGATAAAATTGGTCATTGATTTGAGTTTCAATTCAGCCTTATCATCCTCAAACAGACGGGTAAATGGAGGTTGCCAATGGAAGTCTCAGAAATGCATTGAGATGCTTGGTTGGGAAAAAGCCAAGTATATGGGACATTACATTGGCAAAAGCTGAGTATGCATACAAGGACTAAGTTAATAACAGTACAACAAGAATCCTTCTCAAATTGTGGATGGGTATAGCCCTAGAGAGATGGATGAGTTGAAAAGTACAGCTCATTTGGAAAGACAAAGTGTTATGGCAAAGGATTTTGCTGAGTATATGCATGAGTAACATAAGGAAAATTTAGAGAAGAGTGCAATGAGATACAAGAAACATACTGATATCAACAAAAAAAACTTCAAGTGGCACCAAAACTTGGGAGACAAAAACAGAATTTTCAAACAGTAAAGACTCCAACAAGTTGACCAACAAATTTCAAAAGTACACTGTCCCCCATGGCGTAGATTCGTTCACATACATGTTAAACAAAATCTCCAGCATTCTATTCTGTGCATTTAGCGCCTTGGAAAGCTCGACTCCAATAGGAAAACCGCAACAAATCAAATAATCGTGCGTCTATTTCAAGAACCAAAAAGTCACCAGCCAATATTCATAAATTGTTCTTTTTGTAATCTAAAGCGTCTTCACAGGCAGAAACGTTAAGCTACTTGCATCTGTACAGTCGTTTTCAGAGTTGTCATCTTCCATGATAACAGACGACTTAAAATCTGGTTTTCCTAATCGAGTGGAAATTCAATGATTACAAAAAACTTCAGTGAACAAATAAACATAGTGCTGAGAAAAAAGGAAAGAATGAATTTAAACTTTGCCTGGAACAAACCATTGAGCACAGACCCCCAGTTTGTAATTGTGGTAGCAAAAATAATAGCTAGCAAATCGCAGTTTGTATTTCACGGAGCAATTATTCTGGAGCAGTAATCCCCTAAATACATTAATAGCAATTAAACGTCTGTTTGTTTCGCGAAACTATTTGCAGAGAATAATGAAAAAGCAGTTTGAGGATGACCCACCTGGTACAGAGAAATGCGGGGAGGAAATAAAACAGCAAGACATCATTCTTCTCTTTCAGAATACTTCGATAATTAACGGAGGATGGAAATTTTTTAATTATCTTCCTTTTTTCCTGCTAAAAGTTTGGTGGGCTTGGGATCAACAAAAAAACAATTCTGGATTGAAGGGGAATTTGATCTTCGAATAGACAATTTGCCCCTCAAACAGTTGACAAAACAGGATTTATTATGAAGTTAATATTAAGAATTATATTCGTAGTGATTTTTAGTTCCTGCCATGGCACGGTATTTTAGTAGGCCAGTCATAATTCAGCATTTTTAAGATTATTATTTTTTAAATGTATGTTAACTTCCTAGCATGGTATGGAACTATTGGGAAGGCCTTGCATTTCACTAGTAATCGGTATTTTAGTAGGCCAGTCATAATTCAGCATTTTTAAGATTTTTTTTTTTTAAATTTATGTTAAAGGGGTTAAGTTGTAAGTTTCTTATATTATATATTAATTAAATAGTATTTGTCACTTTGTCATTGGTGTTTGACTTGTTTCTATTGTTAGAGCTCGTGCAACATTTTGAAACAAGAGAAGGTGTGAAAACCTATCTTGTCTCTATTTTGAAATCTAAATTTTTTTATCTGAATTATTGATTCAAAGATTTTTGACGCGCTATAATTGAAGATGTAGACAGTTTGCAGATGTGTTTGTAGATTCCCAAGCAAGAGAGTGCACGACTTCTGAGGGCAAGGCTAGCAAAATTTGGTTTTGCAAATTGTCAAGGTTGTTTTCAAATGCTAGGTGTGTCAGAAAAATGTGGTTAGGAGACTTGCAAAACTCTCTCTTTTCTTTTCTTTTTTTAGCTATAATGATGCAAGCTTTATAATATCTTTACTTAGTCATGGCATTTCAAAGACATGTGTCTTGCATGTGAATCATATGCAGGAGAACAAAATGCACACAATTATCCTTTGAAATGAGAAAGGTGTAGTGTTTTATGAAGTTAAAAAAATAGGGCATGGCAGATAGGTAGCTATTGAAATGACATTTCAATGCACTAAATTTTGATGATTGTAAGTGCATTCAACAGTACATACAATCTTCTTGGATGAAGCAAATAATCGCAAGAGCAATGGGATGGCTTAGCAGGCTTTTGAGATGGTGTTTTGGGTATTTTGGTTTTAAGAATGGAAGTTGTAATGCTCATGTGGGTCCTTTCTTTTTTTGGAAGTGATGCATGTCTCAACAATATTTTTTGAAGTATAGAATTGGAGAAGCTTTTAAGGGAATGCAAGGAGATGTGTATGGTTATTTTTCAGTGCTTGATTGTTGCGGAAAGATTCTTGTTTATTTGTAAAGCTACTCAGCTTCTTTATTTTCAATTAGAGGAGTGATATCTAATTCAAGCTACTTGATTCTTAGATTAGTTTCTCTTAAAACCGAACAGGTTGGTTAGGACCTCTCGTCTATCTTTGAAATAAAGCAATAGATATTCACACAAAAAATCTTTTCTAGTTGCAGTGGCAGACTGACTTATTAATTCAAAAATGTATTCCTTGAAAAGAGGCACCTGTCCAACCACTAACATATATAATGAATGGGAGACCTTTTGCGTGGATAGATGTTGGAATTGGCTTCGCTATAGCAACATACATAAACATGTCCCCTAATTTGTGTTCTTATGCCCCTCTCAAGCATAGCTTTGTTCGTGTATCAAATGAGATCAATCATTTTATCTCTGGCATAAAATGAATGCATTTTGGAGTTCTTAGCTACTAAAAATTCTAGAAGTCTTGTGATGAGAATGTGTACCTTTAATGCTAAAAACTTAGTGGCTTCCGATATGATTGTTATCAAAGTTCAAGATAGGTTTCATTTTTCTTTCTTGTTCATGGTTTATTAGGAAAATTGGAATTAACAAGAGAAACATATATGAGGTTTAGTGTCACTCTTTGTAGCTAATCATCAACAATTTATAGATAAGGAATACATATTGGTGCTTCTAATTTAGATAACTTATAGGAAAATATTTTTGTTTAGTGCAACATTTTCAAATGCATAGGATAGGCATTATATTCTTTCAAATGATTGACTCATACTTCATCTCTCTTATTGTTGCTCCCTCTTACTCTCCCTCTCTCTCACCATCAACAGACTGGAAAGATGGACCTTTTCTATTTGTGCTATGATTAGTTCTATAAGAGCCATTATATATATATACATTTAGCTCTGTTATTACTTTTTATCTTCTACTTTCCATTATTCTTTTGTTGGAATGAAAGTTCCATCCTATTTGACATAGTTCATATTCTTCGCTGTGTTTTTAGGAAGATACATGCCTTAATTTTCATTTTAGGACTAACAAAAAAAAAATTCACTTGGAACAATTTCTTCCAACTTTTCTATTATTTGTAACATTTTAAATGACAGGTAAGATGTAAGTTTGAAATTCTAACAGAATGCTAGATCAACTAAATTTTATTATATTTTTCATCAGAGAAATCTTGCAATATGGAAACTATATATATTCCGTTGGAGTTGGGAAAATCTGGAGATGTATTATCCTTTAATATGTATTTCAAGATCTCTCATATCTAAAAGTTCTTCCTAAAGAACCGTAAAGTTTATCATTTTGTATCAATTATTGTTGGTATTCAAATCATTGTTAGGGCAGTATCTTCAAGTTTATCTTCTTTTTTTACTTATAAGAACAATTGATGAAAAATGAAGTGTGTTAAAATTTCTTCTAGAATGTCTCTTTGGGGATGGAAATGTACAAATTAGATTAATTTATCTAATGGTAAACCTCATGTGTTATTACTATTGTTTGATTATACAATACATACTATACTATTCATTCTCATAGTTGATTTGGTAAAAAGAGCTATAATGGGGAATTTCATATTTTAGTTTGATGTCTTTGCTATTATCATATTAAATATATCTATTTGACTTTCTATTATATGTTGTGAAGGACATACAAGAAGTGTGTGTATTGATCATTAAGAAGCGTGATTTAGCAAGACAATACCTTGGCTCACAACAGATTGAATGTGGTCAGAAATTTTGTATGTCTGTATATTGGCATTTGATGTGTTGCTAATGAGAATTTAAGACTATGTCTGAAATTTTGTACATAAAAGTTGTGCTTATGTGGAAACGATGATTGGACATGGCGATGAGCTCCTTAGGATCTTTTCTCGTTGTTATGAACTGGTGATGTGTCATGGCCAGATCCACATACAACTTGAAATGATTGACAAATTTGGTTTCAAATTCATTCCATGCAGAGATAGATCCCTTTGGTAAATTTAGGTACCAGTTGTATGCAAATTCTTCCAAGGTGTATGGGAAAAGACGGCAGACAACATCTTGGTGGGCAATCTCCTTGCGATTAGAAATTTCTTTGAAGGCACGAATGTGTTCTTCTGTTGTCCTTGATTCACTATATACGTAACGTGTGCAAAACCTTTCTGGATTTTTGGGCAGTTCATGGAGCTGCCCAACAAAATTTAATGGTGAACTTTGTGCGTTGGCGAAGAAAGCCATTCAACGAGGTTGTTACAAATTCTGATTTTGCATGTTCTGATTTTGATTTATGGATGTGGGAACAATTAGGGCAGCGATGTATGATTTTTTTCCAAGTGGATTTTGTGACTTGATAGGATGGTGAGAGGAGTTCTCTCTTGTTTTCCCTTTGTTGTCGTGAGCTCTACGATGGTGAGTGAGTTCAATGAACTCACTTCTTTTTGGAGATGATCTAAGCACTCACTCGAACCGCTCCAGAGAAAAAGATCTGATGTTTTCCAACTTTTCAGTCTTGAGGCCCTCCTTCTAGCGCCACTTCTGTTGAGTGTCATTTTTACACAAGTCAACGACTAGGATTTCGAGATTCCATTTCCTCTCTTGAAAGAATAACAAAGTTATTCCCAAGGTTCTCCAGCCCGTCAGGTCACAACCTGCTTGGTTACTCAGTTGAAGATAAATGCAAATATTCACAAGGAGGCCTTTGCTAGTACGTTCAAGACATCAAATTGTAAAACAACTTTATTACTTTTTTGGTATTTTCCATTTTAACAAGATTTGTGTTTAACTAAAAATGCAATTTTGTATTTTTGAGATGATTACTTTTAGATTTGCAACAGAGTTTAGAAGAGTGAGGTAACAAGAAATAAAATAAACTTTCTGAAAATGAAATCCCAATGGACATAATCCATTGTCGATCTTCCCTTACGATTGAATGATGGATAGATTTGGAACGAACCCACAAAGTATGAACTGGGCGATGTCACAGTTCTATACTTGATGGATGCAATCGTTTGGAAAGAATATGTATTTGTTCATGAAAGATATTCAAAAACTATCAAATCGTGAAGCCACCAAGACGTGCACACACACGAGATGGAATTATCATTAAGCCCAATGGATGATCTTCTCCACACATTTGTCACAACAAGGTAGGTAGCCAACTACAAACACCAACTAATAGAAACACAGATTCAAAACACAATAAACAATTGGCTCTTTGAAAATAATGAACAAGCATGCACAAATTCATCAATTTTGCATAGGTAGCAGAAATTAACACACCACGAATGAAGCACCAAATGTAGATCTTTATTACATTAGGAATTTGACCATATTACATTGCTTTTGATTACAATATATAGAGTTATGATCTACAAACTCTTAATGCCAAAATTAGGGCATTAGAGAGTCTAAATTAATGAACATAAGCTAAAACAAAGACTTTGTTGAAAGGAAACTACTGCTAACTGATACTAAACAACTTGCATGGATTTAAATCCATTTACAATCAGTTTTTCCATGCAAGAAGGATCAAACTCATCAAGAAGAGAGAGAGAGAGAGAGAGAGAGAGAGAGAGAGAGAGAGAGAGAGATTATATTCCTTATATCTTCTTTCTACTTTCTCTCTATTACCTATTTGTGGAAATATGGTCTATATCACTAGGACCATTATTTGTAAAAACATGGGGGAGGGCACTGTAAACCTACAATAATGCACTCTTACTAACTATTTTCATTTTTTTTACAGGTCTACGGGTTAGCCATCAAGTTTGGTAAGAAAGCACATAATCTTTTGATTAAAAAAAATTCTCATTTCGCATTTTGGTGTTTAAAAAGAACAGTGTATGTACTCACATCATTTCACACTTGGTTTTGGGTTTCAAAGTCAACAAAAGTCAAAGTCAACAAAAGTCAAAAAGTCAACAAAAGTCAAAAAGTCAACATTTCTTTTTTGGGCTTAAAATAAACTTGCACAAAATCTTGAATGCTTTAAGGAAAATGAACAAATCAAACATTTGATTTTGGGTTTAAAACTGAACAATCAAATCCCACATCTTGTTTTTGGATCTTAAAATTGAACTAACTACCAAACACTT